>VZTB01008759.1:26463-163327 GCA_013397245.1 Thryothorus ludovicianus
GAAGAAACGATGTCCCACGAGGTCAGATAACACTGTTTAATGCTAAAACTCCTACTACTGCCCTACATGGGATTTGGCAACCTTTCTCTTGATAACATCAGGCCAGGAGTCCAGTAAATCATGAGTGTTGTCCACTAGATAAGATAATATGAATGTGATCAATTAAGCTCAAGAAGAGTACTTCAGCAGCTCATAAATCCAGGTCCTTTGCCAGCCTATTCAATTATTATTGCTTGTTTGACATACAGATTTTATTTACAGAGGTAATCTTTAACACGGACTGTTTATATATTCCTAATCCAGTTTATATATTGTTTCCTTTAAAATAATAAAAATTATTTATTAATTAATTTTTACCTTGAAAATATATTTTAGGAAAGTTGAAGTATTTAAGAAAAAATATTAAACTGGTTTAGGGTATCTTTCATAGCAGACTTTACCTCCTCTGCTGCTTCTTTGCTGGAATTGTTCCATGAATTTTAGTTCCCTTTGCATGAGCCCTGTGTTGACCCTGTATTAATAATGAGAACTCTGTATCCATTTCCTGTATTAATAATAAGAAAACAGTTTTGTTTGTTTGTCTGTAAGGGGAAAAATGGGAGTGTTTTATTTTTAAATGAAGCAAAAAAAATAGCAAAACTTACAGCATTTTGATATGAAGTTGTTAATTTGGGAACTGCTTTTGGATTATATATTTAGGTAGTTATGTATTGGAAAAGATGCATGTGTACAGCTAATGCACTTGTTACAAGCTGATAATGTAGTATTTAATATTTAAGTACCTTTGACTTAAAGGAGGAATAGGCCACTGTCATCTTTTCTTCCACTGAATTCCCTGCCCTTTTGTTCTGTCCTTTCTCTAGCTTTAATACACTTTTGCTGATTGCATGTATGAGCCTTTCACCTTGGTGCTTTGAAAAGGGCATGTCCTGGAAGAAGCTCGAGAATCAGCCCTGGTGCTGAGTGCTGCTTTCAGCCAGACGTGTTGCTCTTAGATCTGCCTAAGGCCTGAAAATGCACTTTCATTTTGCTTCTGCATAATCTTATGTTATCCATTCATTCTTTTCAACTACTGATTAATCTCTCCATTGTTTTCCTTCTCTTTTCTTTTTACATTCTTCTCCTTGCCCTCTATCCATCATGTTGATTCATGGTTAACAGAATGTTGTCAGGGCAGAACTAGTGAAATATCCTGAAGAAGATAACCAACACCACACTTCCAACTGCCAGAGCAAAGTCTGCTCAATGCAGTAGTTCAGGTATTGATGGAAAACTTGGTTTGTTTCTTTTATATAAACTGCCTTGCTTTTACATGAAGTAACAACTGTTAAAGTAAGTTCTTTTGGAAGATTGTGTTTTGTATGTGTAAGTACTTGTAATACTCAACATACTATTTTGGAAGTCTGTGTACAATTAATTACATAGTGTTTCTAGTAATCAGATACTTTGTAGAGATTTTGAAATGCTTCATGTTACTGTATTCAGCATAAAACATTACATAGCTGATGTATTCTCAGATGGAAATGGATGCAAAATTGTACATTTCTGTCTCCTCATGTAGGAGAGAGCATCAGTCTTATTAAATGCTTTGTAAATAGAATGAGTAATATCTGTTAGATCTGTATTAGAGAATAAATATAGCATGCAGAGCTTCTTTATATGTTAATATAAATATGTTAATATGTTAGCCAGTATGCCTATCAAAGCTTTTTAAAAATATGGCTATATTTAAAATTTGCTTTGAATTCTGTCCATGTTTTCTGATGAAATCCTTGGAGTAAAGACAAAAAGACAAACTTAGGTACAATTTCCAGTTACAATTTAGGCAGTTATTATTAAATCATGAATGGCATAACTTTTGCAAATAAATCTGTTTCATTACTCTCATACAGAACAATTTTCAGGGAAGTAAAACTATATTTCACTGCTTTGGCAAAAAAGTGGTATTTCTTTTGTGATAAGCTACCAAGGCACTTGTCTGCTTAGCATGAGTAAACCTTGAATTATAATGAGAATCAGCACCTGATAAGGCTTCCTGTAAGGTAGTGGGAAAAAAAAAATTGTCTGTTTGTTATTTTTCCCTTTGTATTTCATAAAAATCTGTTGAATGCTTTGCCAGCATGAAGTTTATATTTTCTGATTGTTACTGTGTTTTCTTTTATGACAGAGGGTGGTGAAGGCAGATATTGTCAACTACAGTCAGGAACCTGTGACAAGAACCATTAATCCTACCAGAAGCTCAATGTGTGCAGTTCAGTGACCACGCTGTTCCTCTCTGGTTTGATACCTTGGCAGTCCTCCTGCCTTGGCACAGGCTCTGGGGTTACCAGGAGCTTTGTTTTAACGGGGACCAATGCAACAATGCAATTAGAGGTTTCAGAAACATGTTGCACCACTGTTCATTAAGAAGCAGCAGGCAGTTTTTTGACTGACTGAAATTCTAACATGAGACCACACACTTGAAAAACTAAGGTCTATATTCTTTTAAATTATATTTAAATGAAACTGTATAACTGTGTTTATGTTTCCTTCTCTCTATTTGACTGATACCAGAATAAAAATGGATGAGGAAGCTCTGCATTCAAAATACTTTTAAAGACATCACTGTGGAAGGGTATTTTGCCAAAGCATTTTTAATTTTTTCGTCCAGTTATTTGAGCTAACACCCAGCAAAATGTTACTTGGAAAAGCTGTTGTTGGAATAATTTTAAACACATAATATATATTTTATCTAGGGATAATTTTGAAAGTGTTCCATTAATATATATATACATAGCACAAAATGTATAAATTGTATCCTGTGAGAAACAGTGCTTGAAATAAAGCTGTTATTATAAAAATAGTTACTTTTCTGAAGTCTCAAATTGTCTCCATGGATACTCTGAAAAATGCTAGTATTTTTGTGTATTTTTATTACTATATCAGCATTACTTCTTGCAGTAACAGATAGGCTTATATATCTTTATAAATATGGATGAATCTCAGCAGTTTGGTCTGTAAATGATGAGTGATATATTCAACATGCATTAGAAACTGTTGATAGATCAATTAGCATCAGTCACTTTAAATAGCTAACAGAATGACTTTTGGCCTGGTTCTCTTTTCTTTCAAATTTAGAGTAAATGACAAATAGAAAGCTGTGTGCTCTGTGATCTTCACACATCTCCCCTGTTGCTTTTCTAGCAGTGCACACAGTTCTCTGCTGGCACATCTGAACAGAAAGCTTAGGAGAGAAAAAAAAAGAATCTGTCTCAATTCCCAAACTAGAAATCTTTTCCTGTTTAAACTCTAGAATGAGCTTTCTAATAACTACAAGGAAAGAGTTGGAGATGCAGGAAGTAACGAGGAAGGAATGAAGGAAGCTTGTATATCACAAGTGAAAATGATGAGATTCTTCAAGTGAATGTTATTATTAAGCTATGCAAGCAAGTGATTATTAGTTGGAACAATTAAACAATAAGTAGTTTAACAAAATAGCTAAACTATTTTAACTAGGTTAAAAAAGATTGCAGATGGGAAAAAATCCTATTTATTAACTTAATACATATAATTCTGTGATATGACTTTGTATTGTTTAGCATTTTGAAGGGTGAAATTTTAAGAAGCTGAGATATTGGGTAATTATGCTACACTAAGGTTGGTGTGATTTTCAGTAAATTATTTATTCTAGTCTGTATTCTTGCTCCTTCCCTTGGGGTTTATGTCCCACTATATTGTTTTACTGTACAGAGAACTCTCTTCCACTACCACCAGATGGGAACTTCTTTCTGAAAAGTTTTTCTTAAGTAGTTATTCAATTCACAAGTTTATGGCCTCCAAGGCAGGTGGAAAGGTTTTTTTTAAATCCTTACATTTCTTGGTGTACTTGTGGCCTCAAATCTGCTCATATGTTCAGATACTGACAAGAACTGCTCCCCCTCCATACCCGAGAGCACAGCCTGGCTCAGGCAGGTGGCTGTGGTCTTTCTCCAGTAAATGTGTTTCATCTTCATGGTCCTACTTCCCAAATAATACATAGCATGGTCTTAAACACCCAAATTCTTGGACTAAGTTTTTTTCTTTTAAAAATTTAGGTAATTATACTTTTCATAAGAAAATGCTTTTTTATAACTTCATATGCAGAGTCCATTATTAACTTGAGTAATAAAAATTTTTTGCTCTTACATTTTTGGTGTCCTGCAGTATGGAAGATGTTCTACATGTTTCAGTCCAAGCTGTTTTACAGATGGATTTTATGTCTTGGTCTCATCACATTTTTTTATTCTCAGTGCCTATTTTTCTAGCTATCTTTGACTTGTACATCCTTTTGTATTTTATTCCTCTTGATCCTTTCCACCAACTGCTATGTTAAAGGCCTACCTCCTCTGAAGGTATTTTTGTTTATGTTTCTAGACTGCCCTCATTCTTCCTTTCTAACATACATGTATATTATTTATGCTAACCAGGAATCTCCTCTCTTCCGTGCCCTCAGCCCCTCCTTTTGCTGCCCCTCTTAACCTCCTCAGCTTTTTGCATTGTATACTGACTTCCACTCTCTCTGCTTTTCCCTCCCCTTCCTGCCCCATTGAGATCCATTACCTGTCCACCTTTTAATCCTTACAAATGAGCTTTGCTCTTTTTGCTCAGCCTTGGGGACCCCACCTTGAGCCTTCAAATTCCAGCTGCAGTCTAAATCCTTGGCTGTGGTAGCTGCCTTTGAAGTGCTGCTGCAGCTGTGGTTGAAGATTCAGCACTGCTGTTGCTGGTGCTATGGCACAAGTTCCTCCAGGCGGAGCAGAAAGGTCAGAGATGATTCTGGAGGATTAAGCAGTATGGAGAGAGGGAATAGACAGTGTTCTGCAGGGAAGGCAAGGACTCTGCTGACTGGAGAGATAAACAGAAATCTGCTTACAGAAGGACTGTGTAAGGACTCTGGGTCTGGTTGCCTTTTGTATGTAATGTCCCACCACTACTGATTCAGGTACAGTAGAGTTGAATGGTGCCATATTAATGCACTTAAAAAGTTTTTTCCAAGGTGAGAACTGGTGGAAGGCAGTTCAGCAAACAGTTATGAAGTAAAAAAATGCAATGCTCTCCAAAAGTGAGGCACATGTGCTTAATGTCCACTGACATGGGGAGTGGGCTGGGGCAAGTGAAACATGTTTTTTCCTAAAGCTGAGGCCAGATGAAGGGAAGAAACATGTTCAGACCCTGATCTTACACAGATGCACACTGTTGAAGTGATCTGCCTGCTCAGAGCTGTTGTAACTAATCATTTCAGTAACAGCTCTGCAGTTAAAAGTTGTTGCTAAGTTGAGCTCCTTGCTAAGGTCAGTCTCTGTGATATAGTGGATTCCAATAGATTCGTTGTGTCTGGCTGCATGGTCGTGTATCAGTGCTTTTAAAACACAGATCTGTGGCATTATTAGACTCATGCAACTTCTCTTCTGTGGTTCTAAAGTTTGGTGGAGTCAAATTGAATCTGTTTCACAAACAGCAGCATGAAGTTATTTTCCCTTGCAACCAGATGCTGTGAGTGCCAGAACTTGTGATGAGTTCATGATCTCTGAGTACATTGTTCTTTTGACAGTTCATAAAAGTCATAAAAACAGGTGAAGCTGCTTTTTTAACCGGACATTTTTTTTAAAAAAGTTTTGGACATATACAAAGTCACTATAAAATTATGTGAAATGTGCTTGTTTGAGGAATTTCGTAATTGTCACTGCTATGTATCTGTATCATTAGGCATCCAAAAACCTCCTTTTCTTTAAATCACTGCTTGATTTTCCCTGGAAAAAAGAGCTTTTGCATAAGGCAGCTTCTTTTGAATGCAGAGCTAATTTGCCTGTTAGCCAGTGAACCTGATAGCCTGATAACCAAAATTTTATAATACTTCTGTAAAGAAAAATATCATAGTAATATTTGAAGTTGATTATTCTGTTGTGTTTTTTTTTTTTTGAGAATGGAAATTTAGATAAATTGCATTTGTATTTTTTCTTTTTACATTCATTTTATGTCAGGAATATGGTTGCTTTTTCACAAAATTTTATAATCTTTGCTTTATGATGTTCCTGACATTTTTACAAAGTCATAGTAGAGAGTACTGTTTAGTAGGTAAACATTGGTATATCTAACTTGGACTGTACTGTGCTGCTAATGTTTTGGCAGAAGATTAAAGTGCTGCTCTGTAACATAACTAACAAGTTTATAATAATGGGAAATTTTCTGCAGGGGAATTTTTCCTATTTTTTCTGATGTAGCTTAGCAGTTTGGATGAGGGGCCTGATAGATGTATTTAAAGCAACATTGACTTTTATAGAAGTTATATTTACAAAGCTGGCGTGATTAACTACTTTTCTTTCTGGAATTTGCAGATTATTTCCCAAGCAAAGATGTTATTCTACAATGCTGTATTTTCTTTCTCAGTTCAAATACTACTGCTTAACATATAATCTGATTTCTTTAGTCTGTCTTTATTTAAAACCAACTCATAACCACTTAAAATGTCAAAATAGCTGAATGTTGCTGAAAAGAAAAAGCCAAGTTATCCATGTTTGCATAGGGGTAATGGCATATGTATAAGATTGAAACTCCAGATAATTATCTGTAGGAAGCAAATTTATACTCTGATTTCAGATGCTATGAATAGAATGCGATTAGAATTTAATATGCTGCAGTTTTATTTGCAAAATACACAGATCCTGTATAAAACCTCTTTTTATAAAGCACTCTCTAGAAGCCTTGGGGATCCCTGTTTAACTTGCAAATGCCGAAGTTTGATCTTCCCCAAATAGAAGATAGTGAAGCTCCTGAGTTCCATGAACTGATTTCTATTTTCAGCTTCCCATAGAGAGCTGACTGTTCAGCCAATTTAAACTCTTATTTTTTCTACTCCACTTCATCTTCATTCATTTTGGCACCATTTTGAACTGGAAAACTTCCAGTTAGCTAATTGGCCATTTGCCTTATTTTCTGTGGGGGTGATGTCAAGTGCTGAAATAACCGATTGACTGAAAGCAATCTTGTTTCAAAGGCTGGTCAGAACCAAACCTCAGAAGGTACAAATTTCAGGTTTGTTTTGTATTTAACTGCTACACAGCAGTCCTTATCCTAGTGGATGGACCTCAGAGAAGAATATAGATTTGAGGTCAAGAGCTTGTGTTTGCTCAGATACCACATTTAGAGCACTGAATTCTGGAGGAAGTAGGAATCCAGATCTTTTTTTAATATCACTTTCAAGACTTCCTCTACTTCTGCTCTGTAATGTCATACTAGCATTCAATGCCTTAAAAAAATATTAATTCAAATTCCCATTTTAAAAGCAAAATGTGATAAGTATACTTTGGTTCAGGAAAGTTTTTCTTTTAAAGATGAATGGAAAAAACTGCTTGTTGTATGAAATATCACTGGTGTACTTGAGGATATTTAATGCACATTAATAATCATATTTGGTTGTTATGATCTGTTAAATATCTTATATTCTGCTTTCTACTTTTTTAAAGTATTCTTTAAAATTATAATGATTATAAATATAAAACAAAATACCAAAGTGGTTTTAATTAATTTGTGCCTCAGAGAAAGTCCTTCAAACTGCTTCAGGCAAACATTTTTTCTTTGCTAGCTAAACTCCAGTTCTGTCCTTTCCTGGGCTGATCCATACCAGGTAGCTTGGAGGATCATGACCTACTAATCCTTTTTGATTTCTGGTGAGCTTTTAAAAACAAAGTAGACCAAGAAACATCAAAGGAGGATTTAAAAGACACACACTGTGCCCTGAAAAGTAAATGTTGCTTTGGAAAGCATTCTCTCCTTTAAAAAAGAGGTGAATGCTGTGGTTTAATACTATTCACCAAAAACACTTAAGCATATGCTGAAAATTAAGCATGTATTTAAATTCCCTTGAAGTCTATGCTGTTTAAGTACACACTTGAAGCTAAATACATTCTGTCATACTTTGCTGACACAGAAATTCTGGCTCCATTGAAATAAATGCCTTTGAGGCTGAAGTTCTTTCAGGAATTTCAGTGTTGTTTCTTAAATTTTCTACCCATTGTGAAGGGTATAAACTAAAGCCACTCTCAAGTTAAAAAGAATAAAAAAAAAAGAAAAAAAGATGTTTCTCATATGATCAGTTGTTTTTCTGATATTTTCTCTAGCATGAATGATATGGAAATTGAAAAAATAGAAGGTGAAATGTGGTTCAGTTTTGTGAGCAGAACATTTACTTGACATTGAGCATGTTGCTGGTTTTGGAACAAATGATTCTCAGTTCCATAATGAATCAGAAACAAAAGAATCTGGAGGCGCTTGACAAGTCTCATTGCAAACTGAATTCCAACTGATAGTGCAGGAAAACATATCGAGTTCCCATTTGTAGTGTCTGAATTGCAGATATGACATGGAGGATAAACAAGAGCTGGTACTTCTTACTCAGATTTGGGGAGGTATTTGATCACCATCTTGGAAAAAATGAAGTGTGATTCCTGGAAATATTCCAGTATTTGTCAAAGAATGGTGAGGCAATGTTTAACTGCATAATGGAAACTGGAGAGAAATGTTGACATCCCACTCATCAATCCAATTGCTTTTTTATCTCTCCACTGTCTTGGAAAGAGAGCAAAGTGTAAACCAACGTTTGGCACAAATGGGCTGTCTGTGCCATTTAGGAGCAATTTGCATGTAATTGGTAACAATTATACAGACAACCCATTTATAACAGGGAGTGAGCTCACAACCTAGCATAAACTACAAGAAAACGAATCATATCCCCCAGGAATCACATACTGAGGTAAGAAAGTGGAAGTTTTTCAGCTGAACCTCTTTACTGGTTTTATCACCCAGAAATTCAAGGGTGCAAATAAACCTGTACTCAACAGGTTATACATTCTCAAAAGTGCAACTTGTGTTTGTGCCAGTTAAGCTGGAATGTAATCAGGATTCTTAAAGAGGGTGCTCTTTATCTTTTTTATTTTCACTGTGGTTCTGCTAATCTTTCTCACTCAATGACCAACCTTTGAAAGTTCAGAGTTTAACTCTGTTTCCATATGGTCAGCTGCTGAACTGATGAGGTGGCTTCCCAGTCTCCTTTGTCAAGGGCACTTGGTGCCAGCCAGGTCCCCAGCAGCAGAGCCCGAGGTGACAGGTACTGGTGACACTGAGATGCAGCTGAGCAGGCTTGGAGAAGCTTCTGCCAGATACTGCATTTGGGGAAGTGTAAGTTAATTGACTGAGATGCAGTTAGTTTGATTTGTACATGTCAGCAGCAGTTGAATGTCTTCCACTGTCTTTTGAATAAGGCAGCAACTGACTTTTTTTTTAATTACTGTTATTTTTTTCAGGTGGATGTAAGCTTACTGTAAGTGTTCTAGTTGTGACAACAGGTTGGATGTTTCTGCATCCTCCTGCTGTGGGCAGTCTTTTCCTCTTTGATTGAGAAGCTTGTTGCAGTGCAGTCTCATTAACCATACTGATTCAGGTTGGACACAGTTTTTGATGCAGCTTTGAGCAAGTCTGAATCCAGATCCTTGTGCAGACACTTCATTAACTGACTCTGAGAAGCATTCAGTATGGTGCTGTAATATCCATTTAAAGAGAGTGCTGTAAGCAGCTCATGATAATTCTGGTCTTTGTGATCCTCTATTCTTTACCCCCTAGTATGGTAGAATTGCTAGGCAATGAAAATTGGTGAATGGGTGAGCTGTTTTTTTTGCCTGTTTATAGGATTTTAATAGTCTAATTGGCACCTATGCACCGAGAAATTCAGATGACAATGTCCTTGAATTTATTTGGAACTGGATATTCAATGGATATTGGCAGAATCTTTGGCTCTGAGTTAGAGGAGCTGCAAATGCTCCCTGTGTGCAGTTGTACAAACCACTTAAGCTGGCCATGTCTTGGAACTCTGCAGGCTGACCACAGTTCTCCATCCAGTGGGGCTGCCATGGACATTTGTGGGAATGTCCTGTGCTTGTGTACTGTGGTAGAGTGGTAACTTTGACTGGTTCCTTGTTTAGACATGGGAGGCATCAAGCAATATTTTCTAGGATTCCTGTCAATGTTTCCATTGTGCAAGTGTACAGTCTGATGGTATCCCTCATATGGCCAAATATTTGGGACAGACTTGAACAAGATGTATTTTAGGTAACAAATAGGCCCAAGTTTAGGAAAGTTTTCCCAGCAAGGTTAGTTGACTGTTTACATGATGCAAGCCATAAACATTAAGAGATGTTGTCTATTTTTGCTCAGAAAACACACAGTTGGCAGCTGAAGGCTAATGCAAATGATCATTGAGGCACTCTGGCAAAGCCTGGGGATAGATGAATGCTTTGCCTAAGTGTCACTTTAGTCAGTCTTGGGATTCTTTTAAATTAATGAAAAAAATTCAGTCTTTTTTCTGCTTTGTTCTTTTCCCTAATTATTTTTGTAAAAACCAAAAGGTTATCAAAGCCAATTTTGAAAAATATCTTATTTCTTTTACTGTTCCAGTCATTGGAGCAGTGGTTTCTGTTGTGCCCTTGGCATCTGCAGCCACCCTTAGTAGCAATCATCCTGAGCTATTTCTTTTATCCTTTCTTATTTAGCAGGACTTTGTAGTGCTCACACACACACACGTACATCTGTGTGTATATAAATTTGTGTGAGCCTCCATACACTTTTGCACATAATGGGTGTCTTTGTAGTTGGTGCTAGCAAGGTTTTAGATGCTGGGTTCTCTCTTCACCTATCTCTATTTTCTGTATTAAGCCAAGTGTTTTGGTACTGCAAGAAGCACACATTAGACTACATGTCTAAAATTTGAAAATACCTGCAATATTTAGTGGTAGATATTAGCTATATCTGTCTCTAAGATATGTTAACTACTTCGGTGCAGTAAATAAAGCAGGTCCAAGGAGCCTTGCAGAGCACTGAAATGTTGTTTCTTGCTGTGGAGCAAAAATGGCGTGCCTGACCAGAACTCACCTTCTTTCATTTACATGGTGTAATAAAAGCTGCAGTGGGAAGTGGGGCAGTGGGAAGATGGTTGGAGAATAGGAATGCAAACCAACTCTCATTGTCATTCCACCAAAGCACTTGGATGTTCACAGCAGTATCAGAATACAATATTTCAAATCCTCCCTCCACTTCGCTGTCATTAAGGCAGCCCAATTATTTATGTTATAATCTAGACTGGCAAAATTATCCAACTTAAAAAATGTGGAAGAGCATTAGAAGACAGGATCAATGTGGCCTGGTGTGCATTCTTTAAGCATGGCTGAGGTGACAGTGAGCTGGAGCACAGAAGCACCACTGGTCAGTGTTTAGGTGTAGACAATTCATGGAATCACAAACCTGGGAAAATGTATACCTTTTTATCACCTGCAGTCCTCAGGCCATCCAAAGTTGTAAAAACAAGTGACTTTATTCTCATCCTGCTCACCACTGTCTGACCTCCACTTGACATCAGTTCCATCTGCAGAGAGCCAGTCTGCAAACACATCCTTTCCTGGGTTCCTAGAAATTCAAACCATAGTTTGTTTTCCCATTCATGTCATTGTTAATGACATAAACACAACAGATACTGATTTTCAACATTTTTTTTTTTTTTTTTAAATCAGCTGGCTCATCAAAGAATATTTGGCTCCAGAAGGCAGGTCTAAATTTGTTCCATACTGGAGATATTTCAGATGCCTAAAAAGAAGATAAGTACTTGAGCATCTGATTGCAGGGCTAGTGTTACGTCAGGTTTTGAAAATTGATTTTTTTAACTTCTTTATAAAATCATTTCTGTTTTCTTTTTAAATATAAATTTCAATGAAAAAAGATGATTACGTTAGGTACAAAATGACCAACCCCTTTTCTGTACCTCTTTAGTGGTCTCTTGAAACAGCAGAGAAGAAAGAGAGAGGAAATGCTCAGTGCCCTTTCAGTCTGTCTGAAATCCATTGCAAAGAAACACTTTACATTCCTCCCTGGGTTTTCTGGCACTTTTTTTCACAAAAGGAAGTTACAGTTTTCAGTGTACCTTTCTATTCTCTTCTTCCATCTGAAGGTGATTAAGTGACTTGAGGAAGGGAGTGTAACTTTATGGTATATATGACTCCATACTAGTTGGAAGCTTTCTTATAGCGTTTTGTTCCTGGGTAAAGAACAACCATGTGGGAGAATCATGTGTTTAGCATGTGACTGTCAATGACTAATGTCATTATATCCACATGCACCAGAGCTGAAGTTGCCTGCTTGTATGGAAAGTACAATCCTTAGGAATAACCTGTTAATTTGTATTTGCCATATGAGTATGTAATGTATATTTGTGCCACATAAGTGAAGATGCCATGTAAATGATATACATTTGGTCAAATCAATCAAATCTAGACAATGTTCTTTGTGATTTGGAGGGTTTTGTTTCTTTACTAGGGGAAACAGAAAAATACCTATTTGTTATCTTTATCAAAAAGTGCTAAATCACCAACCTTGTTCTGGAATTAGCAAAACTCGATGCTGTTCAAATGCAGAAACAAATGATGGCCTTGTCACAAAGAGTTCACCACTTTTCTGTGATCTGTGATGCTTGTTGGCATTGAATTTGCCCATTAAAATTACTTATTCAGATGGTAAAGGCTGAGTAGCCCTTCTGTTTCCTACATTCAAGGTGGAGGCCAAACAAGGCCTCCTGGATTCCCAGGGAAAGCAAAGGGAGTCTGTCCATAAATTCCTACTCTTCATTCGTGTGCAGTGTGAATTGTAATGCCCACAATATATGTTCAATGTGAAGAAGTTACATGGTGGCATTGCAACACTGTCTGAGTAGGAGGCAGGAGAAGGTACGTGACTGTCATGTTTGGTGGCATTGCCTGAGCCATCACTGCTAGGATCAGGGGATGCCTTGGCTGTACAGGAACTTCTGTGTTATTCACTGAAAAAACCTTTCTTCAGTGCTAAATGGTGGCACCTAGGCAGATCCCCCTCAGAAAGGAATTCTGGTTAAATGCTGTTCATCAGGTGCTTAGAAAGAGAGCTGTGGACAGAGCCCTCAGGTCAGGGCCTGGGCTTCTCCCTGGTTCTGTTACACACACGCAGCAACAGCTCAGGAAATCTGTACCTGTTGAATAGCAAGATTACAAATTTCCATTCCTTCTGATCAATGCATCACAACCCAAGGAGATGGCTGGCACCACCCTAAGGAGGGTTTATGTCCCTCACCTGCAGAGCTCCTCTTTTAGACTGTTAAAACTATGAGGAATTATAAAGTATTAATTATAAAGTAATTATGGACAAAAAGCAGACTCCTTGATTCAAGGTTGTTTCTATACTAAGGGGACATGACCTTCAAAACATTTGTTAAATTTTAATAAATAATAGATGCATAAAGGACTATGAGTTTATCCATGGAGCTACACAGTACTTAGTCTCCTACTTAATAGAGTCATGAGATGGATTTCATAATAGTTGGACTACTGCCTTTGATTTCTAATTGGTTACCATTTACACTCACAGAGTCATTGACCTTTCAGTTTGTAATTTATGAGACAGTCTTGCATCTGATGATACTTCAAAATATTTAAGATATTACTTTTTATCCAGAACAGCTGAATAAATGTTCCAGAAATTTACTGGGATTTGATAAAACTGAAATAAGCCCCAGTCCTTTTTTTTTTCTCAGCACGCTGCTAATTTTTTTATTTTTTTACTTGACATATTGTAGTTGCTCTTAAAGCTTCAAGTAAAAAAGATTTATCTGCCTTGTTCTATGATGTTTGGAAGTGGGGGGGGGGCTTCCTGTAGAGTCTAAATGCTCCTGATTGCTGTGAGTTCTCTGGAAGCTGACATTGCAAGTGCAATTATTATATAAATTGTTTGATGAAAGAAAAAGTTAGTTTTTTTCATACTAGTAGCAGAGATTTGTTACCAGAGCTGAAACTGCACAGTGTAAGGCCAGTATGTCTATGCTGCCATGGCATTTTTCAGTCTACATAAAATAAAATGTTTTGGTGTTGGCTGTGGGAGCGCATCTGGGGAGCTCAGCTGCAGTGTCCTCAGCAGGGGAGCTCCGGGGACAGCGGTGACCCCTGGAGTGCACACAAACCTCCAGCCTCAAGCACTTGGATCCAGGGCCACCAGTCTTGGCCACGAGCATCTGCACTCACACTGTGAACTCTTGAGATGCAGCGACAGTGCCAGGGTCATTCTCTGAGGGTTGGAGAGGCATCTGTTCAGAGGCTATCACAGACAGAGGACAGACCATCAGGTTTTAGGACAGTAAAGTTTAAAATTAGTGTAGTATTCCCCATGTGTCTCTATGGTCTCCTCTTAGGAGCTGGTGCTTAGAGATCACAGAGTCATAGAATCACTAAGGTTGGGAAAGACCTCCAAGATCATCTAGTTCAACCTTGGAATAGTGCAGAGGAGATATATTTAGTCCCAGGTGTGCACCCATATCTAGTTTGCCTGAATTATCCAGATCACATCCTGTAATGCAGCTTTGTCAGTTCCAGGAGAGCCTGCATGCAGCGATGCAGAAGAACACAGCCTTAGTAATGAGGATCTGGATTTGTGTTTGTGAGTGACCAACTCATCAACAGAGGATCTGGATTTGTGTTTGTGAGTGACCAACTCATCAACAGAGGTGGTTTCTCAAGGTGCATGAGTGTGTTGATTTAACCACCAAAATGTATCTTAATGGAAGAAAATTTCCAAGAATATTTTTTCCAGTTACTGTAAAGACAAGAAATTTTAACATTGTGTTTAAGCATGACTCCTCTGCCCTCTAACAAATCCAGTAATGAAGTGTAATTTCATATCATTATTATTTCTTAAAAAAACCTCAGATCTGAAAAGATAGCAAGAGTCAATTCAAAATATATATTTTGCTTTTTGAACTAGACAATACACATAAAAATACTTCTCACTACAACTGTTAATGTTTCCTGCTTTCTATAAAATTGCCTTTCTCTCCTTGGCATGTTTTGCTGAGAACTGGCCCTTAAAGTGGTGCAGAATGAAGTATACCTAACCTTGAAAGTGATCTTTGCTTACCTGTTCTCCAGGCAGTGTTTTTAACCCTAGGTGCTCTTTTTCTTTTTTTCTTGGTTCAAATTCATTTTTCCTAGAAACTGGTGTATTCGTGTATAAAAATTATTGCCAGAGCTGTGGCAACTTCTTCTGTAATGTTTCACCACATTAAATTATCCCTTTCAGTGCCCTGCACAGGGTTTTAAAAAATTTTGCTAAATTTTGGCTTTTGGGATTGTTTCTCCTCTTCCGTGGGTCTGCAGGAATTGGAGAAGAGCTCATCAGAAGGAATTCAAGGAAGTCAGGGTTAGACCCTACCTTTTCTAAATTTTGTTTTTGCTGCAGTTATGACTTGGATAGAAACCTCATTCTCTAGGTGTGGCTGAGACCAAGATTGCGTGAGGAATTGGGTGACTGGGGCATGAAACTGTGGAAGGCAACCAGCTGCCAAAGGGATTGGGACCAAGCAGAGTGATGGAGGATGGAGACGGGGGCGTTGTGAAAATACACCGTGGTGGAAGCAGTCAGTTACTATGGGGATGTGCAACACCACATCCACCACTGAGGAAATGAATCCTGCCCTCACAGCAAGGCTTTCAGGCACTAAATGACAGAATGTGCCACACCTTTCTGGGGGAGGGAGGGAGAAAAGATCTTATCCAATATCTGGGTGAGAGTTTCTTTAGGGGAAAGAGTAAGCGGTTGTGTAATGGGAGATTGTGTCAAAATGTACAGGCATGAGCAGACAGCACAACGCTGGAACAGGCAACGTTGCCTTTTTTGCTAACTTTCCTGTTTCTTGTTTTGGAGCCTTAGTGTTTTTCCATGTGGCTTTCTTGATTATTATATTATATAATATTATAATATATATGTTGTATATAATATACATGCATAAATAAATAAGCTGTGGTGAAGCCAATGCTGCCAAGAGAAGTTTAGTAGACTTTAAAGCAAATTATATTACATTTTTGTTGGATTTCCAGTTAGATTGAGCTAGCAATATTGTAAAAATGGACCTTTTCATCTTCTTAAAATACATCCCTCAAGATTATTCCAAGTTACCACAAACAGGTTGTGTTGGGAATGAGTTCATGTTCTTAAAGTTCCATCGGTAATCTGTGCAAATTAATTTTAGTCTGTGGGTTTTTTTCTTATGCTGGTTACTGCAAGTTTTTCATGCCATAGGATCATTTGTTGGTTTTGCACATTATTCTTTTTGTTTCCTTATGGAAAGCATAGGACTGAAAAATGTGCTATCTTGTTCTCTGTTTCCAAGTTGAATTTGTAATAGCTATTTCTACACTGTGAAATCAGAGTTTTTTGGGGACTTTTTTTGTTTGGTTGGGTTTTTTTCCCCCTCTAAATGCAAAGTTTGACCACATGTATTCATAGTTTGCGTGAGAGAGCTTTTGATTCATGCACAATCCCACTGTTTGGCTCTGTGTGAGCAGCAAGTTCTGTTCACAAGCTCCAGCAGGATCCAGGGCCCAAGTAAAGAAGCAGGTTGCAAATACCAGTGCAATGAAAAAGTAGAAGACATAATTGACAAGGGAATAGTATTTGCAAATAAATTTTTATGTATTTGCCTAGCACTATTAAATAAAAATATCTGGAAAAATTAACTCCTGTGATTATCTGACAACCGAGCAAAATTGCCAATAGTCACTACCAGTTAAGCTTGGAATTAGTTAGTCATAGCTGACTGAAGGGTAAAGAAATTAAAGTACCTCTATGAAATGCCAAAAATAACTGCAGATAAAACAGAAAGTTAATTTTTTTTTTCACTTCTTCTGGCCTTCTTGCCCCTCCCCATCTGGTATTAATTTTGATTTGATTTGAAATAATCTTTAAGACATCAAGGGCGTTAGGGCTTTGTAGCTTTGGAGGACTAGGTCTGCTTTTCACATTGAAGTGAAAAGAGTATACCTTTGAAGTCCACTCATGGTTCAGAAAGGAATACCCCCGCCCTCTCTTTAGAGTGAGTGAACCTCAGATGGTTTTAAATTTTGGCTTGATAGGTTAAGTTCAAATATGTTTTGGAGCAGTTTCGTTTCCTCTTGAGCTTTGTGTCAGCCTTGAGGGGGATGCTGCTGACTCAGAGACAGATGGAAAGATGTATTTAACAAGTGGAAGATTTAAATGAAATTCTTGCTCCCACCCAATTCTACACTACACTGTCTGGATTGCTCTGCATGTTGCCAGCTCCTTAATTGCTGTCAAAACTCCTATTATTTCTCACAGAGCAGAATGCTGGAGGTCATAACCAAGAGACTATATTTTTATGCCAGACAAACTTTTTTCCTATGGCTTCTCACTTGTGCTTAAAAGGGTAAGAGGTATTGCTGCTCTAAGGTACCAATCTTAAGGCATTCTGTGACAGCAACATGGTAACGTGCTCTGCTGCTGAACAAGGCTTCGTTTTGAAGCTTGCCTAAATAATGAGTGGATTTGGCATTCCTCTTAGCTCTGGTGCTCGCTCTCATAGCAGGAGGGGGTTTCAAGTTTAATTCTCCCCTTTGTTTGAAGGTGCTTGAGCTGTTCTGTAGGAAGGTGCCAGCGCCCAGCTGATCAGCAAAAACTGTTCAAGGCAGCAGCGGTTCTGAGCATCCTTCTAGGGCCTGCAGGCACCCGGCTGCAAGAAGACCCTCTCCTGATGAGATCTGCCGTGTGTCTGGTGTGTCACTGCCCAGGGGGGATGGCAGGAGCCCCTTTGGGTGCCGAGGCTCCGAGTGCCACTGTCAGCGTGGCCCGGTGGGTGTGCGCGGGCGGTGACACGGTGACCTGCTGCAGCCCGTGGCTCCTCAGCTGCTGTGTGTTTTGGTTAGTGGGGGGAAGCTGTGAGTTTACTTTTCCTTCTGAGGGCAGCCTGGGAGGTCCGGGCTGGTCTGAACTGAGAGGCTTTCAGGCGGTACCCGCAGGTGGCCGAGCCCCGCGGTGCCGCACGCTGCGGCCGCTCCCTGGCCAGGGACACCTGGGACAGGGGGACAGCAATGAGCCTCTCTCCTGTGCAGCACAGATCATCTTTTGGAGCTTCTCCTAGGATATTACCATCTCCCCGGTCAAATTTTATTTTCATATCATATTTCTTTGCGTTTTTAAAAATGCAATGAAAAATATGAAACCAGAGCAGCGTCTCTGCTTTGGCAGAGTGCTGTGAGATCGGATGGTAACTGTGGGATCTGCCTTTTGGGGAGTTTTACTGTTTGTTCATCAGCGTTACTGTGGGTTAATTTGCTGTAATGCAAAGCTATGAAGTTCTTTAGATTCCAAAACCAAAATGGATGAGCAAGAATAACATATATTAAACCTATCCTTTCTTTGCCATGGTTGAGTGCTGTATCATTAATATTCTCTACGTAATAGATAGTTTTAGGAGGAAGGGAACTGTTGTAAGTTTAGCAATTCCTTTGTCTAACTTTGTGAGACAATTTTAATTTCTTTGCCTGAAAGAAAACATGTCACTGTTGATTTATAGCCTTTGGTCAAATAGTTGCATAAAGTTTGATCCATCTGTTAGATTATATAAAATTTTGGAAAGATTAATTGAAGCATGTATCTTGTTGAGGTTTCTCCTTGTCTGTGTGTCTGTCAAATAGATAATTATGCTGATTAAATTTGTCAGAGAAAAGGAATTCCAACCAGATGTGTGAATAAATGTTTTGTGCTATTATAGCAATTAAATTCTTCTGTTGAGGCTACAACTTTAGGAAGCATTGAATTTATTAGACTTAATAAAAAGGGGGTATTTCCATGAAACCACCCGTGAGATTTTACAGCAATGAAAACATTTAAGATATTTGTTATGTTTCCTTATGATAGTTTTATTTTTTTCTCAAAATTTCTTTCAGCCCATGTAGAAATGCAGTGCTTGAAGGAAGAATTGTTCACCTGTCCTTGGTAATCACATGTTCAGATGGGTAATGTCAGGCCTGTCGTGCCAAATGTGTTATACAGTGGTAAGTTTATGGATTGAATTGCTGTATTTATTTAGGAAGCAATAAAGCCCTTAACTAATAGCAGAATATGAAACTATAAGAATCTCATGGGCTCTCATACCCTTTGGAAAGCAGATGTGCCTCATAGATTCTTTGCATAAAGTCTTTCCATAAAGGCTGATTTAAATTTCTCAGAAATTATTTAATACATCCTGAACTTTCTACCATGACCTAATTTGCATATCAGACAAATATTAGAGCATATCCTCTGAGTGAGTATATGCTCTAATTTTGCTAAGTGATGCCAGAGTAGGTCCTCTTAAGTGAGAGACACAAAATTTAAAAACGTAGGGGTGTAATTTTACCATTGACAGAGTTTTCCTGGGGAAATTCAGCACGGATGTGCATGTGGGCACCGAGAAGAAGGAACTTAATGTGTGGACTCTGGGAGCCAAATCTTTCATGAGCTAGCACCATGTAAATTTTACTTTTGTCTTCAGTAAGAGAAAACATCCCAGATGTGCTCTCATGTCTTAAGTAGAATGATGGCTGCTAGTTAGGATTGCTTTTGTTGAAACTTTGCTTCTTTATGTAATCAGAAGTACATCTTTATATTTGCTTACTAAGGGCATGAATATCTTGCCAAAAAGGAGTTTTATTTTATGTACTAATGTAATTTAACAGGGCAAAAGATTATTTTATCAAAGAGTAAGAAGATGAGAAAGTTAAACACACAGATAAACATACTTGTGGAATTGGCCCCAACTGAATTTCAGAGAAAGAACTGAAACAACAAGTGTAAACTCAACAGAGCATTAGGTGTCTTCCACAGGATACATTCATAGGATAAATATTAAAAAAGATAGATTTAAAAATAGATTATTCACTTGATTATTGTCATTTTAAAATAGTTTTTTTTATGTTTGTGTCTGTGCAGAGTTTTAGATCACTAATCCAAACCCTGTAACTCCTGAATCCTTATAGAATACATGATCCTGCTGTTTGAATGCTCAAAAAACGGAGGAAAATATTTATTACTTTTACTGTAATTCAGCACTGGGAATGGAATATTCTATTTAGTCTTACAACTGGTTTTCATCAAAATGACTTAAAATCCTGTAGCTATATCCTTTTAAGGGAAGTGCTCTGGGGATTTGTTTTGCCCGAGTTTCTTTCAGCAATAGGGTAACTCCACCTCTAATAGTTTAATTATTTGTTGTAATCTATTAATCTTTATTGGAGCTCCATATCAGGGATATGTATCACCCAATATTTATCTTGTGCTTGAGTATTCAGGATAATAATAATTCCTAGATATTATTTTATTATTATATAGAATTCAGGGGTTGGCAGTCCATTTGCTTGTAATTCATCACATGGTGACATTTGGTCTTCCTGAATAAGTTCTCTCTGAACTGCTCAGTGATATTTCTGGATAGAAGAACAGAAATATTGTGGTCAATTGGGTTTTGCAGTTAACTTGAGAAACATTCAACTTCTGATGGAAGAGTGACTATAACTAGATTATTTCAAAGTACATAACAGTGCATTTAAGACAAATGAGTTATTTTTAGTTCTGTCTAGCATAAGGAATTTTACATGACAGCTGGCTGATGAGGCATAAATTGGCATTCTTCAGTGTAACTGAGAAGACCCACCCTTGCTTCCAGTCTTTGCAGTCCCTCTGCTAATCTGACAGCTCAACAAAGGTGACTGGTGTCTTTGGCTTTAAAATGAGTTCAGGTGATCTAAGCCCAACAGCTGTGTGTTTTCAGCCATGAACATCTGGCACTCATTGTGGTATGTATTGTTGGATGTTTTGTTTTACATGTGCCAATACTGCCTTTAAGCTACTAGAAGGCCAAAGTTTATTTTGGCTGAGTAGTCACCTATTTAGGATACACAATAAAATCAGATTGCTTGTTTCTCACCAAACTCCTACAGCTGTTTTGATAAGTTAGAGAGCAAAGAGGAAAACCTAGACATGACTGTAACTGGAAGATGGATACTTTGGTGCATCTGCAGCAGACTCACAGCTTGGGTGGTTGCAGGTCATATATATAAAGGAAAAGAGATTGTTTCAAACTGGTATCCATCATTAGTAGTAACTTAGGACAAATATTAATATTAGTGAAATCAAAGCTCCTTGAATTTTGAATGGGTTAGTTACATGTAATAAACTACTTAACAAATGATGAATAGCTTTAAAATGGTAGCCTCTTCAGCAAATAAATGTCCATGAAATAAATTTATGAATCTTTTTAACCACCAGAATCAGTTATTTAAAATTCAATATATGAGGATGAAGCCACTGATGGCAATAAGGTAAAGTGCTTAAAATGTGGAAAGTTTTCCTGAGCAATGGACATGTCACAGAAAGATGATTCTGAGGTATTCTTTCATTATAATTATTTCTAAATAATTTGTGACTGCAATAGCTTCTTTAATAGGGCAAGAGAAGATATGTTTATACAATAAGTTAGAATCTCCATCAAGATCATAAATTTACACAACTGCAATCAACTAGTTAAACCTTAAGTCTAAAAACGATTCCTGAAAGAAAAAAGCTGAATTACAAGAGGCCTGTTAGTGGGTCATGAAGGAGAAACTATTCCAGTCTGTTCTGGAAATCAATATTTAATGTCTAGGTAGGAATTTAGTCAGTGGTCTGCAATGGAAACTTCAGGTGGTACATTCCCATGTTCACTTTCACATATTCATCACAAATTACAGAACTGCTCAGTTCTGAGTGAGATACAAAACAGAACCAGTCCCTTGCTCATTCAGTTTAGTGTTTAAGGGTGGAAAGAGAATATGCACTGGGAAACACACTGGAAGGATTAATTTTCAAGTTACATATTTGGGAAAAAGAAGATGGAATTAATTCAAGAGTGAAGGTGGCATCTTATTTATCACAAACTTCAGCTTTCTTTCTGTCTTACAACACATGTCAAGCTGTCCATTGGAGCCATTTCAGTTGTAGGCCCTACAGGACCTGCTGTCTTTGGGCATCATCTAAGACAAAAAAAGGTAATTTAGCACAGCACAGAAACTGCTCTCTATTAAATGTAGCAAGGAGAAATTAGTTTGCCACAGAAATATTTTTAAGTGGATTCTGCCATGTCTAGTTGGAAGTTCAGCTAAACTTATGATAGTGTGGAAAAAAGCCACAGTCAGAAATGGGGAGGTTAGAAGATATTGCTGTGTGGGCAGAGGAATGAGGTGATTGTCAAGGGGTGCCTTGAAGGTAAAGGGAAGCTCTGTTTTTGGTGGAAATATTTAACATAAAGGTGTTAGGAGAAAACAGTGGTGGGTGTTTGTGTTAAATGGATAGAAAGGGAGAGGCATGGGAAAGTTATGTGTGTTTTAGGTGACTCTACGTTGTACTTATACTTTCAGAGCTGCTATCCTGCCTTTTGGGTAAATAATGTTTAGAAAATATTTATAACATATACAGTCAACTTGGTGTTAAGGTCTTTCAGAGCCTAGTTAAAATAAAAGGGAAGTAGCAGTAGTGTTAACATAGTTCAACCCTTGTGTATTTAAATTGTAAACTCATGGAGGAAGAATTGGTCAGGGATGTGTTTGCAGAGAGCTTGACACAGTGGGTTCCTGGCTTCTGTATCTTATTATACTACAAAGAACAAACAAGAAGCATAACTACATTACAGTCCCTATATTTTAGAATTATAGTTCAGACAGTAGTGATCAAACCAGTGGTAAAATGGGATTTCAGTCTGGTTTTGCACATGTATAACTTGAAATTAAATCCTCAAACAAGCCAGGAGAACTATAGCTGTAGGGGGAGCATATGATCAGTTCAGAGGCCAGATAGTTAGTGGAAGGAAAAGTGGGCTCTGGGGTTTCCTTTGTTTTAGCCATATATATATATCTACAACCCATACAGATGCAAAATTGCTTTAGTTTGGCCAACTACTGACTCCCTCTTCTCTCCCCTCTCTTGACACATGGCTTCTTTCTACTTATACAAACTACAGCTGCACAGCAAGTAGCACTAATGCCAGTGTTACACCACTTGTATTTATTCTCTTTGGTACCTGCATGTAGCCTTCACCACAGGAAGTAAAGGCTTTATTAAGTGCTTGTGGGTGTTGTTCTTAACCCATCCCTGAGCTATTACATTCATGTGTTAACACCCAGGGCAGTATCTTTCCTTATCCAGCAAAAGTGTGGGTGTGTTTGTTTGTTAATGATGCAATGAGGAGATAAAATCTTGGTGAGGTGGGGGAACGAAGGCACAAAATTATTTCACAATCTTCCTGTTCGTCCATATATGTATCAGGAATGTGTACATGCATTCTAGATGCTGGAGGGAGTTGAATGTGTAATAATAATAATAATANTAAAACTTCTTTCCCTGAGGACTCATGGGATCTTGTCTGTGCTATTTTACCTGCTCTGTTCAAGTGGGAATCCCACTAAGTGCCCACAAGAGGAGAGCAGAAACTGGTAGAGATGAAACCTAGTGTGCGTGTGAAAGGGGAGAATTTTGCTTAAGGCATCTGAAGTATCATGGGAGGCTTAAGATAAAAGTTCTTTTTGTGTTTGGAGTGCAGCTGTGGAATATCTGACCTCAGGCTGAATGGCTATCAGGGACTTTTAGCTTCATCATTTGATGGTATAAAGTTTCATTAACCTTGATTCTGCTCTGCTAAAATGAGATGCAATGATTGCTCCCTCTAGCTCTTTAGCTGAATTAGCTGGAGGGTGTAAACTCAAAATTTTTTCTTGTTTTATTGGGTAGGAGAGACTGACACTGACTTTACATGCAGATGAATTTTAAGCATCAGTTCTTAAAATTCTGTTTTCCCAAGAAGCCTGCAAAAAGAGTATTAGCATCTGGCAGCCAAGATTGCTGCCCTTTAAGATGACTTCTTCAGTTTTCTATGTGCTTTCCATGCACATCTGCAGTTTCTGGACCTTCTTGTCTGGTACTGGAATTGCAATGTTTCTGTCACAGAGGTTGTTCTTCTGCTCAGGGTCAGACTACACCTAACACATTGATGTACACATCCAGCACTTTTTTTCCCTGCAGCCAAGTCAAATACAAAGAAAAATGTGTTTAACAACACTTGAGGAACTGCAATCAGCATCTCTTACTCTGCAGATGCCAATGGCTGCCCCTGCTTACAGGCACAGGCTAAATCCTCATGCTGTAATTCCTCTTGTATCCATATTTATGCTCATATGATTCTCACCACAATGCTTTAAGTTACTGGGACTATAATTTTCAGAGGAGAGCAAAAAAATATTCCCTGTCTCAGTGGGATAAACAGCCTGAAACATTTTGCCAGATAAGGACAAACTTCAAAAAAAGTTCTCTTAGTATTTCATTTTTGGCTTTGCTTTTTTTATTGCAACCATGCAGAGGTGGTATTAACTGATAAAGTGATTGCCTAAAAAATGGCTATATTCTTGAGTCCCATGTAAAATATGAACTATATATGAGTGCTCTCAACACTGGACCCCCCTGTCGGGTAGGGTACAAAATCCTTCTGCAATGACTCAGTATCCCAAAAACTGCATAGAATTCTTGTAAAAACATTCTGTGGTGTTTGAAAACTTAAGTCGGTCCCCACATCTCTCTAAACAGGTTGATATATTCTCCTAAGCAACTGAATGAAGAATTAATGATGTCTAATTTGAAACCTGTTCAGATATCATCACTTTCAAGGTTCAGCTCAATCCTGAATGTTACTACGTTCACGTTTCATTTCAAGAGTATGGTAAAAGGGCAGGGAAAAATCAGTGAAAACAAAAAGCAAAAAAAGGTAATGGAGTGCTTCTCTCTAAAAAAAAAAATAAATATAGAGGATGAGAGTGATAAAGAAATAGGACTAGGAAGGGCAGAAATTTGTATGAAAATGTCTGCGCTGTATTATATGGGCAATCACCATGCTGGGTCCAAAACAGTTTCTTTATCCATGGATGACAAGTTTCCATTTAATGGCACAGCTAACCTAAATTCCCCTTAGCATAATAAGAGAGGGAAGAAAGAATAATTTTTAAGACTTTGATCCCTCTTATTACCCATGTTCATCTGGAAAGTTTTTCACTTTTCAGCTTGTAAAAACTTTTCCATCTCTTATCATAAATTTGCTTCTTCAGTGTTCCGACTAAACAGCTGCTACATGTCCAAGTTTGGCTGACTAAGGTAAGGCAGTACTAGCTCTTAACACTTTAGAATCTATATTTTTCCAATTTCTCACCTCTCCTTGGTGCATAATGTGATATATGGTGACTCTAGTGATAATTGTTAAATTTCATTAGTAAAAAAAAAATGGGAAAATATGTTTGTCTTTTTTTTCTTGTAATACATTGTTCATATTCCTTACCTGCAAAATTATGATATGACTTTTTGCTTGAGCTTTCTACAGTGTAGCTAAATCCAAAGGACTAGCTGAGAACAGCAGAAAGATGGAAAATTTGTTCTTCTTTCAGCTGAGCATTTCTCTGAACTTTGCTTTGCTTTGCACTGTGGGATCCCTTTTCTGTTCAGGTGCACAGCTGGAGAAATGTGGTGTGGAAGCTCTTGTAAAGAAGGTTGGAGAATCCAGGGATTGGTGCTTAAATGAATGCACATGACTCCTTTCTCAAAAAGTATTATAATTTCTGAACCTTAATAATTTCTCCATTTTGTAGATCCAACTAAGCAGAATCATCACTTTGTGTCTGCATCTACTGCTGCTCTACCAGTGTCAGCCTGTCAGGACAGATTGACAGTGGCCATGCTTTTTGACTCCCAGTGTCAAAATCTTGTAAGGTTCATTAATCTTTTCATCCTGAATCCACAGGTCTTACTTTCATGGTGTATTTTAGCTGACTTGTAATAGAACAGCACCCTCTCTCTGTATGGATCCTGATACTATAATCCTCTAACGGCATTCAGGGGCAATGGTGTTCTGATTAGCTTCCAGTGGTGATTAATCCTTTTTCCTCCCAAATGACAACTGTTTATATCATTGGTAGTGCTCTCAATTCTGGCCAGCCTTTTCTTATCATTCAAGTCCTTTTTCAACACCTGGACCTGGCAATGGATTTCATGACTCAGTGCCTAAGAGCTATTTCAGAGCCATTAACCACACCAGTGCTTACAAAGTAAATGTTACATTCTCCAAGCAGCATCCTGTGTCCTTGCTTCCTGTCCTCTCCCTGTTCTTATCTTCTCAAATTATTTTAAAGTAAACCTGTGATTCAGACTAGCCTAGGATATTTAGCAGTCGGTCTTGCCTTTACAATTTCCAATCATACATTGACTTCCAGTATGAAAAAAAAAAACCTTAAAGGAAAGAAAAATCGTTTTTACTTTACTGGGTCTGGCTTAAACATCTGCCCTCTCTTGGCACTGTTGCAGCCGGGGAATTTGGGAATTTAACAATGCTGTACGTGGAGTTGGCCGGTAGGTGTCAAAATAACCTGTCATTTGTACAACTGCGGTGTGACACCGATGGGTGAGTGATCATCCCTTCTCTTGTGCAGTGCTTGTGAAGAGTGGGCTCAGGGAGGGTCTTGTGTCCTTACCCAGGAATGGAGCTGACGTTGTGGCATTTTATCAAGAGTGTGGCAATGCTGTAAGTGATTGTATTACAGGTGCTGTATGAAATCTAGTGAAACCAGTAGATACTGAACATTTACTTGGGCTAGTAATGCTGCAGAAAGCCCTGCAGTCCTCTGACTGACCTTCTCTCTCTCCCAGTAAAACTCAGAAAACTGGATGTATGCTTTCTAGTAGTCTGCATATAGTGCTGTCATAAATTGAGATGAGAGCTTCATTTTGCTGGCTTCTTGGCTTTGTTTTCTGTCCTTTTGTCGCACCACATTTCACCTTAAACCTGATTTTTCTGAATATCTTGGCCTGAGAGCAGACTTGAGGAGTTTTTCCCTCAGGGGTGCACGGTGGCTTCTGCTGACAACAGCACTCACAAGGAAACTCTATGAAGTAGAATAGCTCAGCCCCTGCACTTGGTGTGTCACTGAGAAGTTAGGGAACCCCTGTACATACTCAGAGCGTTTGGATTATAAACAATTCTCATGTTCTTTGAGCACTTTACTTTCAAAGACAGAAAAATTGATGTTTTTGTAGACTTTTCAATATCAACACCTTGTGTAACATTCACATGTGTTTATTCTTTTCAGCCTGAAATTTTCCTGCTTGTTAATTTCTATAGGAGCATTCTGTGGTCTCAGTTTATCAGAATGAATGTAGGCACAGGTTTGCTGCCCTAAAACTCCAAAAGCAACTACAATTCTAGTTTAGTATTTTGAAGGAAAACACTTACCTGAGTGTATAATTGGAGATTTTATAAACCAATTTTTGTGTTTCAGTTTACTGATGAAACAAAGTAAAACATAAGCAATGAACAAATTTAACCCATCTCACTTAGGAATAATGTTTTTTCTGATTTTCTAGCTTCCTCAAAATGCTGTATATGTTCCCTCTCTGATGCTACAAAGGAGCCTGAATTTCTGACAAGGATTGCCTGGTGCTTGGTGCCACTCAGATGGGCAATTAGTTGAGCAATTAAATTAGATTAGCAGCCACTTAGATGATCAATTGGTGGAAATCTGTTGGTTCCTCTGTCTGTCTGTGTGTCGCACTGGCAGAAATGTGACACAAACTTCTCACCCAGCAGTGGGCAATTTGTCAAGAACAGGGCTGGCTATTGTTGATTTGACCTAGGCCAACCCTTCAGCCTCCCTGTGCATGTCTCATCACACCGTGGCTTCCTCCTTGCTGCTTGTGTTTATGGGTGATTGTGGTGGAAAATCTGTGTCCAGTTAGTATGAGATCAAAACCAGTAGAGAATATGAAAGTATGGGGGGAAGATCAACTCTAAATGAGTCCAGAAGTGCTGTGGGTAGCAAGTGAGCTGAAGCACAAAGTCAAAGGAAGCTTCTTCAACTGAGTAGAATAATCAGGCAGGATTAGGTTTGAAACAGAAGGCTCTTATTGAGGACACCTCAGAAGCCGTCACACATCTGGGTGATCTGTTTGTACCTTGACCTTTTGGGAAAATATAATTTATTTTAAGAAGATTTTAAATTGTAATACAATGTAAATTGACTCCTACCCTTTCAGCTTTCCCTTACTTCAGATGAGTTTCTGATCCCTAATGCCACACTATAGTAACAATAAAAAAAAGGTTTTTTAATACCTTATAGTAGCTGCCAATAATAACACTGGTCTATAATGAAGCCAACAAATACTGAAATTTGAACAATTTGTAAAGTCAGTAGAAAATGTGTAACCACATGCTCAGGCAAACAGGCTTTTTTTAAAAGCAGATGCAATTTCAAAGCAATAGAAAATATCTGTACTGGAATATGCTTGTTTCAAAAATCAACCCTTACAAAGTCCATGTCTGCATGTTTGCTGTCTCTGCCTCCTCCTTTTTCTCAGCAAGATTGTTGTCTGGCTTGCCCCTCGCCCCCATCGAAGGTGCACACCACCCACCACGATCATGCTCCATTAAGCTCTTGTGCTAAACAAAAAAGTTCTATGGAGCTTTCATTTATCAACTTTCCCCCAAAGTGCTTTTTGCATTTCATCAGGGATTTTCAAAACTATTCACAGCTTCAGAAACCCAGCACTGGAGCACCATGATCGATGGGAGAGGAATTCAATAACCACCCAATGCTGTTGAGCAATCCTGGGTAGTCAATTGGGACAGGAAGAGAATGAGCAGGAGATGATGAACCAAGGTAGTTGATTGGGTCCTGGATGGAAATTGGGTTGGGACTTTTAAGTGCTCTTGGCAGTTAGAGCCTCACTTTTAAGCCTCATTAAAAAAACCTATTTTTGAGAAACATATAATTTAACATGCTGATGGGCATTGGTTTAGGCCCATCTCAGATACGTATTTTATCCTGCAGAGACAGTTGGGATGAAAAAATATTTCATTAATATATCTTACTTGTTTATATACATTGATTTTATAAAAATTATTTTTCCATGGACGGACAGTTTTAAATGCCCATGTAAAATTGTGGACAAGATAGATAGTACTGTTTCAAGACAGAATGGTGCCCTGACACCACAAATCTTTGTTATCTGGATTTATTTTAATGCTCTCTGTCTGAATACAATTACAGTTTTGCATTGTTTATCTTAGATATCCTATAAATTAAAATAGAAATGCCTTCATAGGCAACATTGCCCCTTCTCTCCTTCAGAGCCATGGTTGGTGTAGCATGATGTGATCTTTCAATCCTGGAAAAAGAGAGTTTGTTTTTGCAAACAGCTTTGGAGTGTGTCAGTCTGGGCTCCTTTATTCTATGCTGCAGATGTCTGGAAAATCGCTGCGTCTCCTCAGCTGGGTGTTCTCATTGCTTAGCACATTCCCTGCAGCCCCCGACCAAAACGTTGCTGTGGGAACGGGGGAATGGCCAAAGCACACGATGTTCTGGCAGATCCCAGCTGGCAGGCAGCCCTCTGGGGTCACAGCTACTCACATGTGGCGTGGGTTGCTTTAAATCAGACCACGGGCAAGCTCGAAGGACCAAGACATTTTCTGCTGCATCCACTTAGCCCCAGCAGATACTGGGGCAGCTGAGGTTAGAGGCCAGCACAGAACTTCCCTGCAATTTCCAGCTGGAACATCGATCACTGATTTCCATGAAGAATTAAATGGTACATTCACTTTATTGACTGAAGAGGCTATATAAAAACATGCTGTCTTGTACATGAGAGGAGAAATGACAATGCTTAAAGCATTCATTTATTCTACAGTTTCTGTCACAAGAACAAGGGGGTGACTGCAATATTGTTTACAGACCTTTGTGACTAGAGTTAGATGGGACTGTTCTTGTGGCTGGCCATGAGTAATGATGAAGTCACTATAATTAGAAGTTGAATTGTTTCTGAATCTCATAACCAGGATTGAGGTCCTTTTGTGCTAGATTATTTATAAACATGGAGTAGAAAACTCAATTTATGAGCATTTAATGGTAAAAAAGGGCAAGACATGATATGGAGAAATAATCCAACAAAAAGTGAAATAACTAAGTGAATGCAATCACGTGAATGAAAGAGATGATACTCATAACCTTATATTAATATTCACTCACAGCTGAAATTATAATCCCACTGAACAACCCATAAGTGTTTTTTTTTAAAATGATTGTATGCTGTATTTAGACAAATTCCTGCTGGAATGAAGACTGCAGAATTTCACTAAATTTTTCGTCATTACGGTTTGTTAATTCTTATGCAGACTATATTTTTCTTATGTTAGAAACAGTTATTTGCATTTATTATTTAATTAAAACTGCCATAATTTTTAATGTCTCTTAACTTTCTTTGACTTGTTTAGTTTAGTTGTGTTTTAATCACAACCCTAGTCAAGTGGTGCAGGATAAATAGTAGATAACAGTGATGAATGAAGCTGAGTATCACAGAAAACAGGTGTATGATCAAGCTTCTGCTGAAATCCAGGAAGAGCTTGCTATTGACCTTTGTAAAAACAGAAAGAGAAAAGATCTTTCAATTCAAGTTGCAATCTTTATGAAAAATTAGCTTGCATATTTAAACACACTGAGACCCCCAGCCATGAGGCACATTAGTATTATAATTTTTACACCTGAAAGGGGATATAAATTGAAGTTCTGTTTTTCTGAGAAGTGTTATTATGTTATTGATATGGACAACTATGGTATGGATTTTATGTTATTGGTAATGGGTAACTTAAGAAGTTCTGAATGGTCTCCTGAAGGACAAAATAAATCATGACAGAGTTTGTGTAGATGAGGTACAACTGTATGGCATACCATAACAGTGCCATATGTCAGTGAATTATATATTGCTTTGATACTTATTGCTTAAAAATACTATAGGAGTTCTCAGAATTTTATATGACAGAAAGACAAAAAAAAGAGGGGCTTTGCTTTCTCTGCAATCTAGGAACATTGGTTACAGAATGACAGAATTCAGTACTAATTATTTTGAATGTAATGAATTTGACTCTTTAATACACATCTGATAAAATTATCCTGCTCAAAAAATTTGTGTGAGTTTTAAGGCAGTATGGAAGCTATGGAAACTGAAAGAGAAATGGCATAAGCAGAAGATGGAGTGTTTAGATTCTTAGTTGGAAAGAAAAGGAAGAAGACATGTTGAATGCCAAATCAAAACACAAATAGCAAAGGAAGGCTGGATGTAACAAGAAGCATGACAAAGATGAAAGTTGAGAGACTGTAAAGGTGGAATAAGAACATCTGGATCCAGGTAGGAGGTGTGCTTCACTGTATCTGGAAGGATGAAATTTCAAGGGAGAAGTCAGACTGGACTGAGTAAAGAATGAGGTCAGTGGGGAAGAATTCAGAATGACTGTTCATGGCAACTGTTGAAAAGGCAGGATAAAAGGATGGAAACCAGAATGGGTTTTGTGCATTTCTTCTTCAAACAGTGAAGGAGAGTAAGACACATTTCTGTCAGAACTGTGAGAAAACTAATGAGACTGAGAGGTTAAGGAAAGGCAGGGAGGGTAACAGGGCAGCAGGAAGAATGTACTGGATCACTGTCTGATGGTGGGAGTTAGAGAGGCAGTAACAAGTCCCAGAGTTACTGGGGTAGAGTAAAGGAGAATAAATTTAATATCAATAGCTTTTCTTTCAAATGTGCTCTCATTTCTCTAGTGGCTTTGCTTTATAACACTGCTGATATCCTTGTGCCTCCCTGATAGCACAGACAAACCAGTGCACAGGCCACAGACTCCTCTCCTTTGTTGTTATGCACACAACGAAGAACTGTGTCCAACAGTGATGTTAAAGAAAGGTTCTGCTTTTCATTTTCAAGGACTTGGGCTTTCAAGACTTTGGTCTGAGTGCCAAAAACAATTCATCAAGAACGCTTTACAACTCAGCAATACAAAACCTGTTAAGAGACAGACACCCACAAGACAGGGTTTGGGGAGGAAATATGTAAAGCACTGATTGACCTCAGCATGATTAATGGTTTTTAGCACATTGAACTCTGCTGCTTAAAATGTGAATTTTACCCTGGCTCACCCATAGTTGTTTATTTTTATCTTTTGAAGGAGGTGGAACCTCTGTTTGTGAAACTTTCATTCATACAGAAGTTAATGACAGTCCACATATAATAGCAAAATATTTATATTGGGACACAATTTTCCCAGCTGATTCTACTTCTCAGCAGTTTGTTCCCTTTAAAAGCAGTCTTTAAAAATTACAGACCTTGCAGGGTTTGTGTCAATCATCTCTGTCATGAAAGGATTATATGAAGCTCATCTACTGGACTAGAGCACTGAATAACTCCATAACCACAAATTCACCCCAGACCCAGCTCCTTGGATTTAGAACATCCTGAGTTCAAACTGGTCCTAATATCCTTAGGACCAGTGAGTCCAAATCCAGTCTTCACACAGAACAATCACATACTTAAACTGTTTGCCTAAAAACATCACCCAATCACTTCATGGACACTGTAAGCAGCAAGTGCTCCAAGGTGGAGACTCATCTCACCTGATCCAAGCATTCCTGTTCTCAGTGCTGGGCTGTGACACGTGGGGCACCATTTCCAGATTCAGACAGGGCTCTACGTTTTGCTGCAGCAGGTCCTGCATTCAGAGGCACTTGGCCACCTGCACACAGTGAGTGGGATTTGTGACAATGTCCTGTAGCTGAAATGAACAGAGTGAGCCTGTTTCTGCTGACCATGGCTGGGATCCTGCTTTTCCTACGTCCTGGGGTGAGGCTGTACAGCTGACAGAACAAGAGCTCCCAGCCTGCTAGCCCAGCACTCTGAGGCTGTCCTGGACCATGGGCCAGCCTGGAGTTCCAGTGTCTCTTGGCCAGGTATGCTGGTCCAGGATAAACTGCACAGCACACAGAGCAACCCTACTTACACCTTCTGAGCTGATTTCTTGTCTTTGTGACAGGGCTCACAAACCCTCAAAGTCTCCTTATCTTGTCCTAGTTTCAAGACAGTCAAAGAGATCATAATTCTTTTGGGGCTTAGCTGGACAGAAAATATGCTCTCTTTTTTTCTGAGCAGTATTGAGAAGGGAGAATAAAACAGGGGACCATTATTAGCAATGAGTCATGTATGGAGTAAATAAGTAAAAAGGCTGGAGGGCTGGTTGTCTCCCGAAGGTTTCTGCATCAGGTGAAACAATTAGAGCTCCATCCTTCAAGTCACTACAGTGTCATAGCAGTGAAAACCAGCAGCATACAAAACTCCACAATGTTAATAATGCTCTGGGATCAGGGGAAAAGGAGGAGGGTGTCACCTGTTTCATAAATATGTACCTTTAACCTGGAGTTACAGCTTTTGTTTGGTTGACCCATTATATCAGCAAAAAGTCCAGACCTGTTTCTCTAAGCTTGTACTCTGCATCCATCTCTCAATAAGACGGTTTCTATATTTTACCCTGGCTCTGACTAGTGTTACTTTTTAATCTTGAGGTAAGTTTAAAAGAATGAACATATTCCACAAGGCTTGAATTTAGCTCAGGTGTTAGACACCAACACTTAACATTTCTTCACATTGGCTTTATGATATTTTTCATAATTCCTTATGTGCAAGAACAAATGACACGTTTAAGCTCCTTAGCAACAAAGATGTTTTTAGAAATATCACCCAACATTTTGGAAGGTTTACTGCCTTTTTCTTATGAAGTTCATGCAGTTGAAATCTAAAAAGTGCTTATCCACAGGAGTATCCACTTGCTGTTTTGAAGTGGTAAGTCATTCTGACACAATATTGAAAAATATTAAAATGAATGTAGATAAATTAATAAATAGTTTTCCATGAAGTTAATGCTGCCATCATTATTGTTACATTTCATAACTGTTTTCTACACAAACCATCATAACCATGTGATACATATTTTAGGTATTAAGCATAATCTAGACAGAAATGGTACTCTACAGAAATATTTATATGTGCTTAGCTGGTCAAGGTCAGTGAATAATACAGTACGTCTTCAGACCCCCAGCAAATTGCCTTCCCCAACAGTAAGACTAAGAAACGAAAAGACCCCAGATTCCTGAGTTTTTTATCATCTGCCTTTCTTTCTGAAGGTTTCTTTTAATTGCATATTTATGAGGAAACTTGAGGTTAATAACTAAAGAAAACGTGGTGCATGCCCATGGACCAAAAGGGAATTGATGAGAAATGGAAATTTCAGGAAGCAAAGAGAATGGAGATGGTGAAACAAAAGGTTGTGTTTCAGATGAGGTGATTTCCTGGGGATATCACTGTGCAGGTTTTGGGGAGGGTAGAGGAGAGCGTGGGACAGCAGTGCAGGGCTGATGTCTTGAGGCTCATTTCAGGAGATAGAAGTTGGTTGAGTCACTTCTTCTTTGAGCTCAGACTGATGCTTAAAGTTTTAGCTTTCATATTTTCCATATTCTGTACTGCATTGGTATATAACTCTGAACTTCATATAAAGTGTTAGCAAGTTCTCTTCATGGTTTAGTTAGACAAAACAATCCTTTTCCAGTTCGAGAACCAAAGACAGTTTCAGGCCTAAAGTGTGTAAACAACAGAGAATTGAGGAGAGCAATCTGGGAGGATGGGACTTCATAACCTGAATCTGTAATTGGACAATTAACCCCAACATGTAAATGGATCAAAATTTATAAAAGTGTGAAAACTCATGACTCAGAGTCCATCTTGAGTGTAGCCAAGTCTACATCTTGAGTTTAGCCATGGCCAGGCTCTTGAAGTGCCCAAGGTACCCTTCAAAGGCCTTTTTAATAAATACCCACTCTATTCCTTTAACACAGTCTATCCTCTTCTCTAGGCAGCCCCTCAAGTCATCTAGAGACCAATAAAATATCTAAGTTCTTCCCTTGTCAGTTCTGGAAGTAACAATTACATCTCCTTAGATATATTCTATTTATCCATTTATTGTTGGAAAACACAGCATATAATGGAAAAAAAATGAGCTTATCTAAAGAATAGGTGATTTTGTATAGTGTAATTTTAAAGAAATATACTTTTATTTTTCTTGTTTAACCATTTTCAAGATAAAACATTGAGTCTTCTTTTTCTTTGTTGTTTCTCCCCATGTTTCCAATAGAAAGTAAGCTTGTTTGAAACTGTAGTTGAGTTCTGAGGTGAAAAATTATTATATTTAACAAGTCAAACAGCAAATGATATGAACCACTAAATTGCTGCTTTCTGAAAAAAAGCAAATGAAAAAGATAAACTTTTTCTTTGAGTTACCTGTGGTGAATGGGATAAAGATGTGATAGGTATTATAGGGAAGCGGACATTTTGAATCCTGGAATGTCCTTTATTTTTTATTATAGCCATCAGAATACATAAGACCAAGTTTGGTTACTGGTGTCCAATTTTAGATGGAGGATGGATACAATGGCGTATAAAGATTATTTTTGGAGTTACCAGAATGCCATGGTGACTTGGTACAAATCCTGCCTGCTTCTGATTCAAATGTGACACTGAAACAGGAGTAAAAGCAATTCTGTGTGTCTGTTCCTCCACTCCTTCCATGTTTCATGGCTTGAAGTTATCCAAATTCAGGGTCTGGGTACTGCTGAGCTCTTGTTACAGAGGTAGGCTGCTGGTTGATGCCAGACTCATATATGTTAAACAGAAGGTGTTTCTCCCAAAAGTCTGATTGTGCACCATGAAAACTCATGGAAGCAGATTTCAGCCATAGTTTACAGCTGTAATTTTTCCAAAATACTGGGCTTGCTTTCCTGTAAGTCTTCCATCTTAAGGTTGACTACTTTGACTATTAATTCAAAATGAAACTCTGGCCCAGTATGTCTGCTTCTGAAAGAGGGAAAGAAAAAGGAAAATAGCTGAAACCTCAAATAAAGGATTCACTTCCATTACTGGATTTTATAAGGTGATATGTGGCATATAAAAGCCTGTACTGGTAGCTTGGGATCACATGCTTGTGTTTCTGCTCTCTCTCATCTGGAGTGAGTGTGGACTATCTGTGTTATGGTTTGGACTGGAGATGGTTTTTCCCTTTCAGTTAAATTGGTGACTACAGGATGTGGCAGTTCTAATCATACTGAAAATTGCTGTAATTGTTATCAGGCAATAAACATTCAATATATTTTTGTAAGAAGTAGAGCTTAGTGGAAGTTTTCCAGTATTTGAAAAAATAGCTGGAAGCAAAATGGTAAGGATACAAATTGAATTTGGACTTTAAATACTGAGAAAGTTGGCCTGGCTTATTCTCTTAAGAAACAGGATTACTGTAACACTCAAAGCAACGCAAGACATGTTCTCAGCTAAGGACGAATATGAATGTCTTTTTCATATAAAAACACATTGTAAGTACTGCAGGAATGCATACCTGTCATAAGCATAACTGTTGAACAGAAAACAGAACAGGAATGTGAATTAAATGTTCTTACAAAGGACATAATTTTCCTCTTTGGTTCTCTCAGCAGCCATATATGGGCAACTTCTACCAAATGAGCCTGCAATAAAAACTCTGTATTGTGCATTCACCTTAAAGCAATCAAAAGATAATGTCCATATAATTTAGGTGAGAGCTCTTATTTATTACTCTGAAATTATAGTACTTTTTAAAGTACTCCATATGTGTAGATGGGAGTGAAGATTCTTAAGTTGTTAACATTTGATCTCCTGTTATAATTAATCAGATCCAGAATGTAGCTTAAATAATGTGTTTATATAGTTTTGTCTAAGAGTTTTACTTACAGTACTCCTTTGAAACTGTCTGTATTGAATGGGACTAAATATAGGTGCAGTCTTTTTCCTTTTGATAAAACACATTTCCACCGGATGTTCCTCTTATTTTATTTTAAGAATTGATGATTTTAGAAAAGGTAAAACTAATTCTGAAATCCTGTAAGTATTTTATCGGCCTAGTAATGCCCATAACTCATTTGCTGGAAACATTGCAGATTCTTGGATTATAAAGCTCCCTTTTAAAATAAACATGAGGAAACATAAGGGAGAGAGAGAAGAGTGTAAATTGTTTAACATTTAACAAGCCTCTTGATCCATTTTCTGGACTAGTTGCCATGCTTTTGAAGATAAAAGCAATTACATTAGATATGGGGGTGGTTTTCATGCTCTGGGGGCTGAGAGAATTTTGTTTTTTTACAGAAGCAGGAATATGAATACTTGACTCGGTCTCGAAGCTGATTTTTTTAGCATTTTTCTGAGTACATCTGGGAAAAATCCAGATCTTGCTGAAATCAGTTAGAATTTGCTCATTGCCTTTAACAGGGCCAAGATTTTGTCTGTGAATGTTCAGGTTTTCAGTCACTGGCCAGCTCCAGTGGAGCTACATTTCAGCTTTTCCTTTTTACTACTGCAAGTTGCCTCATCCCTGGCCCTAGATTGCAAAATGACTCCCAGGAAATTTTCTTTCTGGAAAATACCATGTTGATGATTGTAGCATGGGCTTTGGTTAGCTGAAGCACAGCAATATGGTGATGAAAGACTGGAGGCCAGCTAATAAGTCTGTACATTTGCTAGGCAGTGGATTATGTTAGACTGAGTTGGGTCAAAGCCCACTCTTGTTAGATTTGGCCAACAAGTGGGAAGCTCCTGCATAGGATTCTAATATTAGACAAAGAGTATTGGAATATCTGACAATGCTGTAAAGTAACTAGCAGATCTAATGGATCGTGCAGGAAAGGAGATCTGGATCTCTCACAAAATGAATGTTTGCTTTATGCTGCTCTGCACAGAGGCACACATATAGCTGATGGAAATTCATTCAGCCTGGTCCTCTGACATGTGCCCGTCTCCCAAATGGCTTGAAGGAAACAATTTACAAAAGTCAACTCTGAGATAAGAAACTTAACACATTTTTCTAAGTCTCAGTGGTGGTTAGACCTAACTGTTTTGCAGACCAGTGAATCCTGAGGTTCTTGGTGCCTATTTTATGTCTGAAATAATGGAGCTGGACACTAAGGTCATCTATCTACTGATAAGCAAATGTAAAGATGTGATTCAGTGTTCCTGTGCATTGGCTGTGCTTGACTTCTGGGCTCTACTCTTTAGAAGAGAAATTTTCAAATTCAAGGTAAGGGCCAGAAGCCACCCCAGACATTGAATAAAGGTGCCAAACAATTGGTTTGAAGAAAGTGACTGAGGGATGGGTTTGTTTGTTTGCCTACCAGGCTGTAATTTGGTTCCTGCCTGAGAGCTGGATATGGGATTCTTAATTTGTCAGTCTCCAATGAGGTTATGGGTGGGAGGCTGGTGTTAGAGGTACTCATGAGGCCAAAGTAACCTGAGAGCAGGTGGGTCACACAGTGTCCTGCCCTTGCAAAATGCTCCCATTCCTCCCATTCCCAATCCAGCATTCCTCCCTGAAGCTCCTCTGTTCAGCTGGCATTGCCACTGCCCTCCATTGGGCTGCAGGCTTTCCAGGGCTGACCTGGAGTTTGTGTGTTTGTATTGCTTTAAGAAAAACTGAGATTGAGTGAAAAGTGAATTCCATAAATCCTTCCCCTATGATGTATCTTCAGTGGAAGAGAAGTCTGCCTTCTAAGACAATTCAAATACTGTCATTCATCACAATGCTTATATTCAGATTTCAAGTTACTCTCCTAATAGTTATAAGTGTGTTGTGCAGTCATCTGGTGTTGGCATATTAGAGCAATGTTTCTCAAAAGTTTCCACTACTCACAGTATGCCCCATAATTTTGGGGGGGTTAAGTCGAAATGTGAGTTTGGTTGCAATCCCATTTTGTTAGTTGTTTCAAGCATAAAGAAATAGATGGTAGTATGCAATCTTTCTGAAAAAATTGAGAGATGGAAACGTAAATTTTAAATTGTGCTGAGTGCAGAAGAACAAGAATAATATTCTGTGAATATTCTGTGTGCATGGAATTGTATATTTAAAATTTAAGCCTTTAAGAAGATGTTTATTTTGCCTCTCTTAGTTTCCTCTCAAAATTGGTAAAATATTTTGGAATAAGCATGTTCAAACCATTTGTGTCTGCAGAAACTACAGCAGATGCACTGTGTGTTCCAGTTTGCCATGCTGCCATTCAAATCTCAAATCTGGTGCTGTAAATAGAAGTGGTATTTTTACTTTCCTTAGTCCCTGTGCATCTTCCCTGCTGTGTGTTAGCCACACCACTGACTCTGTTGCAGGTCAAAAGGAAAGGTGGTGACTTACAGCTGGGACACCTCTCTGCAAACAGTGTAGCCTATTCCTGTCTCTTTCCTGGATGGTACTGGAATTTCCCACTCCTTGTGACTCCTGTGGTGGCTGTTTTCCTCCTCTGCTGACTCTCTCCCTGTGCCTTGGACTTCTTGGTTCCTCTATTCCTTTTCCTGTACAAGGCAGCTGGGGTCAGGTCTGCGAGGGAAGGCAAAATGCTTCTTGTAAGTGGGCAGTTTGTTTCAGATAAGGGAGCAAAGGGTGTGAGGTGGCTCAAATCTATTGCTCCACGAGGGGTTTGCTGGAGCCAGGAAAATCCAGCTCCTGCAGACTGACTCCACTTCCCTGTCACCCCCTCCTGTGAGTAATGTGAGTTGTTTATTTCTTCATGGCTGCCCTTACACAGAACAACTAGGCGTTCATTTCTCTTCCCACCTCCTCCTTGCCTCAACTTCTCTTTTTTCCTTGAAGAAGTGGGAAAAACTGCAAGGGAAAACACCTTCCCTCCCTCTCCTTGCTGGATCACAAGAGCCAGATGAACTGCCTGAGCGTGGGGAAGGGTAGGACACTGTGATATGTGGGGCAGACATGTCTGGCTGGGGCTTGCAGCCCACCCCAGCACTCATCTTCTCCCGGACCCTGAGCAGAGGGTTAGATCCCTTTGCTGCTGCCCGTGTGTTTCTGTACAATATCCCACTGCAGATTTCAGCTAGAACCAATTTTAAAATGAGTTAGAACCTTAACCTCCTGTTCCTTTAATAGCTCTCTCCAGTAATTTCATCTTTCTTTCTGTTTTTAAATTTCTAAGTAATGACTGAAATATGTTTATTTGATAATTTACAGTTTAAAGAGGATTTTGAAAAGAAATTAATCTCTTTACATGTGAAGACACTATGTAATCTTCTAAGACATTCCAAGTTTCTTCAATATTTTACAGTCTTTTTGCTATTTATTTTGTATCTCTTTTCTTGAAAGTGTTTATTTTGGGAAGGTCAAAACAAAATTCTCTCTATGTCTCTCATCAGCTGTAAGATGAATGCACACAGTTGGAACAAGTTCCATTGAAGCCCTCGTGCAGAATAAACAAAGTCCTGACCAAAGGCTTGACTCATGATAGATCTTTAATGACTATTGTCATGAAAAAGTATTTAACATATCTTCCACCAAAAGAAGGGTGTAGCTGTGCTGCAGAGCAAACACATCAAAATAAGAACAAGGAGAGATTCAAAGGGCAAGGCTGATATGAAACTGGTGGGCACTGGGAAGAAGCTGGGTGGCCCTGTGCCCATTAAAGAGGGCAATGAAAGTGTGCTGGGGAGGTCAGGGGTGTCACTGGGAGTTTCTGGTGTCACTGTCAGGCTCTTCAGATGGAATCAGCCTACAGAAATGGATGTTACAAGCATGTAGTGACTCTTGAGTTCCTGCAGGCTGTGTCATACCAACCTGTGATAAAACAATTCTGCCTCAAATGTTCACAGTCTGTGGGGTATCTTGGGGATTGTTTTGGGAAAGAGGCTTGGTATTTTGATAGATGAAGCTAGAAATGCCTACAAAGTCACTGCACATCCTTAAACAAAGCAGATCTGCTTCTGCTGCCTTTTCTACTTGTGTGACAGTGAGTGTAACACTTGGCAGTCAACAAACGCTGCATGCTGCTCTTGTCATCATGTGGTGGGGCAGGAAAACTGCTGACATGGAAAAGCACAGACAAAAATCAAGCAAAGTGATTCATGGCTTGGAAGGCTCTGTGTCCTGGGGAAAGATTAATCAAAATGGGCCCAGAGAACTCAGGGATAGTAATATGCATGCATGTTATAGTTACTGGGTGATAGAAAAATATCTTTGGGTGAATTGGGCCAGATTCACAGATGTTATTTTAGGAGGTACATTTATTATTTTTGCTATTAAGAAAGGTCTCTCTTGTAAAAGTCTAATCTCTCTGTGAATGAGGGGCTAGGAAACCTGCACTATATGGGTTACAGACCCATGGTATTCACAACAGTCATAAGGAAGACTGAGTAGAAAGTCCAAGAAAATTACACTTTTAGACCATTGCTTAGTGAAGAAAAGATGCTATGAGAGCTGTGGGACAGGCTTATCAAAAGGAAATAAAACACTTTGGTCCTTGAAGAATTCAGGTATCTGAGAGTGGTTCAGACTGTAATCTCATTCCTTGCAGCAGTAAAAAATTAAAATTCTCATTTTAATTTTAGTACTATATGTTACTTGATGAATTTTGGAAAGTGTGCAGTTACCTTTCTGTAGGCCTAATTATCTTTGAAATGAAGAACACAGTGATTGGAATGATCTTAAAGATTTGATACTATTTAGAAGATTAAGAGATAAAATGTCCTTTTTTATCAATGCAAAAATATACATAGATGATATGAGAAGAAGGAACAGTTTTGACTAAATTTCTAAAGGAATATATCTAATAAAATAATTCACTGAGTATTAGATACTTTTATTCTAAAGAAATTTTTGAACTTATGGTCCATTTTTACTGAGTTTAAGTGCCAATGTTTTCTCAAAATTGTGAAGTTCCTCTTTATTGTGAGAAAACTAGAGCTAGGAAAGATGTCTGTGCATGGATGGAAAATTTTCAGCTGACATATCCTGATCAAGCCACTGGCATGCACAGTGTTCAGAAACAAGCACAGTGCCTCTTGCTTGACCTGAAGCTGATGGATACAGGAGGGGTGGAGGAGAGCAGTGTGGATCACAGGGAGGGGAATTTATCAAAGGAGTATGGAAAAGGGGCTTGGACTGCAGCATTATAGAGCAGGGAATGATGCAAGCCACAAATCTCTAGGAAACCAGGCTTTATTGGTTCCACTGCTTTTGGAACAACTTGTTTAAACTTCCCTTGTAGGTAATTAACTTTCTAATGGCACTGTGAGATAGGCCACCTGCAGAACCCTTGGGCAGGGGGATTCACAAGCATGTGCAGTTCAAAATAAGGCCTCATGGAAAACTAGGCAAAAGTGCGTTAGAATAATATTTACATTCAGTAGCATTAAGTACATCTGTTTGTTATTAGTGGGAGGCTGAACTGGCTCAAAAATCTTCTGCGAGAGTGACCCAGCAGCAGAAGGCCAGGTACCTCTGACAGCTTTTCTACAGCTACCAATAGAGCTATTTTCAAAAACATGACAAGATTTGCCTCTCAGTGTCAATTTGAATACAAAGAAGATAAAAGTTAGATTACTGTAATATATAGATGTTTCAGTGCTGTCTTTTTAGATGTCTTGCTTTGTTCTTATTTTCTCTGTTAATCCTGTGTTTACACGGGTGTGAATTTTCATACAAACTAAGGGAGTGCAGCTCTGGTTGAAATCAGTGCAAGCCAAAGGTGGTCAGCTTGTTTGAAAAAAAAAAAGGATGATAGGTGACAGTCTTTAATCTAATAATTTTAAAATTCCTATGGGCGTTATTTAATGAAAAAAAATTATTGCATCTTATAATATCAAATATGGACACAGAATAGAAATTTTATTTTTTTTTAGTTCAGCTTGACATGCTTACAATAAATTTGATGTCTGAAAATTGTACACATAATTGCTAACAAGTATTAATGATTTCAATGTAGTTGTGACAGTTTATGCTACCTGGAACTAATGTTTAGTGTCAGGTGGAAAAGCTTTGGCATAGCTAAGAGTAGAGTCCTGATATTTCAATCCTCTGTCCTAGACGTGCGTGTGCTTATGCACAAAACAGTATTAGGGAGATGGGTTATTCTAACTCAGGGATTAGGAGTTCTACTGAGCATGTACTCAGACTTTTGGGTTCAGTTTCATGTTCTTCTATAGGTTTATTCAATGTAAAACTAATTTATAACAGCTAATAGTTTGATATATCTATCTGTTTCTGGCGATTTTTAAGGACCTGTAGGGAAAGGAAGAAAAGACATTCTCTATATATGTGTTTAGACATAACACATAGAACATAAAACTGTGGAGACCCTCAGCTTTGTTAATCAATTTTTCAATCTGAAGTATCCACAGGTTGCAGGGAGATTTCTAAGTCTGGAGGTTGTTGTGGCAAAGTCTCATTTAACCACAGAGGATTGTTTTTCCCCTAAAATTTAAAAAAACCTCTCCCTCCAGTCCCTCTCAAAGTTTCCTTTATCTTTCCCTTACACTCACACTCACTGTCAAGAGCTGTTTTCCTCTCTGGTTTGGAGCCTGCTGTCTCTATTCTCTGAATGTTTGTACTGACTGCTGTTTCCTGGCCAGTTTACACCTTCAGTAATCTTCAGGATATAAATTGACATTGTGTTGCACCTTCATATTGCAGCCATAAATCCTCGTGCTGTACACTCTTTGGGATGAAGGCTCCTGAGCCTATTTTGTTTGCATATTGAAAGCCTGATAGAAGTGCTAGAGGTCAGTTCTGCTGCCCAGCCACACGCACCCATGTTATCAGGATTGCCTAGGGTGTGCATGTGACAGCTCTGTGGGACTGACAGGCCTCATACAGAAGTTTTAAAGGTCTCATGTGTCCCTGGGAAGACACAGCTCTCCTATTGTAGTCCAGGGCATACCCAAAGGTATCCCTGGCACTCAGCATGGTTGTCGTCTTACTTGAAAATCATACAAGCAGACATTTATTAATTATGCAGTTTCCAACAGTTAATCAGGAAAACATCCTTAAGGAGAGAAAAAAGCAAAAAGTCCTCTTGATTTGACCAAATCTGGAAGAAATCTGTCTTGGTTATGCACAAAGAAAACGAACATTGATAAATAAAACAACTCCAAAGAGATCTGACACAATAGCAGCAGATGTAGAGAGCTGTGTGTCTGGAGATTAGCAGCAGAGGTAACCACCTTATCATAAGACTCAGAGTGTTGCTTTGTGGTTTAGGAAAAGCAAGTAGGTATGACCAAAATGACTGTCTTTTGGGAAGATGGAGTCAAAGGGCACATGCTTGTGAGCCACAAATATGAGTTTTTCAGAAAACAAAGACCTCTAAACGAAAATGTGCAGGTGACTGGAAAGGTCACTCTGTGAAAAGCACAAAGAATGAAGCAAAGGGAGGTGATGAGGTGTGTTTGAAACAGTGGCCTCATCTCCTGTGTAAGTGCACCAGATGAGGAGCAGAGTGGGTCAGTAGGTCCCACACTGACTTTGGGATCTCCAAACTCCTCAAGTCTGCAGGATACTTTGGGACACAGCTGCTGCTTTAATGAAGGGTAATGTGGGTGGGTAATGTGTTCAAAATGTGTTGGTTTCTAGAGCTGTGCTGCTTAAACAGCACAGAATGGCAAGACTTTGAAACAAGCCTTAACATTTTATAGGCTGTGTAGCTGCCTTTAAAAAAAGGAAGCAAGTATTAATTCAAAAATTGGGGACCACCTACTTAAAATGTAACTCTGTAGGTAAGACAATGATTTCTTAAAGAAACTTATATGCAACCAGTGAGTCACCCTTTCCCTTCTATAAATGTTTGTGCAGTGTGCTTCTATTGAAAATCATTTGGATTCAGAAAGGCATGGATTTGGTTCTCTGCTTTCTCGTACTAACTCCTATTAGTAGTAAGCAGGTAGATTGCTCATTCAAGGATTTACTTATACAAGAACTCACTTCCTTCAGTCTCCCTGCCAGCTGAAAGCTTTCTGCTCTGATACTGGGCATCCTGATACCGGCTCTGGACGGTGATACTACTTGTTTCCTATAAACCCTTTTCATGCTCATGCAAAAGCTGATGGGTCTGCTGAAATCAGACATCCTTTTTTCAAATTAAATTTTATATAAACAAGGTGAACTGGACTCCACTCACACCTTCCACACCTTCTTTTCATTCTGTTAATTTCTTTTATTTACTCCATGTGTTTTTGTTGTTTTTCTTAGTCTGTTGCAACTATTTTGAAGAGTTTTGAAGAGTCTCATTTTGTTATGTGTGGTCACTTATCTGTTGCAACCCACTTAGTGGCTTCCATATGTTGCCAAAATGTGTTTGGAAGAGGGGATTAAGTTACTGTTTCTAGCTGTGAGTTTGGTCACTTGGACACGTTCACTGGGAGCTGAGATCCTAGAGTCCACAAGAGCCTTCCAACTGGAGATTTTCTATTTTTTTTCCTTTGCAGTGGAGGACCCCACACATGCTTTCCCTGTGAGCCCTTCTCTGAGCAAATTCATGTAACATCACAGCTTTACTACAGCAAACTGAAATCTTTACAACCCAGGTTCTGGTATTCCCTGCCTATGGGATCTGACTTGAGGTGCCTCCCTCCAGAGGTAAAAGGAAACAAGAGTTGTGAAAGTTCTCTCAAAACCCTTAATTTCCATTGCATAAACATTTATTGAATAATGCCTGACAAAATTGGTTTAGAGAGTGTGGTGTATCCTTGCTTTTGTCTGAGTAAAAATTGAGGAATTAGGAGTTCAAATAGGATATTTAACTGTGAGTGACCAAAAGAACTTCAGTTTCCAGTGGTTTTGTTTTTGTTTTTTTTTGATGAATGTTTCTTGTTAGCATTAAATTCTACCAATTAGAGTGCTACTTTGAGAATGCAAGTCTGGGAACATTGACTAAGTCATGTTTTAGTCAAATCAGTTTCCTTATGAACACTGTGACTGATTTAAATTCTACTCTTTTGTATCAACTTTTTGCCAACACTTTCATATGACCATTTTTGTTCTTGAGTGTGTTTGGAGAAGATGACTTTTCTTGTGATTCTTAGCAGTCCATAAAAATAAACAACATGTAGTGAGTTTGTTTTTGTACAACCAGGGATATTTACCTTATAGGATTCTATATAATTGGCTTTGGGCATAGCTTTGGGAATAAAGAGTTAAGGCAGAGACAGAGATGATGAATCTGTTTAATTTACTTGATTATTTCAAGCCACGTGAATATGCTTAAGCAGCACAGAAACAAGAAAACAACTATTTGGTCCCCTTTCCCTGTGGGGTTTTGCATGGATTCTGCTGAGTCTCTCAAATATCAGCAGTGGCCACATCTAGTAGAGTAATCTTGACATGCAAATGTAGCATTAAACACAACATGAAGTCATGTAGGTTTGTCCTTTTCAGCCTGTTTCAAATAGTCTGCTCTTGTTTTTCTACAGCTGTGTTCTTCCAATGCCCATGGAAGGTACATTCATTTCTTTAGCATGATATTGCATGGGATTGAACTCAGCAGCCTCCCAAGTCCTCTGGTAATGGTATTCTGAAATTAGAAAAACCTCAACAAACCAAATACAAGAAAAGCCACTGTTTTCATTACAAATGTTGTATATGATGCAGCAATAAATGGATGTTAATGAAACAGAAACCAGTGGATTCAGCCTCTGCTCTTGTGAGTGGCAAAGTATCTGAATATTTAAAACAATGATTTGTCAAGAGCTGGTTAGGATTTGATGGAATATGCAGTGGCTTCCTTAAACCACTGGGCACCAAAATAACTGAACAAGCCTGTCATTAATTTGAAGATAACTTTCTAATCTTGGACTGAAGCAGAGAGGAAGACACTGATCTCTTCATGCTCTTGACCAGTGACAGGATTAGAACAGCATGAAGCTGAGTTGGGAGAGGTTTAGGTTGGATATCAGGAAAAAACTTTTCCCCTGGAGGGTGGTTTAGCACAGGAACATGCTCCTCAGGGAAGTGCCACAACACCAAGCCTGACAGAATTCAAGAAGTGTTTGGACAATACCCTTGGGTACATGGTGTGGTTCTTGGTGGTGTTCTGTTCAGGGCCAGGAGTTGGACTTGATAATCCTCATGGGACCCTTCCAACTCAGCCTATTCTCTGATTCTAGGACTGTGTACACACAGCCAACTACTTGTGTGAATGCACAGAGAAAACCAGAATGCCATGGCTGCTAATGTCTGCTAGGCAGCCAATAACCCTGAATTTTATCTTTCTGTTTCCCTCAGCCAGGAAATCTCGCAGCTGTTTTTAAAATCTCTATCCATGAACATAAGAGGCCTTCTTGAGGAAAAAAATAACAAGAAATAATTTAAAATACCTTGAAATTTCATACCCCTTTTTATCTCTTGATTCTTCTCCCTTTCTGTCAGAGGGTTTACAGGTTTATCCAACCTAAAATCAAGAGTCCAGGAGTTCTTTCCAGAAGTTCTACATTTTAAAAGGGTCCCTACACAGCAAGCAGGTTATCTTAGAATCCCTCATTTGAGTTGTTTTACTGCTGATTTGTGGCCTGTCTCTTGGCAAGGTCCTGGGCAGTTTGCTAATATTTAGATACTAGAGGATGGTGATGACAGCAGTTTGTCACTAGAGTTGTCACTGCTCTCTGGAGTATTAGACCATGAAAAACATGGTTGTATGAAATGTTCTTTGTCAGCTGCACTTTGCAAGTAGAAAAATAAAGATTTACAGCTTTGATTTCCAAAATGAAATGGAATTACATGGAATCCAATCTGCTTTTCCAAATGTTTATCACTGCAAAATAGAGCTGATCAGATTAGCTAAATCTTTAGTCTTTAATTTGGGCAAACAAGCTAATTTTCTAGCTCTAATAGACATATAAGTGGGATTTTCAACAAGTTACTCAAAACTCATGGTGTAGTATGTAGTAGTTGGAATATATAATTTATGAATAAATCCATGAGATCTGAGATGTTCTCAGCAATATGTATCCCTGATCAAATTTATGTGAAAGATACGTATTTGTTAAGGAAACCAAGTCTTAACTGTTCTTATGAAATGCTTATGGTTTCTGTACTTCTTAATATGTGTATTATTGATATTGACAAAGAGGAACTTTAATGTATTTTAATTCTTTGTATAGCAGATATTTGAAAAAAAAACCACTTCTTTTGCCTTCCAACATGAATGAGGATCGTCAGGTCTGGTCCTGCAATGGAAAACCAGTTGATATTTCTGTTTAAGAAGTAAAGTAAATAAAATACAATCCCTGGAGTGGATGCCTCTGCCATGTTCCCTTGGAAAGCTCCTAATTGGACAGAGGTGCTCTCTGTCCATACACAGAGCCCAGCAATCAAATACAAACGGAGACTGAATTCCAGCAGACTTTATAGGCACCTCTGCACAATAACAATAAATAATGAAATAAATGCAGGGCACTTTTGCTGGTTGTTTCTCAAAGCAGTCTACAGACCACTTAAACAGTAGTGCATTGATTTTTCTCACCCTTGGAATACAGGGATCCTGTGTCAAAACATGTCTGCTGTTTAAAAGCACGGAGCAAGATTGCAGAGTGCTTAGGACAGGAATTAATATTTGTGGTAAAAACTGCAGGATATGTTTAAGGATGCAAAATATAAATGTGATGGAATGTGGATTACATCTTTTTTGATGTATGTCTGTCCTTGCTGTTTGACATCAGAGCCAGGAGAATATTTTGCAGAAAAGAGTTCTGTTATCAATTCTTAGTCACTTAGCCAAGGGACTTCTCTTTTTTCTTCCCTGGTTGCCTTTTTATTTTATTTTATTTTATTTTTTTATTTTTTGATGCTGAACTACTTTCATTGTGCATACCTGCAGTGTAATCCATACTAGTATCTGAACTTGAGCAAAGCTGAAGAAGCCACTGTAGCACTGTTGGTGTAATCTGTTCATTTGTTGAAATCTGTTCAGGCTGTGCTTGAAGAACCTGCACTGAAGTTTGTTCTTCCAGAGCTCAGCTGCTCTTGGTACCTAAGGCAGGAATCACCTGAGCACCCCTGTCTCTGACGTGGTTGTGCTTGTGAGCACACTGTTCAACACAGCCCTCCTGAGGTGTTTTGGAGCTCCTTTACAGATGTTTCTGCCAGTCCTTATCAAGAAACTGGGAGCTACAACTTGAAAGGCTTTATTTGCTCTGCCTGTGATCCAAATGTATTTGGTGCATTTGTTCAGATTAAACGTAGATGGTTCTTACTTGAAAATCCTAGTGTCTTTTTGTTCTTCTACATCTATAATATTTCTTTCAGTGAGGCCAGAGATATTTTCCTTAGTTTCTATTTCTCTTGTGCATGAATATGTGCATCTCTATCCCAATGGTTCAGTTTATAGGAAGATGTCCTGTTCTTTTATTTTTTAAACTCTCTTGCCAATACTAACTCATGGCTTTTCCTAAGTTCTGAATCCAGCATGAAAAATTTGAATTTGAGTATTTAATGATTTCTAGTTTAGCCTCACACCAGCATGTTATCCACTGACTCCTCCCTTACTTATAGGAAACCTATGGAAAACATTAAAAAGTGAACTGTGTTTTTATTTTTTAAAAGTTGAGGATATGAGTGCCAAAGACTATGCCATCTTTTTTCCTCCTCTCCCATATTTCCCTTGAATCCTGAAAGAATATCCTCGATGATAACCATTCAATGTTCAGAAGAAATCAATTTTAGACTTTTACCTCAGATAAAATTGCAAGATATTATTGATTTACATTCCTACACATGTAGGGTTTGGGTGGTTTTATCCATGGTAAGCTGTAATGACATGCTTAGAGGATCTACTGTGTGTTTAGCAGTGAGGAATGAAGCTCTAAAGGTCTGGAAGTTTGGAAAAGTTCAGATGCCTCAAAATGCTTGGATTCCTCTCAAGATTTTTTCTTAGCTGTATAAATCTACCACCCAGTTGTCATCCTCTGAGGAATTAGCAAAAAAACATATTTATAAGACAAATCATTTGGCTGATGAAGAGAAATATGCTAGCAATATTTTTTTGATTCACATTTGAAAGTAGAATATTTCTTCCATTTCAGTCAGAAGTCAGGGCTGCAAGTTCTTTCCAGCAAACTTACAAAAGCCTTTTTCTTTCTGCAGGCATTTAGCCACACCACTGTGGGCTGTGATCTTGTCAGTTCTCATAAGCTACTAACACCAATGGTAACAAAATACTTTCCCTAGTTATGGGATGTACATTTCCATGAATTGGTTTGGTTCATCTCGTGCATGAAGTGTCAAATCTTTTTTTTTTTTTGAAAGCGTGAAGAATATTGGAAGAATTTTGAGCAGTTTTCTCCTTACTAAGAGCTAGTTATATAAGTAGAAGCTGTATCTTAGAAGTAATTCAGTAATGGTAAAAAAGTGTTTGGCAAAGATGCAGCCTGAAGGGCTGGTAGCTCTTCTCTCTGTGCCTGTCCTCCTGAGGTAAGCTGAATAAATGAGACAGGATGAGGCCCAAAGCATGTAAATGAGCTGGTATTCCATGGTACAAAATTGTGCCTTTTCTGCAACATAACCCAACATCTGGGGTAATAACACCAGAAAAGACAAACTGTATGTGAACTCTCTCCTTTGCTACATAAGCAATTATCATTCAGGCGGGTTTAAAAGGGCTTTACAGCCTAGCTCGTTTACACAATGTGTTAATTCTCCCACCACTGAAAGGCAGCCACCTCTGGTCTGAAACATGGCATCAGTTCAAGTGTGCAGCAGCAAACTGCAGCATGGCAGGCACAGAGCACAGCAAACATCTCCATCTGAAGATGCCCAGAGAGCAGCAGGGGTGAGAAATGAAATTGCACAATGCATGCTCAGAGACGACTTGCAGCTCGAGGTGACTTGTGGCAAAAATTACCTGGGGTGGTTAGTGATCAGTGACTGGGATGAGCTGGAACCTGAGCCTGGCTAAGAGGGTGGCTCTGCTATTCTTTGGCACTCTCTGGCACTGCAGCGTGGCAGAGTAGCACTGTTAGCAGAAAGAAAAAGAAACTTGACTATGCCACCAGCACTGCTAGCGAGAGCAGCTGAGATTTCACCTCTTAGATGGGCCTGCAAACATAAGTAGAGCTCAACATCTGAGTTCCCCTGAAAAGTCTTATTTTCATTTAGTAATATTTCAGTTGATAATACTTTGAGTGGGTAGGTTTTAGAGAGAGATGCAGTTGCTTCTCTGCTGCACTAGGTCTCTCTTCCTGTGAAAGTAAAGCATTATGAATGCAAAAGACTTTTCTAACTAACACTGTTGAGAGGATGGAAGTTCTGGTGGGAAAACTTCCAAGTGAAACTTTGGCTTCACTCAGCTGGAGTGGCACAGGCTCTGTACTAACAGCACCTTTTTTTTTTTTGTGTGTGTGTGTCCCCTTTTTTTTTTAAACCACAAACTTCCCCGTGTCACAGCTCTGTGCAAATATTTCCCATATGTCAGCTGCTGATCCAGTAATCACTTAGGGCTGGAGTGTAAATTACACAAGCAGCAGCACACACACAAATATCTGGCTTGTACGAATCTGTAATTCAGTGAGATTTAACTATGGTGAATTGAACAGACTTTAAATTAAAAACTTTCTTTTAATGGCTGTGTAGATTCAGTGCTAGAAGAACTATTATTCTGTCTCCCACTTTATCCCTAGCCAATGGAGAATGTCTCGCTTGTGTTTTAATGGTGCCTCTCTTGCTGTTTGCTTTCTCAATTTACTTTTATTTCCACCCGGTGTGCTGTCATTATGCCATGAAGTGGTTTCTTTGGGAGGAAACTATCTTTTTTGAACATCTAGAATGTGCAAAGCATTTTGTGAACTAATTAATAGAGTATGCTATTGTTTATTTTATATCTGTAATAATGCTGTTGGGCAGTTGATTGTAATGTTTCCGACAAGGTAATAGTCAGAGAGTATTTTGATTTTAGGGAATTCTGGGAGACTTTAAATTAATCGTTTCATTCAAGATGGTAGGAGTGCACTTCTCAGCAGAACACTAACTGATTGTATACTGGTGTTCACAGTAGGCAGAAGAAATAGAATAGTTCAGGGGACTTGGATTTCTGGGACTTTTATAAAAAAAAGCTTTTCAGAAAAGAATGCTTTGAACAGCCTTGTCTACAAGTTTCCCTCTCTGCTCATGTGTGTGTGACCATGCACAGGGCTCCACTAGTCCCCAGCAGTGACTGTGCTGTGTGGGGCTTGTGGGTTGGGGCAGCTGGTGACAGGCTTCAGGCTGGAGTGAGGAGAGGTGTAGGAGCCCCTGCTCCAAACTTCACAGTTTGAGGAGCAAGAGCTCTTGCTAATGGAGCCACCTTCTCAGCTCATCACCACTTTTAGTGTTACTCTCCCTGCACATGCAAAGTTTTCGTGGTGTCTTTGCTTACACTTTCACTGACCAGCCTTTATACTGGCTGTGAGTGTTGCTGTGCAATGCTTGCTCCCTTCCCCTCTTGTTTTCCTTTCCTTGGTTTCCTGCGTTTTGTAGGTTTCTGCAATTCCAATTTTTAAAAATTTTGTTTCACTTTACCTCCTTTTTAAAAAAATTCTTCTATTCCTGTCTCCCTCTTTTATTTCCCTCTTTATTTATTAATTTGTACTACAAGCAGACATTCCACAAGAATGTTGTGGAAAAATAGAATAAAAATGGTTTCTACACTAGAGAGTTAATAGAATATTTGTCCTTTGTCCCTCTTTCCCAGTTGTATTGACCACAAAAGCACATATTTTGCATACTGTGAGTAGATGTAGCCATAGTATATCATGAACAGGTTCAGTCCCAAGGACTGGAGGACATACTGGGTTATAAGTGGCAGTAAAGAGATTATAAGTGCAACATTTTACTTGTATTGTTTAGCTACCATTTTTCTGACCCTTTTTTTGTTCTTTCTTTCAATTTTTGTTTGTTTCTGGAAGTGAAAATTGTGTAAGCATTCAGTTTTTAACTGATTGTATAAAAGAATCCATCATTGGAGGCAAAATCTAACCTCACCTTCAAGATTTAGGAGGAAAAATTCCAAGTCCAAGAGGCAACATGGTAGAATTTTCACATTTTCAGTCACACTTGATATGAATTGGCTGAGCATGATTCTGACAAGAACACCCACCATCATGGACCTCTACATAAAGTGAATTTCTGAGGAAATGTGCAGTCTTTCCTCCTCTGGAGTCTGCCACCATCCAGGGAGTTGGTGGAATTGGCTCAGGTATGGATCACCTAAGCCAAGCTGGCTGGTACCAGTGGACAAGACTTGTATTCTACATCCTCCAGGAAGATTTATAAGTAGCTCTGGAGCTTCTTTGGGAATGATTCTGAGTTCAAGAAAGTTTTAAAGTGTGAAGAGAAGGGAAATGTGGTGTGATTTTCTTGGGGTAGAGAGAAGAGCCATCACAGAGGGCATTAATCCTTGGTCATACATGAAGGTGCAAACTGTTTCTCCCTGCACCTGCTGGAATAAAAAGCTTAGATTTTTTTCCTCAGTGTTTCTTTGAATGTATGTGTAGCAGCTCTGCAGAAATCACATAAGAAAAATGAATCTCATTGTCTTCAGTATTAAGGGGAAGAAGCAGAGCGATTCTTTTCCACATTTTCTATAACTCAGAATTATTTGCTAAAGCAATTATTTTTGGGAGTTCAGAGTAAGTTTAGGATCTTTTTATTTTCTGGCAAGAGCCCATAGAGATAAAAATGGCTCTTGCCACACTGGTACAGTGGCAACAACTGCAAAGCAAAGTGCTCCCTTGAGATGTGAAACTCAGCAGTTTCCCACTGAGCCCTGGAGCAGCTGGGGAAGGAGGAGGAATAAAAGGTGATATGAGTTAGATTTATGCTGATGTATGAGGTGAGTGTAGGTTTTTGCTTAGAAGCTGCTAGAAGGTCATGGTATTTTACCAACTGAAATTTATACATTTGAAAATGAACCTCCAAATGGGAATGTTTCCAAAGTCTAATAAAGCAGAGCTATGCTCATACACTGACCTTGGCAAGCCTGCAGGTAAGTTCCACAACTTCTACCACCTTATAAACACTAAGATGGGTTATACAGAAAAAACTATAGAGGCTCTATTTAGAGACTTTTGGTAGCAAGTAGGCAGAAAAACTTCAAAACCACCAATTTAATTTATTGAAGGTCTCAACAGGAATATATAGGAAAAAATTCTGTCTTCCACTGCAAATATTCCCACAGCAACCCAATCTACTTGCCAAAAGTACCCAAAATTTAGGGCAAAGGGTGGGGAAACAATGTTCAACCTATTTAATAATACCACTAAACAAATCTTGAAGGATGAGCATGAACCTGGATCCATATTTTACCTGATTACCTCAGCAAGGAAGCCTATGGCTGAGAGCTTTGTCAATCTGGAGTTTTATTCATGTTGTTATATATCATGTTTGTAGACAAAACAAGGGAACACCCACTGGGACTAATGAACATTTTTTAAAGTTTTCCAGCCTGTCTCTGGTTTTCTTAAGAGCTTTTAAAATTTCCTTTTGTGAATCCAAATTGGGAAAACATGGGTGAGATCAAGAAGTTGTTCCTAGTTCCAACTAAAAAACCAGTAATGCTGGTTAAGGGTTCAAGATCTCCACTTCCAGGGAGATAAGCATGAGAAAAAAAACACCTTAAGCCAGAACTAGAGTCAGGACCAGTCCAGGGCACAAATTAGAGCAGTTTGAGGAAATGACAACTTGCACCAGCATCATCCCAGCTTGCCAATACAACAGAGCACCATGGCTCTGTCTGTGCTGCTTCTCCGCCACTCCTGAAATCTAGGAATTTCTTAAAGCAAATTTATGCTGCCTTTGCTTTATTAGCACAGCATAAAAAGGCCATAATGGATGATGGGATTATTTACTTGTATAGTTCCAGAAAATGACGCCCAGTTGTAATAATTTTGTATTAAGCCATCATTAGCTTCTTCATTAAATTTTTTTGTTGTTGTTGTCAACATGGGCAGTGGGATCGAGTGTGCCCTTAGCAGGTTTGCCAGTGACACCAATCTGTGTGGTGGGATTGACACACTGGGCTGTAGGGATGCCACCCAGAGGGATCTTGACAGGTCTGGGAGATGGGCCCATGTGAACCTCATGCAGTTCAGTAAGGCCAAGTGTGAGATCCTGCACCTGAGTCAGGGCAATCCCAAGCGCAAATACAGGCTGGGTGAAGAATGGATTGAAATCAGCCCTGAGGAGATTGATTCAGGGGTGTTGGCTGATGAGAAGCTCAACATGACCCAGCTATGTGCACTCAGCACAGACAGCCAATCATATCCCAGACTGCATTAAAAGATGTGCAAGTAGCAGGGCAAGGGAAGTGATTTCACCCCTCTGCTCTGGTCAGACCCCACCTGCAGTGCTGCACTGAGGTCTGGAGTCCCCAGAACAGGAAGGACATGAACCTGTTGAAGTGAGTATAGAGGGGGCCATGGAGATGATCAGAGGGCTGGAGCACCTCTCCTGTGACAGAATGAGAGAGTTGAGGCTGATCAGCCTGGAGAAGAGAAGGCTCCAAGGAAGACCTTAGAGCCCACTCTAATGCCTGAAGTGAGCTTGTAAGAAGGCTGGAGAGGGGCTGCTTACAAAGGGCAGAGTAGGACAAGAAGTAATGGCCTTAAACTGACAGAGGGGAGGTTTAGATTGGCTATTGCTGAGATGGTGAGGCATTAGAACGAGTTATGCAGTGAATTTGTGGATGCTCCATTCCTGGAAGTGTTCAAGGCTAGGCTGGATGGAGCTTTGATCAACCTGATTTGGTGGAAGGTGTCCCTGTACATAACAGAATTTTGTAACTGGATGATTTTTAAGGTCCCTTCATGGACAAAACTTTCTATGATTTTCAACCTTTTTTGTTGTTTTTTTTTCTTCCATTTGCATTGCTTTTCCAGGATCAGAAGAAAAGGAAAGTCATATTTTTCAACAGTCAAAGAAATGGTGTTTTAAATCTTAGAATATCTTGTGATATGCTATGTTTTTAGATGTTGTAAGGAAAAGATGTACCTATACCTCTGACATATTTCAATATGAAGTTCTAAATGAGGTCTTTGAAATAGCTAGGTGCTGGTAACATGTTTGGTGTGTTTGCATGCAGCCTTCTGCTATACAAGGCCTGAAGAGCTGCCCCCTTCATGGCCTTTTAGGTTTTTTTTTCCAGAGACATAAAATATTCGAGCATGAATAAGAGGTAGAGTGCACAATATGATGTGAATAAACAGGTGTGCTCTTTGGAGCTGCTGAAGGGATGGGATTATGAACAGGGTTTCAGCTGCAGGAATTTTTGTTACATTATATATCTACTATATATGTTTTATTCCTAATTTTATTTACCATTTTCCAAAAATTATTTTTTTGTTATGTTTTTAACTTACTTAAATGTACAAGGGTTTGCTCTCCAGCTTAGTCTAAAGTGTGTAGCTCTAACAAAATGGTTTATGCTTTAGGGCTGGGTTTTGTTTCTTGGAGTGTGTTTCACTATGCAAAACTGACTTGGCTTGTGGAGTCTTGCCAGTGCTACCCATAAAGCGGACTCTCATCTAACATAAACTTTTTAGGACTTATCCTACATCTGCAGTTCACGATTTGTGGAACATACAGCCCATGTCCTGGAGGATGTATGGAACTCCCAGCTGGTTTCATTAATGTGGGTTTCCATTTGTGTGTTGGAGATCTACTTTTGTCCATGTTGTGCAATGTTTTTGCAATGATTTTGGCTCTTCTAGCATTAAGTCTTTTAAATAGTGGAATTTATTCTTGATTATACTAATAAAAAAAAAGCACTTTTTTTTTCCAAGAGTCATATTATTGGTCTTGTAAAGGAAGCATCATTCACCAGATATTGATCCCTCTCCTCTGGTTAGAAGGACTGGCCTTCCACTTCCATGAAACAGTATCTGGCACAGCAAACAGAAACGTTTTGCATTTAAATGTAATTGGTCTCTCATGAAAACAGAAAATAGTACCAAAAATTTGTGCCTTTATTCCATACTTCGTAATAGAAAAGACTGAATCTTGCCTCTGTTTAGTGTATGCGGGTTTTTATGTGTTTTCTTTTTAAATTTTTCTCTAAGTAATAAAACCAACTTTGCATAGAACATCTTACCTTATTCCAAAGCTCACTTCAGTCTTGCTGACTGTATTGATTTTTTATTTTGGGCTCAAACCCAGATATGTCTTTTTTCCAAACTGTGTGAATGTAAGCCCATGAATTGGGGTGGCCTGGAGTCAGCCTCAGTGCCCAGATGAGGCATCCTGGGACTATGATATGTGTCAGTGCACACCTGAGTTTGTCCCTGTCTGGAGGGGGGACCTGCCAGGTGCATTGCAGTCACAGCTCTCCTGTGCTGCTCTCATATGTCTCTGTGTCAGGTGGATAAATTGAATATGGGCTGCTCCCCTGCTGAACACCAGGGAGGTAAATGGGTAATTTAGTGAACATGTCAAGGATGACCTCATAGCAGAGAGGATGCAGTGCTCTGCATAACAGCTTGGCTATTTGGGTATTTAAAGCCAGACCAGGTTGTCTTTCAGGATTTAGTATATTTTTATATATGTGCCTTCCTAATCTGCAACACAAGCAAAATCTGTGTAACCAGCAGGACTGTTTTGTGAAAGGAAGAGTAGAGGGAACTGAAGGTTGCAATATTGCATCTTCTCATTTTTGGTGATTTATTTAGTTTCTATTTCCTCTCTGCTATATGTTTTCTTTGGAATTGGATGTAGTTTTTGTCTTTTCTTATATTTTCACATTATTAAAACTTATTATTACCTTATTATTAACTTATTATTCATGTGCAAGAGTATTTGCACATTATTTCCTCTCACTTTCACAAAACCCATGATTCTTGACCAGTACAGAATTTTATGCATCTGCTGTTATATTTTTAAAGTACATAAAACACTGAAGCTTAGGATGGGAGTCCTGGCTCAGAATTGTCAATAATTAATTTTGTAAGTCAGCTTGAATTTACTCTTAGAACACACAAACAAAGGGAAAGTAGCTTTGAATTGGGTGGCTCACTATGTCTCTGCAATACAGAACCACATATACTGAAATTTCAGGAGTTACATCTGTAGCACTAAACATCCACTGTGATTATAGTTAACTGAATATACAAATCTCACATCATTAAATTGAATGTTTGAGACCTTGGAGCTAAAATACTCATGGCTGTCATACCTTCCATCAGTTTTGTCACTTTTCTTTCTGATGCACTACAAAATCTTGGATCTGTGCTATGTATAGAAACACAGGAATCTTGGAAGACAGGAATTCTAAAACTGAGAAGGCTAATTGCTTGTATCTTTGGAGATCAGGGAAATCTTTTTACCTTTTCTCTAAGGGTACATCTGCATTAGTAATTTAGTGTCCTGGGAGAGTGCTTGTGGTGCAGAGAGACATTTTTCCTCGGTGTTGTGTGTGCAAGGTTGTGCTATGAACTGAAACTCAGCAGTCTGTGATCGGGCACAAAACGTGTTGTGTAACTTCTTGAGTTATATCTACAGAAGTCAAACTTCTGAACACTATGTTCATAAATTCTAGAGAGAACTAATTTGTTCACTATTAATGAATGATTAAAAACATTTAGAGGGTGGACTGGCAAAGCTTGTGAATCAAATATAGAATATCTTGGCGAAGCCATTTGAAAATCTGCAGCACAAGTTCCTTGGGAGTAAAAAAAAATAATGCACCATTTTCCTGTATCTAGAATGTCATATCTAACTGTTCTTAATCTTTTGTAGAGAGATTAGAAAAGAGGCATTTGAGGTGGATAGGAGGTGCCTTATGAAAAACAACCATGGGGCAGGTTGAAGATGTGGATGTGTCAGAAAGTTCAGATCCCTACTGGGAAGCTGCTACTCAAACTTTATCATGAGGATCTTTTTCCTTATCCTGACCTCTCTCCCCAAGTTTGGCATTTGGCTTTACAGCACATTGGTCAGTTTGTAGTTAGCATTTCCTCAAATGTTTATGGCTCTCCTTTAAAGGTGGAATTCTCATCCTGAAGATGATAATCCTTCATCTTGTAAAATGACCATGCTGTAATAAGATCTTCTTGCAGGGTACAAATGTGTTATTAGGTGTCAGTCTGCAGGCTCGGGTCATCCGCCAGCTGTTACACTGCACAGGTTGGATTTTTTTGCAACATTTGGTGGAACATTTCAGGACTGTGGGATTATCTGAACCAGATGTGAAAAGGCATCTCCCTGACACAAGTGTGCAATTAGTCATAAGTGATTACCCATGACCCCTTATGTGCAAGGGGAGAGAAACTTAGGGTTAACTGCTGTCTGCACCTTTACTGAAGAGGGCTATAAAAGTTCCTCCCTTTTACTTCTCAGACTGCAGCCAATTTTCTACTTGTTCTTGCTTCTGAGAGTTTTTTCAGGGACGTACAGTCCAGTAGAAACCTAGAAATCTGAGACCTACTTGGAAAATTGTAACAGAACATCACTGAGAAAGGAACACGAGTCCTAGTTTTTTCTGCACCTTTCTCTGTTGATTGTGGTTGCAAAGTCACTGGAAAATCACAGTCTCTTCCCAGTGAATGGACTGATATATTGGTCCAAGGGCAAGAAGCAAATTAAGGATGTCCCTCTGACTAGATAAATTTTCTCTTTTATATGGAGCAAGACTTCATTTTGAGTTACTCCTTTTATCAGCAGCTCCATTAACATGACAAAGGGAGAAATATGGGTCTCATGGGGCTTTGCCTATCAACATCTAAACCTTAGCTCCCTCTGGAAATGGGTAAGTAGTCAGCACAATTCCTAGACCACTGTTCAAATGCCCTTTCTGAGAACTAACACACCTTACTTAGTTTCTGGGTGGATCCTAAGTGGCAGCTCTATCCCTGTGTATCTGTAGGGTTCTGAGTACGGTGGACTTCCTATATCTGCTGTATGCTTGTTGACATAATTGAGTAGATGACTTTAGAACAAGACAATAACCTCTGTAGAAATCTGTTTACATAGTTGTGATGGCATGGGGAACCATGCCTTTTATTGTTTAGAGACAAATGGAAACCTCAAATGCTTTTGGCATGCTACATGTTAACTTTAACATATGTTCTTTAGCTCCTTAATGAGATCCTGCTGTTGGACTGGCGTTCATCTTTACCTGTCCAGTGTGACTTTCCCCCTGCTTTCCCTCAGTTTTGTTTGTAGGCTATAGATTTGTCAAGGGTCTACATTTAGTTATGAAAGGACCACAGCTAAGGCAAAGTAAAAGAGAAGGAAAAGGTAGCTGGTGCTACATAGACTTTGAGCAGCAGGTGGGGATATAAACCCCCACAGGTTGCTATTATCATAGACACTAGAAGTAGTCAAAGATAACTAAATCAAATTGTGTTCTAGCTACTTTCTTCTCTTCAGGCAAAATTGGCTCAGGCTTAACAACACTGAGTCTTACTTGTAAGTTCCCACTTGTGTCTCTAACACAGTCTATGCAGAGTGGAAGGATGTGGGGAAATTAAGTGATACCATCTGCTTCTTGAAACATTGTGTGAAAGCAGAGTTGCTCCCTGACCCATTCAGAGGACCCGTGGATGAGGAGCCTGGGACAAAACCTGTCTGACATAAGGTCCTCAACAGAAAGCGCAACAATTGCCTATGGCTGGCTTTGAAAAAGGAACAGACCATCACAATTTTTTCCTATGTTTGTAACCTTACAGCACTGCAGCTCTCAGAAGAACTTCCCGATGCAGCACTAGACTTTCACTCGCAGCCATGGAGAGATGAAAGAGGCTAGATGTCAACAGACTGTATCATCAGATCATCGCATATCTTATCAATCTCCTACCCTAGTCAGGTCAATAATGTGGTCAATCAGGCCCTGTGAGGGTTCTCTCATCACAACTCCTTCTGTGGACAGTGGAAATTTGGATTGTCTGAGTGAAGTGATTGTTTCTTAAGCATAGGGCCTTTATGGGAAATCAAAATCCTTCCTTCACTCAATGAGGTATTTAAAAGCTTTAAAAATATCTCTCTACCTTTTCTTCATCAGAATGGGATATAAACTACAGTGAGGCCAGTGAAATATTCCAGACAGTTTTATGTTGCCAATGTTAGCCAGGCTCAGACAAAGAAGCTTTGGCATTTTTCCCCTAGAGAAATTTTCTTCCCTTCAACAATGGCTGGTTCTTTCTGAATCTGCCTAATTTTAAGTAAGAAACATCTCAGTTTAGATTTAAGCTTTTCATCATCTTCTTTGAAGGGTTTTTTCCCCACAAGCGCTTACCATCAAGGCTGGTCTGCATGTAACACTTTTACTTCTGAATTTTTGAGCACTGCCTGCACTGTAGAATTTAATGGACATCAAGGGAAGAATATTTGTTGGTCAAACAACAATTTTTCAAGATTTATAGTTTCTATCACTCCTGGTTATAACCTTACCCTCCATCCCAGGCACCCCTCTCAGCATGCAACTGAATTTTTCCAGTTTCATGGTACACTTGAAGTTTTTTCAGAATTCAGTATTCATACCAAGTCCTGACAAAGCATTGAGTGTTCACTGAATGTTCAGATAAATATTAGACCCCAGCATTGCCCCTCAGATGGAGAAAAAAAATCAAAACAACCTCTGGAGGTAAGGTCAACTCCATCTAATGCTTCCTTGTTGGCTGTGACAGTTCTGCCCTGACTGTGCACATGTAGGGCTCTGTCTTTCTCTCTGCAGCTGAATAGCTCAGGGTACAACCTGAGAAGAGGATGGGCCCAGGGCTGGTGACACCTGTATGTGGACCTGATCTCTGGGCAGAAAATGGGGAGTTGTTCCAGCAGTAGGGGTTAGCATGAGTGAGAGAGAGCTGTGACTGCAATTTCCCTTTGGCAGCTGAGGTACATGCTTAACTTTGAAGGTGGAAGCCAGGACGTGGAAGCAAAACGGCCCTTTAGCCTCCCTGCAGTGTGATACGTGCTGAGGTCTTGCAGGATCAGCACTCGTGTTTGGGTTTCTGAATTCCTGCCAGATCGGGACATTTAGTTTGGATCACAAGAGAAGTTGAAGCTGGTCACAAGGCTTGGGTCCAGGTTTTCACACCATCTGCTGTGTTTGTAGATCAGTGTAGAGGTTTGAGCCTCTCATAAAAGTAGAGGGAAAAGAAAGTAATGTTTAATAAGGCAATTAAATGCAGGAAAAATATGGAATGAACCCAAAAAGTGTCCATCCATGCTCTTGGGCATCATAAATTAGGAAGGGAGTAGCACTAAACAGAGAAAAGGACAGGTATAGGAAAATGGACTACAATACCAAGGGTAAAATGGAGTCAGTTTTCAGTGGAATAATGAAGGTCAAGGTGTCAAGTCTTGATTACTCATCTGGAGTTAAAAGCTACAACTAATATCTTCTTAGGCAACTTCTGTCTGCAGGTTCTGGAGACAGAGATAGGAAATTGGAGTGTGGCAGTTCCGAGACCCTGGTCTTGAACCAAGACAATGTGCACAGCTCTTCTCTGGAACTGCTCCTGTAATTTCCAGTCTGACCCCTTTGTGTGTCTGATTGCAGAAAATCAGAATAGATCTAATGGGAAAAACGTTATATTTCAGTGTTAGGACTAACTAAAATGTAATATATTGATAATTAATATTGTCATGGTTAACTAAGATTAGAAATTAAAGAAATAGCAAGAAATGCAATATAGTAATGTTTAATTGGAGAAAATATTATCTGTTACCCTTTTGAATCTCATTGCAGAAAATTGCTTTCAGACGAAATTATCATACCCATTATTTCAGTTAGAAAATAACTTTCAGAAGAAAGGCCTGGTATTTCATAATAAAAATAGTGTAAATTTTTCAGTAAGAATTAATAGCCAAAAAAAGGAAAAAATTAATGGAAATATCTACATGTCATCATATAAAAGCCAAATAAGAAGCCATGGCTTTCCTTCTGAACACCACTTCTTTAATTGAAGTGATTTTCACTGTCTTTCCTAAAAACTTGAACATGCTTCAAAATTTTAAGTTTCCAGTGTGACAATAAGAGGTTTAAACCCCATTGAAACCCTGTTAACACAAAAAAAAGTAATATTATGTGCCATCAAACCACAGAATGTGAATGATGACTGGAACACCTGGCACTGTCCTTTAGCTCAAGCCCTGCCACATCTGAATGTGAGGGGCGTTTTTATTTTCTTATCTTGGGGCTGCTGCCTCTCCCTTCCTATCTCATCCATGTGAGTTTATTTTCCATTCTGTTTTTGTTGTTTAGGTAGGTGCAGTAATGGCATTCCCAGGGCAGTATTGGGAAGCCCTGGTTTCCTTTGTAAAATCGGAAAGCAAAAGCTATTTCAAAGCTGAAATCTGATTATGTAAAGTACCCTGCATTTGGGGCAAATTTTTAAATAAAACATTCCCCATGTACATTTCTTCCAATGGCCAAGGAGAGATATATATTAAACAATCTGATCTGTAATCCTTGGTATTAGATTATTTATTTGTTTTGAGCAATGAAGAATGTTACTTGATCTTTTACTCACTGCCATTTGTCTTGCAGTCTACACAGCAGATGCACTGGGAAAAGATTATGTTCCTTCATCTCCCAAATAAGCTTTTTGTTTGTTTGTCATGGCTTTTGTACAGATTTCAAGCCTGGATTTCTGTGTGGGCTTAGGTAAATTTCTGTTCTCCTTGAAGCTAAAGAATACAGTAACCTGTTTAAAAGACTCAAGCTATGAAAACACCACCTTTTTATTGTGCACGGATAAATCCATGAGATATTCAGGATCATGGTATCTGAATGAATAGACACACCTTTGAAAGATAATAAAAATAACTTGATAATAGATTAAGTGAAGGTAAAATACTAAAATAAGACCTTTAAAATTCTTTGCAACTCCTCAACACAGGATTTAGAAATTTTGTTAAATAAATTCAGTAATGAATGCAGACACATCTGGCTTTCTGAAAGTGATAACGCTTGAAAAATAATGTTACCTTTCTCTGTTAAATGAAAGCATTTAACACTCTCCCTTACATCTTCTTCATCTTCAATTCATTAGTCTTGCAACATTTCCCTGAAGGAAAGAAATGTAACTAATATTTTATATAAAGAGTTATGACACAGGCAGGTATTAAGGGAATTTCATGGCATAAATCCTCCAATCATGATGATACCAGAGGGCTTTGGATGACTCTGTGGCTGGGAACCTGTACTGAAATTCTTTTGGCACAGAAAACACCATTAGGGAGGAGATTGAAGCTGGGATTGCAGAGAAGTCAGACTAGGGCTGCAGCATTTCTGTGTGCTGCCTTCTCTTATCTGCCCATGTCACAGTCCTCACAGCCTTAGGAATGCCTCCTAGGTGAGGCTGTATCAACAGGATGAGACCTTTAAGCTCCCTGTACCCTACTCAGGGTAGCTGTATTCAGTGTCTTGACTTTGCAAACAAGGATCTCTAGCAGATACCCAACATCCAATTTTTGGAAAAATTTATAGTAGGAGATCTAAGATCAATATGGAGCATTTACTGTGTGACGAGTTTCAAATGCTGGCTGTTGATGAGCTACCTATCCTTTTTCCTAAAAGCTTTGTGAATATCTTGTCCTTGTGCTATCCACAGTATTAAAGGTAAATCAGATGGTTAAACTCTGCCTAGAACAAATTTTCTTTTATTTTCCTTTCCCAATTTTCCTTTGTCTCCACATTTCGTGTGTGAAAGCCAACAGTTGCATTTTACTCCTTTGCTCTGATAGATGGTCACCTTAAAAATTATACAAGTTCTACAATGCCTGGATTCTTTGGTAGGAAGCATAGGAAAGATGTTATTTTGAATTAGAAATCCCAATTGAAGCAACACCATTTAATTATTTACTTAGATTAAGTTAAAAACATTTGTCATTAAGAGCGCAAGAGGTAATTTCCTGCCAGAACACCCAAACCTTTGACATTTTTCCTTCAAAAAACTTTAAATGTATGGTAGAGTATCAAAGCCTTTTCCCTGCCATCATCAGAAAAGGTCAATGGTTTCTGACAGCTGCGTATTAAGCCTGGCTTAATTATGACTAAGTGCCACAAAGTTTGATAACATCTGTTATCCAGTGACTAAAGAGTGTCTATAATTCTATTTTTTTAAAAAGGACTAGCAGATGAAAACGACAATTTCAGTCGGGAAATCTGAACTGGCAGAAGAAAAAAAAAATCCTTTTTTTTCCTGGAATATTTCTAGTAATTACTATAATTTTAAAGCAACTCAAACATTAAAAATTCCCACACGTGGCCTTGACAAGGTCAGTGAGGCCTCAGTAACTTTTATGTTTCCTGCACGATCCCTGCAGGTTAAAGAGAGGGCCTCACTGAAAGGAGGCCAGCCTGTGGAATAAAGGCTTTCTATAGGCCTGAGGAGCAGCTGTTCCCGGGCTGCTATAACTCTCCAAAAAGCCTATTTTCACAACTCAAGCAAAAATCTACCTGCTAGATCATTAAAATGTCAGATTGCCCAGGTCACGTAAACCATTTCACAAATAAATACTCCTGCTTGGGCTCCAGCATTCAAGAGGCTGAGTGGGACTGCCCTTCTTGGACATAGATCACAACATGTGTATTTTAGGTTGCTATTGACCATAATTGTACTTAAACATATTTTGTGTAACAAACCTGAATTGAACTTCATGGAGTCCTTCCTGCCTTTTTTTTTTTTTTTTAAGAAAAGCTTTGTGTTAAACCCATGGATTTTACTTTCATTTATTTGTTTTTCTTTTTATTGCAGATTTTATTCATTATTTTTTCGAGAGAACTATATTTTCAGGCTAAGATACTGATTTGCTTGTTGATGTTTTGGGCATCACAGTATAAGATATAAAGGTATTAGAAGTAAAGTCTACTCAGCAGATTTCTCAGGGTCCATAACACCTAGACAGTTTATATTTCAAGTGCCTTTTTACACTAAGCATGCTCAAGTCTCAGGGCTTTATTTAGTGCTGAGCCTCAGGACTGTGTCCTTTCTGACCTTAGTGATTCAGTGATTCTGTGCTGTGCTACAAGACAGCAGGGATTTCCCAGCTTGTTTCCATATCTCATCTTGTTCAGACCAACCTGTACTGCCCTGAGCAGCTCCTGTTTGTCTCCTCCAGCTCTAAACACCTAAACAAGGATCCTAAGTGAGGAGCCTGGGCACCCGTGAGTTTTTCCACTGTTGGTGTAGAGACAGCACAGACAGAACAGCTGAACTGGGTCATTAAGGTTTGGAAACACATACATCTCAAAATGCCCAAGGTTCATTTTGGCTGAGCCTGTATAGAACCTCTGAGACTTTAATCCCAGACCAGTGGCCTATGTTTGTCTTTCTCTGAACTTGAAGCTAGGAACCCTTATGAGATGAAGTTATTCACTGTTCTTCCAGGGAAATTTTTCTGAGTTTTTTCTGTGCATTTCTGAGATAATGTTTATATTTGTAAACAGAATCCCAATCTAAAAGTAATAAAGGGATCTGACACTCTGCACATATTTCAGGATTTGGGAGATGGAAACTTTTCTGTTGAATAGAAATGCACATTTATTACTCAGCAAATCACAAGTAATTTTTCTAAGTGGCAAGTTCAGGAGCTAAGAACTAATGGAGTGACATGTGAAGGAAATTACAGACCATTTTAGAACTGCTGGACAATTAATCAGATCTTGCTTCATTTGTCATGTGTGTACAAAAGCTGCTATACATTATTATGCCCATGCTGTTCTTCACTAGAGTGCCCTAAGTGGGGATGACTTTGATTAGTTCCTTTTCCTGACAGAAAAATATTGAACTTCTACTTAGCTTGAATAGTTTTCTTATTCATACAGATCTCTCAGTAGCTCTAGCTGAAATGAAAATGAAATATTAGAGAGTTTACTACAAAGTTAAAGTGAATAGAGTTTAGTGAAGTAGCTAAAGGGAATGAAGAGATTAAGATTTACTGCTGACTGGAGAGTTTCCTTAATTTGTCTGAATGATCTAAGAGGATCCCAGATTAATTGCCCCATTTTTTATTAATCTATTGCATTAAATTACTACTATATTGTAAGCATTAACTTTTAGCTACTCTTTAAATGAAAAGAAACTCCTTATTGAAATTTATTTGTACCTTTTTGTTACCATCAAAAGAGCAACCAGGATGCCGTGTACTAAGTGGTTTTGTGAAAATGCCAAAGGATAGCAAACTTTAGGTACTGTTTCTGTATCTGTTATTATTGTCATTTACTGCAACACCACCAACTGAGATTGGATTTTGATGGAAAGATAGGGCCATTAATCTCTGCTGTTTTGACTGGGATATACTGTTAGAAAAAAAGAGAAGAACAAGTGTGATAACATGGTGACAGTAACTCAGAAAAAATGTCTCTTCAATATTTTAATAATTACCCAAGTATTTCCACAGCTATTCACTTTGGTTTTTGCATTTATTCATTGTTATATTTGAATAAGTGTCTGTTATGTTATTGAGGGGATAAACTGGATTTTCAGTTTGGTTTTGTTTCATGTTTGAGTCAAGGAAAATACTGTAGGTCATGCACATGGCAGGAGTCCATAACTCCTGACTATAGGAGCTGCTGAGAGCATCACTCAGGCAGGTCGAGATGCAAATCTTAATTTGCCTTTGGGTGTTGATGAATTCTTGCCCATGTGAAGCCTAAGACAAAATCCTTACCCGTTTAAATGGAGTCAGAGGCTTTAGATGTGGGTGGCTGTTAATGATTTCTTTCATCCATTCTTTTCCCTTGTTTACACTTCTGTACATTTTTGTATTCTACTGGCAGTGTTGAGCAACTGATTTTCAGTGTGACAATTTTAATTTCAGAAAATTGTTATTGATGAGTGGAAAAAGAGTGAAAGAATACATTATGCTACAGGTGGCATGGGCTGTGTATGTCAGGCCTCTATTCTTAGTACCAGAGTCAGAACTGAGGGTGTAGATTAATTGTGTAACAAGGTGACAGAAAATATTCCACAAATAAACAGAACATGGTTAACTCAACACTTTGAATTTATAGAAAGTCTAAATTATATCCTTAAAACAACATGATTATTGCTAAGTTCTAGCCTGAAGCTAAACTGGGGTTCTACTTTGAACGAAGGGGCTCCCAACTGGCAGGGACTTAAAAGGTAACTTAATATGTTCCACTACTAGAAATATAACAGACTGCTTATTGGGACATGTTTAAAAAACAGAATGTAGAATATTTTTATGATCTCACTGATACGTATTTCTACAAATAACACCAGAGAGAAGTGAAATCTGGTTTATGGTTCACAAGAAATCAACTGGACAAAACCTGAGTTTCAGTTTGGGCTGTTCTACATATACAGAGACTCCCAGCAGAATCTTTAAAAATAAGCATATATTTCCCCAATGACATCATATTTTTGTTATCTGCATTGTACCATAGCAGTTTTTCTTAAAATAAAAGACAAAGAGAACTACAGAAAAGTTAGACACCATAACATTTCAGTTTAGTTTTGTTTATTCCTATGACTGTGTTTAAAATATTTTGATTAAGTAATGGTGTAGTTAAAAAACTGTGATGGTGAGTACTTCCAGGGCTGAAAACCATGTAAACTAGTGCAGAAACTGGACTTAATGCTTTATTTTCCCTACAGATTATAGATAAGAGATCCATATACATGATGACTGAAATAGTTAAGGGGAAGTTGCAAATACAGATTGACCTTTTAGTTCACAGTTAAGTTTTTGGTTTTATTTTAGTTCTGGTTTTGGGACATTAGGGCTGCTTCTGTTTATCCAGTAGAGTTGGTGAAATGAGAAAATAAAAGACAAAAATAAAGAAATTGTGTGTGGTAGCTAGCATATTTCATGTGAAGTAGCAGATAAGTAATTCTAATTCCAGGCTTTAATGGTCATATCTAATAATTAGAGCCTGTATTGTGTTTATAGATTTCCTTCACGATCAGTAAAGACTTTTCTTCTGCAGTGTTTAAGGGTTTGTTGTATATATACATATATATTTATATATCCATATGAAGCACATGTGAGGGTAAAAGGTCAGTTCTGGTGTGAGCTGAACCTCTGTACTGTTCTATGGCTGATGGGAGAGGGCAGCTCCTTTCATTTAAGAAGTATGCTGTTTCTAATAAAAATCTGTGTGAAAATCTGTGAATGAGATTTGGTATCAGTGTATAAACCACAGGTTTTCATCTGGTTTAGCTTTTCTTTCTCAATTGCCAAAAGAAATTAGAGTGCAAATGATTCAGTTTCAAAATTTAATTACCACTCCCTCCCCCATTAGAAACATGATCATGAAAATGCCTGTACCTATTTCTTCTGGCTTGGAGCTCATTCCTTTTTAGGTTGCTTCTAAAGGGGAACAGGATGGTCATAATGGGACTAAATATACCTGAGAAGAGTGAAGCACAATGAAACCTTGCTTTGAGCTTGTGTGAGGAGATTTTGGTGCAAAGAGAGAAATACAGAAATGCTGTCTAGAGCCCCACGGCCCTATCTGGGCCATCATGATTTGTGACATTCACAGGGATCAGTCTCACAGCTGGTGCAAAGGCACTGCATGGCACATCCTTGTCCAGCAGTGCATCAGCCCAGATTCCCAGCTTTTATTTCTGATGCTATCATCATTTCAGCTACTTCTGTTGAGATAGCTTCAGCTCATGCAACTCAACTTCCTGTCCTTGTTGTCAGTAGGACTGAAGTTCTACTGACTGGTGTCACCTGAGGCTCCACTATGAACTGTGTGGAACTTCAGTAATTTTATCCTCTCTGTATTCTACATGCTATTATCACAGTCTACCAAGGATCAGGTTAGTTTAAAAGCAATTTTACCCAAGAATATCTAAATCATAATTCTCTGTCTAGCCCTAGGCAGAAATTATTCATCTGTCAATACTCTTCCTTGTAAACTAGACTGAAGGCAATGTCTAGGAGAGGTATTAGTGGTTTCCATAGGCAGATTTGCATTTGCGTCCAAAGGTTTTAGAAGGTACTTGCAGATGCTGCATGGAGGAGAAACATAAGATTTGAGAACATTTCCCTTAATTTTACAGGTTGAATCTTCACTTTTCTCACAGCTTGTGCAAAAGGAAAACCCAAGTAAACTCAACAGGAACTGCAAGTGCAAAGTTAATGTCAGAATTTTCCTGGTAAGAGCGCAGTTTATAGTGTTGTAGAGAGGACAAGGGAAAATAGAGAAGCAGATGGAGCAAACATTAAAACAGTAATCACTGCTGTCCTCATAATTCAGACCAGGCTGTCCACTGACATAACACTGTATTTCCATCCACTGCTTTCCTTGGAAGTTGTGCTTGGCATGACTGCACTTTTAAGAGCATTTGGACAAATAAATAACATCCCTCTTCATTATTTATTTGCCTTAAAATTTTAATCAGTATTTGTGTAATCAGTAGTAATTTACTACATTCCTATTCAAAGAAATTGGCACAGTGTTTAAACATAATCACCCAATGTAGCTATTTTACTTAAGTACTGGGTTCTAAACACACATAAATTCAGCAATTATCACTGGAACAAATTTTAGACTTTGAAGAGAATTATATGAGGAGGAGTTTTCTGTAGTTCAAATTGGAAAAACAAACTTCATTTGCCCAGCTAAGGAATCTGACTGTGACTTCTATGTATATGCACTTGATGTTTGATTTTTGAGTGAAAAATGTATAAAATTTTAGGAAGGCTTTCAAATGACAAAATGCAGGGCTTCCCTCAGCTGCATGTGAGTGCACTGTTTGGGTTGTGAGGTTACAAAATCTGCCTTTCCCTTTGACTGATTTTTCTTCGACATAAAACAGCCAAATCAAATACTAAATCAAATGCTGATAGCATTTTGGCTTTTTTTTTTTTTTTTGTCCCGGGCTTAGTAGGATCCTTGCATCCTTGCATCCCTGCCCATGGTGTCTGAGGGTCTTTGTTAAATGTTTTTAGCCCCATTTACAAGGAGGAACTCATTCACCTGGGCTGGAGCTCTGTGAATGAGTCCTTTGCCACCCTGCACCAGAGCAGCTCAGGCATGTCTTTACACTGTGGTTGGTTAAAGTTGGAATAAAGTGCCAAAGTCAGCAGCTGAAATAAGTAGGGTAAATCAAGTTAAGAGGGAACAGAACAACATCTTGGAAAAGGAGGGAATATGGACTAAAACCATTACCTAGAAGTTCAGGGTTAAGATGATGAGATGTAAATGGATTGGCATTTCCTGGGTTTACAAGGGCAGACCCTGATTTGTGACATCACCACCTGATGGCTTTTCATGTTGTCCTATGCCTGCTTGGGCCACTGGGATGCTACAGATCCTCCTTTCCCTTTGAAATCTACAAGAACTTAATCTGAACAGCCCATGAAAGATCAGATCCTTTACAACAACTTTGAAAAAACCTTACAATGTTTATAAACCATTATTGTTGATCAACATAAGTTATACTCATCTGGATATCTACTGGATACTTGTGCTTCAGGCTTTGCAAGGCACATGAACTTGCTGTAATCTGGGTTTAATGCAAATTCCTAAGTGAGCATACATGCTTTTGATTTGGTAGCTGGTTAGTTTACTTTGTTCCTAACTGAACAGAAATTTACCTAAAAGTTATCTATGTTTTAATCAAGGTAAGGCATTTATTCTAAATTAATAGGTTTATAGTCTCACTTTATATTGGATTGGCACACTCTGTAAAACATCTGAGTGATTAGTATTTAACAAATCTGGGAAAAGAAGTATTAAGCTTCACAATGAGCATTTTTAAGCCTCATGATTTAAAGATGGGTGTCATAGTTTAACCCCAGCTGGCCACTCAGCCGCACACAGTAAGATAGGGGAGAGAATCAGAAAAGGAAATGTGAGGAAGCTCGTGGTTTGAGATGAAGGCAGTTTAATAGGAAAAGGAAAAGCCACACTTGCAAGGAAAGTGTGATAAAAGAGCCAGAATTTAAATTAAAGGATAATTCCTTCTCTTACTGCACAAACCTTTGTTGTGAGGTGCCTGTTCCTGAAGTTTTACTCAGCAGTTTGGTCATATGGAAGATTCTTCCACTGTGGAGATAGAGGTGGCGGGAAGAAAGCAGCTCTCTGCAACAGGGGTGCCTGTAAACTTGGTTCTTTCATGATTCTAGGGGAAACAATAGAAATGAGCCTCTAACAGAAGACCCAGAAGTTCTCCTACCCAGAACTCAGTGAGGGGTTGGTAATAGAAAGATTCTAGGAAAAGACAAAAAGTATTTCACAACTTCCAGGAGTGAGCAAGTCTATTGGGTTAAAGATTCAGGATCAGAAGAAAAGAGTGTCATCCCTACCCTGCATCCTTATCCTTAGGTTTATCAAGAGGACTGGAAAACCAGACCCAGAAGGAATTAGTGAGTGAACAGAGAAAATTTTATTAGTTTGTTTTCATTCTCTTTAAGAAAGGTTTTTCCTTGAACAAAGAAAATGTACTAATTTATGACATTATGCTTTCTGAATGCCATCATATGCAAGAAGAGGAATTTTCCAAGGCTTGGTACAACTGGCTGTGGGGAAATAAGCACTTGTACCTTATCATCTGCTGCCTGTGACATATGCAAAGGAGAATGTCACAGAAAATCCAAACATGCATCTGTAACCTGAAATGCTGTAATCAATAGTACATGTTGAGCTTATCAAAGCCTCTTCATAGAATGTGTTTTATATTGCCTGTCATTGCCATTATGGTAATGGCTCCTAAGAGCTGCAATAAGATTAATAATATGGTGTATGATTAAAATAAGGAATTGTGTTAAGGAATTGGTGTGTACTTTCAAAATTATTAGACATAGTTGGAAACATAGCTGAAAGAAAGACTGTCTTCATATAACATATTGCCAGAACTAACTGCTTTGATTTCTCAAAACTAGATGATGATTGTTTGATCAGTTTATTAAAAAAAAAAAAATGAAGTCTAGGTGTCAAAGAGTTTCCTTATGTCTAAACAAGTGTTATTAACTTCAATTATGGCAGCCAGGTGGAGAACTGAGCAGTTCTTTTAGCATGTTTCAAAATATTTCATTTAGACATTTTGGAAAAACATACATCCCTATTCATAACCCCTGTTACTGTTCTGATTTATAGGTTCTGCTCCACTGTAAATCATTCAAAATGAAAAAAATTAAATTTTATGGCATCAAACTTATGTGGCATCATGCCTGAGCAAAGGGCAGAAGGAATGTGATTCTTATACTGCCAGTTTCTATTGAACTCAATTTTTTTTTAACAGATGGCTGAGATACACATATAGAGAAATGTAGAGTATACTTATTCTTTATTTGAACTTTGAATTAAAAATAAAGCACTCTCTTCAATAATTTTTCCAGTTGTTTATGAAACTTGGACTGCTAAGTAATTTTTTTACCTTTTAAACTATACAAATATTTGCAACTGAAATTCAGAAAATTTTGGTTTCAGGACATGCACTTTAATTGCTGTGGATGGTTAAATGTATCATTCATTTAACCTGACAGGCTCTTGGAGAAAAAAGTGTTTTGATGTCAGAAGTGGTGTAGGGAAAGGTGTGAAATCTTATCATTTTTAAATGGAAAAAGAATCTTGAAGGATATTAAAATCATGGCCAGTGTTATCCAGTGTTGAAGGGATTTTGGATGAGAGGATGTGATATTGCATTCATATGATTCTTGCATTCTTCTATATTCTTTGCTTTTCATCTTCCCTAGTAGAATACATCAATGCCAGTGAACATTACTGACCTGGCATGATTCCTGGCTCTGAAGTGGTTCATTTTTGGCAGAAGAAATTTCTGCTCCTGTTTCTGAGAGTTTCCTGAAAGACATGGTGGCATTATAGCTTTAGATGTAACTTTAATTCACACAACAATGCAGGAGTTGGTTTTAAACTTTACTTGAGCTAACAGGTAATTTATGGAGACTATAGCCCAGTACTTGCTAAAGGTGTACTTTTCAGATATTCATGGATTTTAAACACTAGGAGACAAGACTGAAAGTCTCAAAATGGTGGAGACTCATCTTAGAAATATGGAATCTGTACCTGACCACATCTCAGATTTCTCTCCTGTCACAAAACCTCTTGTTTTAAGGAACTTTGCTCTAGCTGGGAAACCTGTTCACCTCATCCTGCACTTCTCAGCCCAGCCAAATCCTCTAAACATGTGGCTGAATCATTAGGACCATCCAGGCACATGAAAATTTGTCAGAATCTTTGAGATATGCTGTCTACACTTTAATCACTTGATGGACACAATCATGTAAGAAATGACCAGAGCCCTTGAGCACTTCCTTTCTGCTGCAAAGTGGTTAATAATGGATATTTTAAGGAAAATGAGACATAGCCAATAGCAGACATTCTTTACTAGTGTAAAGTGTGAAAGGCAGTCCTTAGTGACAGAACTGCACCTCGCCATTCATCCGTCCAACCCTACTCTCTCCACATCAACTATGCATAGTCTTTCAACTCTGGGGAATATTTTGACTTTAATGAAAAAGTTCTACTGAAAACCATGCTAAAAATGCAACAAAATGTATTGTCAGAAAGAAAGAATGGCTGAGCCTTTTCTTAATTTCTCTATTAATACAGTCAAATAAATTGCATCTGCTTTTAAAAATAGGTTTAGATTATAAAATTGTGGCTTTCTGGCTGTGCAATTCAATCCATTATTTTTGTTGTGTTAATAGAGAAATTTTTAATCTTTTCTTTTATAGCAGGTATGATTTTACTTTGTTTTTATTGCAGGTAGGTTTCTTTGAAATACCTGTTAAACCTTATCTATAAAACGAAATGAATATTGAAATAGCTGATCTCTGTGTTGTAGGTAACAAAAACAATATAAATGTTAACAACATTCCCTTTAAATACAGAATCAACTATATTAAGTACCTTGGGGTTAAGATTTTAACTTCCTTAGATTTATGGTGAGAATTAAAACATCTCTTGTTACATTTGTAAACACAGAGCTCGTTAGATGAAGGGAATTTTCTTTATCATTAATAGGTCACATTAATGTGATAAAAATGTCTACACTCTCAATAAATTTTATTCTTACTTTAAGCAGTTACCACATAAAGTGTTTATCCTTCAAAACTCTCAATAGCACTTTTATACCCTCCAATTGAAATAATATAGAGCAAAAAATGAGAAGAAACAAATTAATCCTCTCTTGGGAAGCAGAAAGACAGGCACTGCCAGATTTTAAGTTGTAACATTGATTTCAGCTTTTTTTTTTTCTCTCTTTCCATGTTTTACATGGGGAAATGAGTGCTTGATACTAAAATTGGATTCAAAATTACCTTGTAGGAAACACCTTTGTGTAAGGGACCTGATACTTCCTTCTACTATTCCTTGCTCCGTTAGCCAGAACGGACATTTCTGGAAATGGAAAGAGGAATGAGTTTTATTTTTTTTGTGTGTGTATTGATTGTTATAACACCATATAATGGAGTAAAGGCAAAACTGGATGAGCTGCTGTGCCCACATAAGAACTGACATGAAAATGATCATTCACCAGCTTTTTCCTCAAAAGCTCTATCTTTCTGAAAACTTGGCCATATTTCATTATTTGTATTTATTCCAGGTCTAGTTTCATTTGGAATAAATTTCCTAATGGATGCTAACAGAAGAGTTGTCAAACCTTGTGTTGTCTAGGCAGTAACTCACAGTCTAAATCCAAAACATTCACAAATACAGAGAGAATTTGTTGGTGGTCTGCAGAGAGCAGGCTGATCAATCTGTGTGGGGTTTATTTCTGGTTTCTAGCTGCTGTTATATGTGTTAAATTCATCCACTGAGAAATAAAAATGCTCTGTGAATTATAAAGTTATCTGGAAGCAAGGGGCCAGTGGTACATAAGACAACCAGAGCTGTGGTAATATCTAAAACTGCTGTGGAAAAGCAACATTGTTCAGAGTGGTGAATGAATCAAAGAGATAAAATTGGCATGGGAGAAGAATGAGCTTCCAAGGACAGCATAGAGGGAGGGTGAGTGAGGAAAAGGCATGATGATGTCTATGGTCAATGGAAGCAAGTCAATTCATGTATGTGTCTTTATGGGTAGAGAGATAGAGGAAATAACAAGAGAAGGACTGATTTTCTGGAATTTTCCCCCCACAAATGATATTTCTTGAAAGGTGCATGTAACAGTATACCAAAGCATAAAGTCAGTTTGTTTGCTTCATAAATACCTTATTATACTTTTGTAGGATGGACCCTGAAGGAAATCTACTCCTTGGACATGACTACTAGAGTAGGTTATTGATAGGACATAAATTCTCACTTCCTTGAAAAGGTAAAGTAAGGAAGGGCTTATTGAAAGCTTTTTTTTCCCTTGGAATGTTGTCTAAAGATCTTCTTTTCAAAAGAGGATGAAGGAGCCTGGAATTCTCCACATTGTCATGGTTATGTTCTTTTTAAATGTTAAGGAAAGCATGAGGCAATAACATAATTTTATTTTTTTCCTCAGTTTGGAGGATTAACTGCCAAAGGAAGGAATGATCTCTCATTTATCACCACCATCATAAATTCCTTCACTTACGGAAGTCAAAACTGAGTCAAACTCAGGAGTTAGTTCTGCTGAGGTCTTGTATCAAAGCTGAGACACTCGCCTACTAACCCAGAAAAGGCTCCTTGGGCTGTGTCTGATACAATCAGTAGCATAATATTAGTACACCAATTAAAAAAATAAATACTTTCTCAAGGGGTAGATGCCTAAGTATCCTGAATTTGGCAGGCTAACGCTTTGGGCCATTCCCATGAGCTTTTAGCAAGCTGGAATGCATTATGTCCTGAGGGACATGTGATGGGTGCACACCCCGCAGGACTCCTGGGTGTCACACAGGATCTCTGTGCCCTGGAGATGGGGCTTTTCCCTTTTGCATGAGGGGGGAGGCAGGACAAATGTCCTCAGATCTGAATTGGAGTTCAGTTGTTTTTCTCACTGAGAAGTTTGGCTAAGCCACTGCAGGAACTGCAAAAATTTGGACTCTGTCAGTGGATGAGGAGTGGGAATCAGAAGTACCACAGAACCCCCCAGCCTCATTTGCTCTACTGCTGGATTTTGTACACTGTTATTTCTGTCTAAATCCTCTCCACAGCTGCTGTTAAGTCAGGCAATAACAGCAGCTTTGCAGTGGTTACAGGAAGTAGGGAAAAATGTCGAAAAATTAGACTCAACTTTGTTGTGCTAATTTATTTTTAAAATTTTCTTTGAGAAGGAACTAGAAAGAAACTTTTAATGCCAACAGAGGGAAACCAGGTTTGTAATTAGGAACACAAATAAGGTTAAATAGAAAGACCTTTCTCACAGGGGAAAATAAACATGAAGGAAAGAACTTGAAATACAAACAGATCAAAATTTTAGAGTGGTCCTTTAATAAAGATGGAAGAATTACCTGTACAAAATAGTAACCATACTCCCAGTCTCCAGCCAAGAAAATGATTAGTTGCTATTGAGTTTGGAAGAACAAGAACCTTTGGCAAATATAGCGGTGAAAAATACATTTTAAAATACAAAGGAATACATGGAAAACATTTTTTTTATCTAGGGAACTAGAAATAATACACCTGCAAGTATAATGAATGGCATAATATTGGCACTGCATGGGGCATTGAGCAATTTGTACCACAGTTATAGGTTCTTTCTTGCTATTAATCTCAAATAAAATAAACATCAATTCCAAATCCTTGTATTTCTGGGCTCTCATTTATTGTTCACCAGCTCTTTTCCTTTGTGTTTTGTCTTTGCCAACTCTTTCTGTTTCTCTTATGTTACTTGTCCATTCTCTTGGTTGTTACCCTGGCTGTTCTCCATCTCCTTAGATTACCTTCAAAAAAAGAAAAAAAAAAGGACCTCATGTCCTGAACTACGAAAGCAGTCAAATGTACCAGAATGTGGTTTGCTTCACTGATGACTTTTTTAAAACACACACTAAGGAGCAAATACAGGCTTGTAAGAGACTGTTGTGTGATCTGAGTAGCATGGGAGAATTCAGCAATGCATTTCATATATTAGATGTTTATATTCTTAAAACTCTGAATTAAGAAAAACAATCCAACAGAATACAAAAAAGTCTTGCTTCTCCTTTTTAAATTTATATCTTGGACTTACTCTGTTGCTCTGAGCATGTGCTTACTCTTGATATTGTAGCTGTAGTGATTTAATTATTCAATTTTTATGCAGACTGTGATTCCTATTTTTATTTCCTTTCAACAACAGGGAAACTCATTGCTTTCTCTCATTGAGTTCCCATTTCTGATTGAACACCAACATCTGGATGACTGCCTGTGGTTAGGACGCTGCAGTATTGCTACCATACGTGCTGGGAGTTTATGTCCTCCTCTGATGATACTGCTGTGCCTCAGATTTATATAAAAAATTGCCACAAGTCACCAAAACTGACTCTGCTCTTTTAACCCTGGAATGAAGCTGCCAAAATGAGAGCCATGTCAGGTACAATGTAGTATGAGTAGCTGACACATTGCTGACCCAAGGCTAACGAGTGCCAGTGAAAATCAAAAAGCAATGTGTATACCAGGTAGATGTAAATATGGGATAACATGTAGTTCAACCACCTTAAAATCTCTAGAGATTTTAAACAAAGAAGGTTTGAATCTGAATTTCTTCTTTACCAGCCATTGTATGCAGGAAGGGAGATCAAGCACATAGGTTTTATTTTGAAGTATTTATTAATATTTAAATAATTAATTGCTACTAACATTCTTCAGTTTGGTCGCCAGGCCAGGGTAAAGCACTCTGTAAGCATTAAGCCTCACGTATGGCATGTACACATTGGAGTCCCCACATGGCTGACAGCTCCATTTCAAGGCTCTGCACACTGAAAGGGGCTGATCCACGGCACAGCCCTGAGCTGGTGTCACCTCAGTCTTCTCCTTTTCCTGAGACCTGAGGCTATGCCATCAGCGGGTCCACTGTCAGCAAGGCAGTGACTTCCAGGCAGTTGCTTTATAAGCACACACTCTGCAAGGACAGCCTTAAGGACTTTCCCTCTGGAGCATATGGTATTACTGAGTCTAAACAAACATAAGTTCCTCGGTCTGTGGTTGCACAGCATGGTTAATTCAGTCAATAGATAGGAAAATATGATTTTCAGAGTGAGAGTCCTACTATATTAGTGGAGTAAATCCCAGTGTTATGATACAAAAGAAAAACAATGTTCTTGTTATTTCTGGAGGTTTAAGGAGATTGCCGTATCCTGGGATACAATGGTACTTTTCAGCTATTAATGCTTCTAATACTCATTGAAAATAGTATTCCAGTCCAAGAAAGGTTACATTGTGTTCTGCATGTATTAAGCAATGTTCTGAGGGTAAATTCAAGGATACAAGTTCTTTTATTCTAATTAAAAATAAAAAAGTAAAAAGGATTAGGTTCAGAGCTCTATAGCATTTACTTGAGTAAATCAAATGAACAAGCATAAAATGCTGAACATAAAATAAAAACATGCATCATCTGCAGCAGAATTCAGGCAGCTGCAGATTAGCAGGAGGAACAGTTGATAGAGAAGGTAAGTATCTAAACAATTATATTTGTGTCATCATCAGAGACTAAATTAAAAATTACAAGCAGATTCCTTAAGGGGAAAACAGAAACAAGAGCTGGCATAAAACCAAAGTCATAGGGCCATCTAGATGGGCTGCATTCTCAGTTGTTCTGCTCTACACAGCCATATGAGGTTCCAATGTGTCATGTGGAGGATATGGAGAGGAAAATTAGCAAGTCATTAAGGAAATGACTGGTGAGCAGCTCATGATATACTGCCAACATCAGCTTATTTGCATTGCTGAAGGTTGAAACAGAATGCTACCTGTAGCCTACATGGAGGGAGAAGGATCTACACTAATTATTAATCTATTTATACATGTAGGCTTCAGTGTTGCTCTGATACCACTGTAAGCAGAAGTGGATGTAAAAAAGGAGATGAAAAATATAAACGGCAGCAATTGACAGTCAAAGATAAATTAGATTCATGATCAATTAAAATATGAGAAAGATTAAAATTAGCAGTAAGTATTGTTTATAAGCAGCCCTAGCAGGAGACTGAGTGATATGTGTCTAGAAGGCTTATTTTAACTCCCTTGTTGGCATGTCACTGTTTTGTAGTTGTTTCTTTGCTTTCCTTTTGAGGTCAAAGCAAAACTGCTGCAAGATTATCTCAACAGAAAAACATATATGGAGAACCATGTGTCAGCATACAGAAGAGATTTCCTAGGCAACATGTGAAGGTGGGTGCTGGAATTGGAAACATCAATGTGAAAATACCTTTGATTACTTTAAAAAATTTGAATGCTAATCTTTTGTGATAGCAAAGTGAAAATCTCATTGTATGATTTGAATAAGTGATGCTTTTCTTCAGTGCTTAGTATATTGTTTAAAACTCTGCTCCTGTTCTCATCCTAGCACATCCCTCACAAATTGTTTATTTTTACCTTGCTTAGTTCCCCACTTGCTGAAAAAGGTGATCACTGCAGAGCCTAACACAGGCAAAGAAGGTGCATGAGGGGAGTGTAGCATTTACTAATTGCCCCACTTCTGAAGACAGCTTATATATTCCTCCTCCACATGGGAATTAATTATGTGAGCTGTTCCTCACATAAGGATAGCTGTGACCTTTTGCTCAGTGAATACACTTGTGAGGGCATCTGTGCTGATCAATAATTAGTTAAGCACTTTGAAATGTTTTGGCCTGAAAGACACTATATAAATAAATGTAGCATATCCTTCTTAATACATCTCACAATATTTGTTCTAGGATTTGATTTGTGGAAGATGCATTCTTTCACAAGGTTGGATTCTTCAGACCGTAAAGCCTATCTGGATATGGATGAGGATTTTCTAGAAATATTACAAACATAGGAGAAAAATCTGTTTAATAGAAATTCCTGCACCAGGAAGAAATAAATTTATCCCATTTGCTTTTATGTGTTGTATTTGATTTTTGGTTCATAACTCTCACTTTTTAAACAGAGTTTGTGGGTTATATCCAGAATCTATGACACCCCACCCCAAATTCTGCAGAAACTCCACAAATGCTCTCCCACTTAAAAGATAACTGGTACTCAAATACCATTTGATCCCTTGTTTCAGCTTGCTACAGGCCATTCTCTGCAGAATCCTTTGGTGACCTTTCTCCCTGGTTGCTTCAGGACTGTAAGTTTCCTATTATTTTTTCAGTGTATCAGCTGCCCTTTCTGCAGCAGTCACACTGGTTATTGTATTTCTTTTCCTGGGCTTAGCATACTTCCGCACCCATCCAGCTGTTCCCCTTGTGTCCGATTGAGTCTTTTCTATTAACTGTGTCTTAGAATTTTAATGCTCAAGCCTGTTTCCTGATTTAGGTAAGTCTCAGTAAACCATTTATAACATATTTTTCCTTACACATGAGGCACTGTTTCAGGTCTCCATTTTGTGCAGGCTTTAGGTCTGCATGGACTTGTGTGAGATACGATAGCTCCTGTCCTGTTTCTGCAAATTTTTCCTTATCACATTTGTTACCAGTGTCTCTAATATTTATCTAATTTCTAATATCTGGCTTTTGGACGGAGCAGGGGAATCCTCTCAATGAATGACCCTGTAAGATGCTGTGCTTGCTGGCCAAAGGGAACCATAAAATGCACTTGAATGTTTGAACCCAGCCAGATGTGCCTGTAAGTTAGCAGCATGCACAGTCTAAAGAATTTCTGGCTAGCATGGAGCCATATTTAAGAGAAAAATTAAAAAAAAAAAAGTTTTAAAAGGACCTATGGGAAACAAGTCCAAATTGCTTACATGAGATTCTACTTATAGGCCACCAAGGAAACAGAAGTGTGTCTAGTTCAGCTCAGGTTGATGGGCATAATTACTATTCCCACAGGGCTGATGGTACAAAAAGTGGATAGACTTGGTCACACCTACTGCCACATTGCTCTGTAAAACCCAGGCTAGAGCAGGGAATGACTGTGTGGCACCAGGCTATTTGAATTTTATACCCGAATTTACCACATGGTTTCTGCATGATTGGTGGCCTCCTGAGAATGTCTCTCTGTGGCTAAAGGGAAAAAAGTGTACTGCCAAAGACAACATAAATATAATTATGTCCTGAGTTGGTATGAACAGCCTGAGAAAGACATGCAGAGCCTTCTGCCCTTGCTTTCTCTCGTATATTTGGGGGATTTTCCCTACTGTTATGTTCACAAGTCAACATAATAAGTTCCAGATTATTTTTTTCTCATTAATTCCACTAAAGAAATTAACTGGGGGGGACATTAAGTGTTTTCTCCTTTCCCTGAGGAAACAGTGTGATGATGCTAAACAGAGCTGTGGCAGCTGTGTTTGCTCATTGTGTCCTCCCTGCTGTGTGCTGCTCAGGCTCAGGAGGCAGACCAAGTGTTCCCCTCCAGGGAGGGCTGGCATTCATGACAGAAGGATCTTCTCTTACACATTATGAAAAATATAGAAGGAATAACCAAAACTGGACCAAGAACATCTTAAAATTCCTCTATAACCTCTTGGGCTGAGCTTCTAAAGTCACACAGGAACAGGTCAGCTGCTTTTGAAAAAGCTTGTATGCATGATGAGCACCTTTGGTTGACGAGTTTATGACACTATGAGCAGCCTGGTCTTGTTTTCAAAAACTTCATAGCATTCACCAGAGTATTTTAGAATATCTAATACTATAGTCGTAAATTTCTTGGCCTTATCATCTATGGATAAAAATTTCCATTTTAAATGCTCATCGCTTTAAATTAGATGTTGACAGGCACTTGCTTTACGAACATGGTTAAACTCATATGAATTTTTTTTTTCAAATATACAATGTAATTGTGGAAACTGCAAATGTAGCTCATTGTGCTTCATTAGAAAGAGAAGTATTTCACAACTGAGCATTTTTACTTGCTTATGAAAGAAAGTGGTAGGTGTTGAAATTTTTTAGAACATATCCAGGTATGCAATCATTATTAAAGTGCCCAACAGTATCAGTCTCTCTTTTAATTGCTGTTATTCAAGGTAGTTTTCAAACTGCTTCTCAATGTCAAACAATTTTCCAGAGATATTGACAAATGGAAGTAATATTATTTAAGGTCATAGCTTCTGTCAAAATGAATTCCATATGTCATTAGGTCAGGATTCATTTATGTCAAGGGAATGGTCTGACTAAGTCTTGTGTACCAAGTATAGTCTTTTTTCAGATGGGAGTATTTTTTGTTGGTTGATTTACACAAAGACTGGAATGTAAAGAGTTAATAATGTCAACAATCTCAAAATGAAGACAATTCTCAGTAAGGGTTACAGCATCTTCTCCTGAATTCTGACCTGATGTTTTACTTCAGCCTACAGAAGCCATAGGTAACACTCCAAGTAAATCACATTAGCCGGCTCCCCAAAAGCGGTCAAATTACACGATTACTTAAGAAAACCCCTGGGTACATGTGTGAGCATAATGTGCTGTATCAATGCAAAAAAGACAGCAAGCAAGACTAAAAAAGCTATACTTTTAATTTTGCCAATGAATCTGTTGCACTTTGCAATGTTTAAGTGGGCTTATACAATATAAACATTTGGGACATTTAACATATCAAGCTCAAATAAAAATGACACGCAGATCGTTCACTTCTGAAGCTGCCTTGTGTTCAGTTATTGGAACACTCCATCTCTGTGGTTTCCTAAATATTATAAGTATATATTCCAGATTAAACTTTCTATTTTCCTCAAGGTAGTGTTGCTTTTCAGTTCTCAATGGCTTGGTTTTTACCTAAAGAATCAGGTCCTATCAGCAAAATCAAAGGCGATTACACAGCTCAGTAGTCATTTAGGATTTCTGTGGCTCAATTAAGCATGTATAGCATGCCACAGCCACTGAGACTCTGTTTATTCAGTGCAAGTGCTCTGTAATTTATTTAAAATAATCCATCTTTAACAAATAAAGAGGCCATTGACTGGCCATTGCTGCAGGCATCCATTTCAATGCTGCCTTCTTGATGGTCTGTTTTGCTGGTTTAAGTTAAATACCTGACAAAAGTGATTCAGTTTTTGGGAAATAAGATTTGTATGCATAATGTTTATTTTATTTTACACCAGTAATCAGTTAGAACATCTTTTTAACAGATTGACCATTAAAAATGATTAATGCATTTCATTCTGATGGCCACAGGTTGTGATTGCTAGATCTATGTGCACGTGTGAGTGTGCATGTGTGTTTAAAACTGCTCAGGAGCTGTGTCTATATGACACTTTGCTAATCATGTTAGACCTATTACTGTATATATTTATTGGAAATTGGATTAGATAGCTATGTCCAGTGGCAAAAGCTCTTTTCTTTCCCAATGTGTGCTTGCATTTTTTTTCTTTTCTTTTCCAATTTGGTTCTTTCAGAAATATTTCATTCATCTAAGCAACACCAGCAAGCTGCCATAAAGACTTGTCAGTACCAGTGAATCTTCTCTGAGAATCAAAAGATTGCAGTACAAGTTCCTGGTAAGTGCTGTTACTTGTTGCACTGGAAACATGCCCAGCTCAGAAGAAGCTTTTTCTCTGTAACAAGAAACAGCCATTAAAAACCATCTTGGGAATAGAGCAAAGTATAGTGCTAAATTTCCAGTGGAAAGGCAATAGAGAAGGCTATTGGTTAAATGGCTGCTTCTTAGGGTTAAGGGTAAATAAAACTCTGGTAGCCACAATGGCACCTCCTGTCCAGCAGCCACACAGTATAGCTGTGTCTTGTCCTCTTCTCAGACTTAAAAAAGAAAAACAACCCACCAAGAACAACCCCAACCTTAGAGGAGGTGAAACTAAGGTGTTTGTGTTATTGAATAATGGCTTTTTAATGGTAGTTAAACAGAATCATGGACAGCACTCAATATTTCTTTATGTAAGCATCTAGAGTATATCACAAGTTCCCAGAAGAATTTTAAAGCCAGAGAAGCACAAGTGTTTTGTTGCAGTAAGTTTATTCCAACATTATTTATTCTTTTTGTTTTCCTACAGGAGCATCATTAATAGTTCATTTGTACCCTCTTAGATGAGAATAATTTTTCAAAGCATGCTGTTTGAAGAATAGCTAATTCTCTTTTAAACATGAAGAATTATTAGAAACTGTAACACATTTATAGTCACTTAGGTTGTCATGTTTTCAAAGGGAGTTGGGTTGCACCTAAAGCTCAAGAATGCAGCTTCATTTCACATTTCAGCTACACAGGACAACCTAGTCAGTACCTGCTCATCTGGAAATAGGACAAAACAACAGAGATTCTGTCTAGCACAACACATTAATACACATAGTAAATTACCTTAATTTTAATAGTTTATCACAGGCATAGGACTGGAGTCATGGAAGAGCATTGAAAACTATCTTACACCTTTGGGAATGGCCTTAATCAACTTTGATTCTGTAAGGAATTCTAATTAATTTACTTTTAGTGCCCATACTGAACTAATTTATCTTCAGTTTTATCTTTTAAATGTTAAATGTCTCTTAAAATTGTTGCTGAACTTTTAATATTCAGTCACTATCTAGTGTTCAACGTGCAGTTGAGGAAATGATTTTATTTTAAGACATTAAATCAACAAACATACCAATGCTACAAGCTGAGGAATCACTAGCTTCTCACTTAGGACTCATGATTGCACTAATGATTGTGGCTAAGTTGTAGCTCCACATATAAAATTGAAGCAACAGGATCTCCTAGGAAACAGTCACACGTTTGGCAGTGGTGAGGCTGCATATGGAATTCTGTGTTAAGCTTTGGGTCTCTCATGACAAAAAAGACATTGAGGTGCTGGAGTGAGTCCAGAGAAGGGCAACAGAGCTGGAGAAGGGCCTGGAGCACAAGTCCTATGACGAGCTGCTGAGGGAGCTGGGAGTGTTTAGCTGGAGAAGAGGAGACTCATCAGGGGAGACTTTATCACCCTACAACTTCCTGAAAGGAGGTTGTAGCCAGGTGGGGATCAGCCCTTTCTCTCAGGTAACAAATCATAGATTGAGAAAAAATGGCTTCAAGTTGTTCCAGGGGAGGTTTACACTGGATATTAGAAAAAAAATTCCATGGAAGGTGTTGTCAAGCACTGGAACAAGCTGCTGAGGGAAGTGGTTTACACCACCCTTGGAGATGTTTAAAAGATGTGAAGGTTGGTGCTTAGGGACATGGCTTAGTGGTGGAATTGGCAATGCTGTGTTGATGGTTGGACTCAATGATCTTAGAGATCTTTTCCAGTCTAAACTAATGTCTGATTCTGTGAAATATCTGAGAATCAATCAAATCAAATCAAATCAAATCAGATCAAATCAAATCAAATCTCATTAGTGGGCATTGAAGCTGTGCAACAAGAAACATGGAGGTGAAGAGTAGTCTGAAATCCTGTCTTACTGGCACTGGCCTGGTATTCTTCTCTGCCTTGGTGGATACCAGTCCAAGTTTTCTATCCTACCCAGGAGGATGTCCTGGTTGAGAAGCACAGGAGGATGGAAACCTGATCGAGCTGAAGTAGGAAACACCCATGCATCTCTTCATCTTGGAGGGTGTTTAAGACAGATATCCATACACTTGGGGAACTTCCAGATTATACAGAGGGGAAACTGGAATATTTAGATGTCTCCAGGACTAGAAGAAAGTAGAACCTGTTCAGATGTGATTGAGGTACTAAACTCTTGCTTTGTGTAAACTACTCCTTGATCTTAAAAGTCCTGGCATGGAAGTGTTTCCTTGGGGCTTCAGCACAAGGAGAAGCTGAGATACCAGATACTGAATTAATTGTCTAAGGTCACATGAGGCAATGAGGGAAATATGGAATCAAAAAAAGGTGACCTGTCTCCAAGCCTCATGACCAGCATGTGGGAAGATGATTCTCTGCTGAATGGGATCTTTGTTTGGGTGATGAAATGAAATAGCCCGAGAAAAGGTAAGAAAGCTTTAGGAGCACAGATTTCCTTTGCACTTATAATTCAGAATGTTGCTTTTCATTCAGAGTGGTGCAAATATATTACCTTGGTGAGAAACCAGGGAGAACAGGGACCACAGAGCAGGAGCAAGCCTGCGGGTATACGTGGGGAAGAGAAACAGAAATTATGCTGTATAAGGTATTGGAGGACTTCCAAGTATTTTTATTCATTATTTCTACTTTATGTGGAAGAGAAGAGCTTTCCAGACCTGACTGGTTAGAGTTGGGCAAGTGTTAGTCCAAATCCATGTTTGAATCCATGTTTGAAAGTATTCACATGTGTGCATGGTGCTTGCCTGAAGTCCAGAATGTGCAGCTTTTTATCTGCTACTGCTCACCTTTACGTCTTCCACTCTCTCCTGTAAGTTCAACAAGCCTTTTATTGAGTCATATGACATTTAACTTCCAAGCTTACAAGTATTTTTAGACAGGAATTCATTGGATAGGCCTTTTTTTAAATCGAAACACATAAAAATACCAAGCTAAGTGATTAAAGGGTATTTTAAAACTGAGGTTTTTATATGAAAATATGAAAGCAGTTTTATTACATCAGCTAAGGTAAAAGTGTTGATTTAAAAAAAAAATTAATGTTTCATTTGAGTTTATGATACTTAGAAAAAGGCAAAAATGAATGTTTCTGTGACACATTAAAATAATTTAATTTAACAAAAAATATTATTGATAGACATTTTTCAGGAATATCTCCAAAATGTAATTTTAAAACAATTATTTATAGGCATATTAATGACTGAGATCTTCAAGGAAAAAATACATGATCATGTACATAAGCTGATTGAATATTTTTATTTGTTAGATGATACTTGTTTATAAATTTGTGATATATTCGTTCTATCATGGAAATTCAGAGACACTTAAAGTTTCCCAGTATCAAATCATGATGTGATATTTAACTTGTTTTGTAGAATGACATGAAATGTTTTACTAGAAAAGGCAGATTTTATGTTTTAAATGACTCATAAAGTGAGGTAGAAAAGGGAATCTCCTTAGTCACGTTTTAGAAGTAAGAAAAAATTGGAGGAAATTTTATCTAGCTGCACAGGTTTGATTTCAACTTTCAACTTTAGTTTATTGTTTTGATGTTAATTGAAGTGGATTTTAATAAAAACATCTTCCAGCCATTATATTTAAAATAGTCTCTTAAAGTGATACTCATCTGTAATCAGGATTTCAGTCCAAGAGCTGAAGGACTCTGAAAAAAAAAAGTCAATTTCTGATGAAATAAGCTGGCAATAATTACGTAGAAATTTCACAGTTCAGTGGTTTTTTTAATTTTGTTTTTTCTTTTCTTTATCATTGTTGCAATGAGAAGGGAATAAATATTGTGTAATTCCAGAAACGTGATGCAAATTCAACAGAGAATGAAAACCAGAAGATGCCTTGCTGACAGGCTGGGGTTCTTTGAATGAAATGTTCTTCAGATCTTCCCCAGGTGAGAGAGATGGTGACTGACCTTGAGGTGGGTTGAAAGCTCTTCCTTGGACATGGTTTGTGGCATGAAAGTGCTTTGCATTTAGGGCTGTGGTGCTACCAAGCACCAGTTGCTCCAGTCAGGCTTCCCTTGTGGCACCGGGGTCTCTGTCAGCACAGGGTCTTGCTGGTGTGAGTAAAGCACAGTGCTGAGCACCTGTGGCTGATGAAGGCAAACTCCTCCTCCTCCTTCCAGCAGTCTCTCAGGCAGCTTTGTGTGATATTGTGTGGCAAAGCAGTTGAGAAGCAGTAGAAATGCCCTTCAGGAGCTTATTTAAATAACTAAATAACTGTTATTTAACTGAATTGCTACCATGATTTGGGAGTTCTTGTGTTCTTCATACAAAACATGGCAGCATAAGGAGCATCAGCTTCCTGTAACCTCTAAAACACTTTTCTCTGTAGCAGCCCACAAAGATTAGATTGAATGAGGGAAAACATTTCTACTTTTTTTTTTATTTTAATTTTTTTATTCATTAAAGAAACATGGTGGAGATCTTGAGGATTTAACCTTATGGATTAATTTGCTAGGGCTTCTAAAGCGTTTCAAGCTGAGGCACCTGGAGTACAATACCCAGATGGAGCCCTTCAGGTACACATGACAAAAGAAAACGGAGTGTGAAAATATCAGCTGCCTTTACCTTTTCCCAGTATTTGCAAATCAGTCATCCTTTAAAAATATTTAGGAAAGGGCTGATTTGTGAAGCAAATATCTCAAGGTCCAGTGGTTTGATTAACCACATATTTATTCTGAAAACAAACAATATCATATACAAAGGAAATAAATTGCCTTAACTTTATCAATAGCTTCTGTGGAGGATCTGTCCCACTGTATTTCCACATCTCCTTTGGAGTCATTTAAGATGCATGAATACAGAAGCTTAAGACACTGTTGTAAAATTGCACATGTCTAATTATGAAACAGTCGCATTACTTTTAATTGGAGTGCAAATTACGAGGAGTTGTCAGATTTTTCAAATGTAAATATCTCATTATGAGATAGTTAAGACGTGCAGCATTGGTGCTTCCTCATCACAGCTAAGTTAGAAAGGGTAAAAGTAACACAAAAACATGAGAAAGCAGGTAATTAAATCTGATTTTAACTAAAATTGTCACTAATAAGTTGCTTACAGCTTTTCATAGAGGGCTGTTTTGTAAGGAAGGGCAATTTCTTTCTCTCTCTCAAAATCCTACTGCCAGCCATCTGTTGATAATTATTGTCCAGTCTCTGCTGAGAACTTGTGATATTTAATATTTCCTCACCACTTGAACAAATAAGCGATAATAACTGCAAGGTACTTGACCACAGGAGTAGAAAGGCACATAGCATGAAAGAGTCAGTGTACACCTTGGTTTTTGAAAACAACTCAGATTTTTATTTGAGATAAAGATAAATCTGAGATCCTGGAGACTTGGAAATAGGTGAGTTGCAGAGTGTTTCTGGAAAAAAATATTTTTAAAATGAGGAACAACTTAAAAATTGCCCATTTCTGTTTGTGTTTCTTACTATTTTTAATTTATATTATTGTTTCTCATAGAAAATTTTGGGCAGCCTATCTATTTGTGTATTAAATATATACAACAAGCAATCTGGAAATATCTCAGGTATCACAATGTTTAGTCTCTTAAATTGTAAGTTAGTAGAGAACTAATTTAGAAATGGGCTGTGAACTTGTAAAAGAAGCTGTAATTTCTGTTCTAGCTTTCTTTTTTGTTTTTGGTATGTATTATTACTATTACTCAACACTTTTATTTAAAGTACTTGAATTTTTACAAGTATCATCTAAATCTAATTACATCTGTCAACCCATCACAGACATAATAGTTTCTAACCTTATTTTATGGACATTCTGACATCAATAGGTTGGTGTTTAAGCTTTCACAGCCTGATGTTTCACTGCCTCTGGAATGACATCCCCTGTTGATGACATTACTCAACATTCTTAAAGACCTGAATCCAAGGTTTTCCAAAGCTGTTTCTGGACCCATGACTTTCATACTATTCTAGTTCCAGTACTCTGAAAAGCTGTTCTCTATCCAAGTGCCACAGACAGAACACACTGAGCTGATAGCAAGAAACTGTACTTGTTGCTTTTGAATATGTGGCTTTGGATGATTTGACTAAAATCTCGGCATATTCATCCATTTTAATATAAATATTATGAATATTTTTCCTTATTGTTTTGTTTTTCTTCAGAAGATTCAGCAGTACCAGCCTGAGTGCTCTCAAAGCTACTGAAGTCTGCAGTAAGCCTTGGCTGCAGCTCCCTCCATCTCGAAGGTGGTTTCCCAAGCAGCAGCTCTGGAGCCTTTCCCTGCTCGCTCTCACACCCACTGCCTGTGCACAGGCTGATCTCCCTGACCCCATGTATAAATGACAGGGCAAAAAAAAAATTCTAGGAATGCCAATTTTTAATTCTTTGTTGAGTATGCATTCCATAAAGTTGCCAGGTGCTAGTACTAAACCCCCTCTCCCCAATAAACCTTTAAATTTTATGGGTGTTTCATTATCAAATTGAAAATAAAACCACTGAACAGGAAACTGATTCTTAAAGGCTCATGCAAAATCATTTCTAATACTGCTTCTTAATGAAAAATGAACAACAAGTCCATGATAGAGAGTGAATTTCTTAACAGATACAAACCCCGCAGCACTTATTTAAAATAATTTTAGTAGCTAATGTGATTTTTGAATGTAGTTTACATCACTGAACATTCATTTTCCGTCTATAATTCTTTTATACTGTTTTAAAATCATGAACAAACACTAAAGAGTGAACAAAATTCCAAAGCTACCTGCTCGTCACAGATCATGGACTTTTTTTTGTTTATCTGTTTTCCTTGATTATTCTGAGAAAGCAAAAATTAGAGATTCTTGGGACATTATGAAAACCATCACAATAAAATAGATAGGAATAAGGTAAGAGGTTAATTAGAACATATGAGAGACTGGTTTCAGTCCAGGTTACCTTTTCTTTTTACAGTTGGAATATAACAAATATTAACTGCTACTGCTCTGCCGTACTTCATTACATAAATATTTGTGTAAATTCACACTGTGAATATATGAAGTGCTTTGATGGGCAAAGAGGAGAGTTTCCCCATGTGCTGTTTTCTTCTTTATGTGAAGAAACAGCACTGTATGCACTGACTGAACTTTCACACTCATGCTGTTCAGCATCAGCTTGAGTTCTCAGTTCTCTCTTTCCCTCCTTCATAACTGGTTTACTTACCAAAACCAGCTCTGTTGCTTTACAGCAATTCCTAAGTCAGTGCTCTGAGCCAGCACTATGAAATTCAACATTTATTTTTTTAAAAAAGCTGCTGATCTGGAGGTCTTTCTATGCCCCATTTCCTTTATAAGATTAATTAATACACCATGCAAAATCCAAGGAACTGTACATATTCCCAACTGTAACCTCACTAAGCCCTCAAAGAAGAGAGTGTTTGGATACAGGGAAGTTTTAATACTTTACTATACTCTGCTTCTAGCAATGAGTTTTTTTGTTTTTGTTTTTTTTTTGGTCAGTTTTACTAAAGTACTAGTGGCAATATGTGTGCAGAAATCCACAGGAAATTTTGTATTAAAGTATTTATTTATAGTTGTACATATACTGAATCTCTCCCTTCTCCCCAACAATAATGTTGGTATATCTCAGGTATCAAGGAAATAAGCAAAACCTTTCCTCTGTTGTATAAACATTGTTGTAGCCATGGCAGTTAAGGACATCAAAAGAGAAAATACTGGCATAATAAAAGATGTCACCTATTTCTTCAAACTTTGTTTTTTTATTATATACTTTTACGGAGACAAGAACCTTCATTAAATTGCTTTCATGTGTTCTTGTTCCACTTGCAACATTAAAAAAGAAAAAAGAGCTATGAGTATGGGGAATATGAGTTCCCTTTTAAAAAGAAAAAAAAGGGAAAAAAGTATATGTACATCTTTGCAGTGTTATCTTTCACTCAACATTGACTCAGATGAGCTAGTCATGATGAAAAAGTGCTTTAAATATTTGGCTTTGCTTTCCGCCAATATATTTCCTTTCAGTAGTTCATAGTTTTCATAACTGTTCATTTATTGGGGTAGTTTAGGAGGCAAATTAGTAATGTTGTATTAGCCATCTTTTTAGTTTATAGCCTCGTCATTATACAGGGAAAGAAATTTAGATGAAATTGGTATATTAATCTGTATTTTAAAACAAAGATGGGAGCAAAGGAACTTTGCTTTGAAAGGTTTGCGAAAAGTTTGTAAAAGGTTTATAAAAGTTCACATATTGCAAAACACTTTCATATGGACTGCAGAAACTCATGTCTAGATTTGTTGGGGTTCTTTCATGATTGCTATGATGAGAATCAGATCCAATTGCTACATGTCAGACTTTTTGGATTGTCAGTAAAAATTTGTTGTGGCTTTCTAGCAAAATTGAGAATATGGAAGTGGCACCTAACAAATACTCTGGTCAGATCTAAAGAGTAGCAAAAGCTACAGTTTTTCACAAAAAACATTTCATGATTTTGGTTAGAATAAAAAAAAGACAAAAGTTTTGATACAAATCAGCCATATAGAATACCTTGCTGTGCATCTCTAATGGTCCATGTCTTTGTGCTGCAGAGTAGTGAGCATGGCCAGGTTTGGTGAATGTTATGCACCTAGAATCCAGTTAATGGAATGACATAGTTATATCTGGATTTAGAGATCTCATGAGTATTAAGGGGTTCAGCTAATAGAATTCAGTCCTCAAATTCAGGCTCATTTTTTTCCTAAGAAATTAAATGCCTTTTTTCCCTCTCCTTGAATCTTTTTTTTAATTTGAAAGAGATACTCTTTAAAACAGAATTGTTTTGGAAGGCATTCATAGAACTACCCATTCTCTTTCCTGGATTTTTAATTACAATATCTTGCTTTCAGTTTAATGGGGGAGACTCAGACTACTTGAGCCAATTTGAAATCTATACTGTGAAACCTGGAGTTCTTCCAGTTCTTGGTGAATAAATTCTGTCTTGTTCCCTCATGACTTAGAGGAACTGAGTTCTTCACTCCATGGAAAAGGAAATCAAATATAGGGTGACCGAAATGAGATTACTGATGTCTCCAAGGGTCCCTGATGAGGCCAAGTAGGGAATAGGAAAGAGGGACATGTGATGGCAGAAATATTTAATTAGATATTTAGTTAGATATTGCAATAGTTCCTGTGGCCAGATGTGGAAATACAGTCCTGTGAGATCTCTCATGTCATGCAATGTTTTTATGTGGTGGGTTTCCTCTGGCCAGCAGCCAAGGACCCACACAATTGTTCTCTTAGTTCCTTCCTCCTTGCAGGACGAGTGGGGGAATAGCTGGAGAAAAAATGAGAAAACTTGTGAGTCATGATAAAGACAATGAAGTAAGTGAAGGAAAGAAAAAAAAAAACCCCATAAGTGACAAAAACATAATCATTCACTAAACCCACAGACCATGCTCATACATTCTCTGGATGATGGCTACAATGGAATTGGAAAGATAAAATCCTCCTCCTCCTTCTGCTATCCCAGTCTTACTGTTGAGCTTGACTTTGCTCAATTTGGACAATTCCATTTGTGCAATTAGACTCAGCATTGGTGGCATCAACTTGAAATCTGTTGTGTCCCTGCAACCCAGCTGCTGGACAGGGCATGAGAAGAGTGGGAAAAGGAGGAAGCCTTGGTGCTGTGCAAGCTCTGCTCAGCAACAGGCCGAAGGCTGACATGGTATCAACATTGATTTAGTCCTTCTAAGCAGAACCATAAAGGCTACCATGAAGGAGGTTACCTCCACCCCAGCCAGACCCAGTACAGGTCACTCGGAATTTGGACACCAGCTGAGGCAGGTGTGAGGATTGTCCTGCTCTGAGTTGCTCCTGAGTAACCAGGAATACTGAAGACATGCTCAAGACAGAGTTTGGTATTCAAAATTCATTTCAGCAAAATAAGAATCTTGTTGGATATTCTTTTTAGGATACTGGTATACTGTGTTTTGATCTAGGTTTGAAAAGTGAGTAGCAAATGAAAGATTAAATATAATTTTGAACAGTTAGACATCCAAAGGGTACCATCCAAATATGTACTCAATGAACACAGATGCTCTGAAAAAGGAGTATCCAAGTAAATAAGTAGAGATCAACACATTCCTTAAATAACCAACTTAATTCTGCCTAAGTTCAGTTCTCAATTTTGCAGCTTTTAAAATATTATTTCAAGATGACTTTTGTTTGTGCAACACATTCATACTTGATATAGCTTGATATAAATTATATTTCTAAAGTGATAATCTTGCGTGAAATTAGTGGCTTTAGAATGGAAATTGTTTTCATAGTAGGATATGGACATGCAGACATATTTACATATCAAGAGAAATCTGATTAAATAGTCTAACTTTGAAGTTTTAAGAGAAATATTAGCACTTCTCAATATTCCACTAGAAAGACAGCTAGTGCTATTTTCAGCATGAAAATTATTACTGAATAATTCAGCATTTTAAATCTCTTGTGAATTTGTTTATTCTTCTGTGCTATTTAGACAATGGAATTTGTCAGCTTTTAACACAACTGGTAATCTTTTCAGACTGATTATCATTACCTAAATCAAATTATAAGCAAATTTTTCTAGAATGGCATTCTAATCTTTAAAACTTCTAGATAAGAAGGGCCATTTTAACTTGCATTCTAAATTTCACATTTCTATTTTCATATTTTAGTTAGAAGGAAAATTTAAAAAACCCAAATGACTGAAGAATCCATCTAGTATGGAGCTTAACCAAATATCAGGGCGGCCTCTGAGGCATCTATCAACAGATACAAACAACTGTTGCCACTGCATTCATTTTAGGAGCCAACCCACAAGTCTAGGTGTTACTGCTGGAAAATATATAATGCAGCTTCACATCAGGATCCTAGAGCTGCCAAGCACATCTCCAGAGTAACTTTAACAGTGATTACACTTGATGAAGGAGGTAGAGGAAGTATAATCATGTGCCAGCAGCACCAGGAGGATAAGACCAATATTGAAGTTAAATACTGTTCTGTGGATTCCTATGCAGCCATTAAAGAGCAGTTTTTTGTAGGATGAGCTTTGCCTGCAAAAGTCTCAGGTGTTTCCGCTTACTGCTGGTCTCTTTTTGTAAATGTGAAGGCTTTTAATTACAGCAAGGAAGCTACATCACAAGGAAATGTCTGAAAACACTGAAGTCAGTAAATCCCATAATCGTGAATTGCCTCTGTGATACCATGCTAGCTGCTGAAATTCCCAGGTGAGAAGGGCTATTTTAACATGCATAAGTAGTTTCACATTTTCCTTGGAAAGAGAAGTCAGGCTTGTGACAAAGTAGGAACTTAGCTGAGAATGTGGGAGGAGAGTTACAGGCCGCAGTCCTAGAGATTGCAATATTGTAACAGTCAATATTGACTGAAGAAAAGTACTTTATTTCTGTCTTTTATTTAAATTATCTAGTGCTTGAAGTGAACACCCACTCCAATTGCAGCCAGCAAACAGATGTCTAGCCCAGAAGAGTCTACAAAGCAGTTCCATATGTTCCCACTCTTCAGAACTAGATTTAAAGAACAAGCTGGAGCTTGTTAAAGAATTTCTGTCCAATTTTTTCTTTCTATCACAATATATGAAATCCATACCTGTGCAGGCAGTGGTACCCAAACTAAATATTTTATTCAGGCCTATTTTAGTTCTACAGTTGCCTACCTGTTGCTGTTTTGTGCAGCAATGCCTCTCTATCTACAGAGTGCATGCTCAGCATGGGAGCTTTTGCCAAAGTTCCTATTTTAACCTCTTTTGAGAAAGACTTGTTGGTAAGAATGAAGTGTTGAATTGGGAGCAAAAAAATACACTCCTGGAAAGTGAAGGAGAAGCTGTTTGAGAAATGAAGCTCTGCTACTTTTAGTTCTGACTACATAAGCAAACCCATTGAAATCTGAGTAAGGAACTCTGCCTCACAAGCAGAATTTCTCAGATTGTCCTTCAATAAAAATAATGGTTCAAGGATCATAGCTAAGTATTGCAGCAAAGAATTAAGATTTCTTCATTCTCAATTTCAATGTGGATGGAGGTATCCTTTCTCTTTTTACAAAAAAAAAAAAAAGAAAATGTAAAAACCACAACTTTTATTCTGTGGTAGGGATAGATTTTTTTTTCTGTGTTGGAGCAAACTTGACCACAATGGGGGTGTTGAATCATGATAAAGTTTACTGTAATACCAATAGTCTATAATACTTTTTCTAGAGGAAGGATTTAAAAATACAACTGTAAAAATCTCATTTATGAAAAAAGAAAATTCACTCTGTGTATGAGAATGACAAAAGTTAAATCATTCACAATAAAGAATTCTATATGAAATTAACAGGAATATGAGATTTGTCTCCCTGCTAAGAGATGAAAAACACTCTTCCAAAGAGAGAGAGAGAAATCCTGTGCTGCAATTGGCATTCTTATCCTCCATTTTAGAGTTACAGATAGAACAGCTTCCAATAAACCTGGAAAACCTTAAAGAATTTTGGTGAATTTATTAATTTGAAGAATAATGTGGAAAAGAGCTCTTTGACCCTACAAATCAAGTTGTTTGTCCTCGCTCTAAATGTTTCTGTAGTCAGGAAAAAAATTGAAAAAGAAAACAAATCAAAAACTACTTTAAAAGGAGAGAGCAAAGAGATTTTCTGGCTTTGAGAAATTTGGAAACCTCAGAGTTAAACAATAGGTTCAGGTCCTATGTATATGATTGATCAGTCGTTCAGCATTTTCCCAAAACAGACTGTTCACCTCTAAAGTGCTGTTATGGAGGTAATGTCTATCTCTTTCCAGACATAAATTTTCCTTTGTCTTTTGACCTTGTCCTGCATTTTCCTAGTCAAGTTCATCAGTGAAATGCCAACATATATATACCAGGATATGAATTTAAAGGCATTAACCTCATAGGACAAGTTGGAGTCTTGTCAGTGGGAGAACTTGTTTTGTGTGTAAGAGACACAGGTGTAGCAAGAATTTAATGAAGGACATAAATAGATATCCTCTGATCTCAGCTACAGTAGATATTTTTCACACTACTGAAACATCTGCTAGACTGCAGAAGAATATGTCATAGCCACTGTCTCCCCAAAATGGGTTTTATAGGTTGCATCTCTACTTCTCCCCAATGTTTGTTTTCATCCCATTGATAGAAATGTATACATTAGCAAGGTAATAGGAAACACGAGAAACCCAGAATTTAGCAGTCAGTGGTGTGTATTTAACTCCTAATGAACTTGAGAGGATAGCTTACAAGTGTAAAAGACAAAAAACATAGGAGTCGCTGTTTCTTTTGATCATTATTCTAGCTAAGCATTGTATATTGTAGTTGAAAGAGCTAAATACTACATGAATTTGCTTCTGTAGAGGTAACTGCAGTGTACAGATAGGACATTGTAGACACAGTTTGCCCCTACAGCTGATGTCATTTATGCCTGGGTGGAGTGGTTATGCATGTTTAAATAGCCTATTACAGCACAGAATTAACCCTTACCCTATCCCTCTGTTAAGGTTGGGAGAACTTGTTTTGATGTGCTAGATCCATCAGCAAAGGAAATGGTCTCTCTGAAATTCAGGTTCCTGGTCCAGTGCTTTGACAGTAAATATGGAAGTAAGAAGCAAATCCTCCCTGGCTCAAACAAACATGACATGTTATTGATACAGAACAGAAATGTATCTCCAAGTAGACGCAACAGAAACCAAAGCTGTAGCCAGCATTCATGTTAACTGAGACATGATGTAATCTCAGACAAGGTCATCAGTGCAAAAATGCTTTTTCTATTTATTTTTAAGATCTTTCTATAGCTGTTGGTTGTAGAAGGAAGCTGCTTCTCCAAATGCTACACAGATGAATTCAGTTTCTGATAAGCTATTTGAGCTGTTTTTCTCTCTGTTTAAACCTCTACTCTGTAAAATATTCTATACCCTCAAAAATATTCCTGAAGGAACCAAAAGTCATTTGATTTCCTCAGTTTTTATCTTTAACTGCTGAATATACAGAGCACACAGAATCTGTCTTCTAATACAATTTATTCAATCCCATTTGGTTTAGTCATGCACACTAGTGTACATCTATGAAAGCTCTGCTAATAATCTAGTTACCTGATGTACTAGATATTGATTTTCACTAATACATTATCTAACATACCTCTGCACACAACATTTCTAGCATTGAATTATTTTCTTAGAATTTCATTCGCACTTAAGTATCAGTATAAGTGACCATGAAATGTGACTACACCAGCTGATGTGAGCAACTAAGATGTTTCTAGTGAGCTCATAATTTGTCTTCTTTCTTCATGTTCCAGAGAGCTACAGAACTTCCTGATTAGGTCTTTGGTGTAGATGCCTTTGTACCATCAAGGAATGTCTTGAAAAGCTGGATTTGAGGAAGAACAGTAAAGGTGTTTCTCAGGGCTTGCCTCTTGGAGCTTTGATGTGTGCAGCCTCTTTTATCTGCAGTGATATGAGAGGAAAACAACAAAGAAAATATATCCTTTCTTCCAATCTTTCTTCGTGGGAAACAAATGAGTCTATCATGATCTGCCACTGGGAATGGGAAGCCAGGAGAAGTGAGAGTGGAGGAAACCCCTGAGAGAGCAAATCTGAAATTGCAAGGAAGCAAGAAGTGTGATTGAGACAGGAAGAGAAAATGTGGGGTTTAAATACAACGTTGGTGATCATTCCCCATTTCCTTAGCAGGAGGTGAAACCAATCTGAGATAACCCTAAAAATGGGATCATACCTGAGTGCTGAATCTTCAGGTGGAAGATGTCTGAGGATTGGTCTCTGATGGGAACAGGTCTGTGAAGGACTTTTCCTTTGGGAGTGCAGTAAAAGCAGATGCATAGCTCACAGCTTAGGGCAGGTCCTGTTTGGGAACCTTGGGTGTGAGAAGGGAACATGCACAGCTAGACCATTAAGGATCTCTTCTGTGGCAGTTTGAGTTAGGAAGGAGAAAACTCCAAGTGACTGGCAGCCAGAGAGGAGAAAGGGGTTAAGAGGTGAGAGGAAATCAGAGTCTTTGGGGAGCAATTGGTTTCATTGCATTCATTTTGTTTGTGTTTTTCCATCAGTGGGGAATGGCCATAAGTCCACCTACAGCTTTGGTCAACTCTGCATGATTTTTCAGTCTGCATACCACAGAGGTGAGTGTTTCTGATTTTTCAGCAACAGAACAGAGTGAAATCCCATGTAGCCCACACAGTATCTGAAATGTTCGCAGTGGGAAACAGGACAAAGACTTTTGGATTCTGTTCACTGATAAATGTCTTATATATGCATTGGCAGAGAGTGCTTGCCTTCTCCATTGGGGGGAGAGCTGAGAGACTGAAGGTCATAAAGGTAGACACCAAAGTCTTTCCTAAAAATTAAATTTTTACCCCTTTACAGTTTGCTTTATGATACACGCAAAGCTCTCATATATTTGAAGAGATTCTACATTAATCCCTAAATCTAAAACAGACATTAAACTATTCCAGAAAGAGTGATATTTAAATACTAAATTGTCCTCACACTGAAAACATGGTCCTCTTCTCTATATTTTTCATTGTTATCATCACTTTTTAGGTCTCTATTTTCTTATTTAGCTAACCTCTAAAATGCAACTATGGAAGTAAAATCTTGTTGTCTGTAATATATGGACCAATTTACTTAATTTAATATTTTCTATAGGATCCTAGCTCTTTCTATCACGTAGCCAATATTTTTAAAAGATGCAGAAAAGGTGTACTGTCAAAGTATAGAATTGCAGATGATGTACATTTTGAATGGGAAGTTAAACCCTGTGAGATTCTTTATACCTTAGGGCTACAGAAAAGAATGAAAGCTGAAGTGGAATGATATTGAAAATGAACTAGTATCTGTATTTTGTCCCACTATTGCCTGTGGTTGAAACCAAAGTACCAGACAGCTCTTGCATGTGGCCCTATCCACGTTTGCATCCTGACTCCCCACAGATTTATCTTTTATTAGTTCTAGCCTATTCCATTAATATTATTTTCTTTTTTATTTGGTGTTTTCTCAGAAGCACACCACAAAAACGACACAAGTGACAGTTTATTCCAGGGATGCAAAGGCTTCTTGAGTAGTTTAAAAGAAGGAAGAATAACGGAAGCTCTCTGAACTGTGAGTCTCAAATGTGCATGATACAAAGCGCCTTTGATGTAGCTTATAAGACAGGACCATTTATTAAAAATCAGAAGATACCCAAAGGAGCTGAACAGAATCCACAGCTAATTTTAAAGGAAGTAAGATAGGGTTATAAATATGCAGTTGTTATCATTCTCTTTCTCTGTGTACTTTTTCATTCTCTTTCTCCAGTTTTCTGCATGAGAATGGACTTTAGTGAAGTTACAGAATTAATGTCACTCCCATTGTACATTATTTTCCCTGGAGAGACCTTAATTTTGGAAAGTATGTCATTAAGAAAAGTGTAAAGTAAATTTTTAAGTGGAAAGCAAACACAGATGAGGTCTGAAAAGGCAAAATCTTTAACTAACCATAGACATTTAAGCTACTTTCACAAAATAACAAATATAGCTATTATTCTAAGCCATTTATATTCCTGAGGCATGTTGTTTGCTCATTGTGAATGGAAGAGTGTAAATGATAATGTTAATTTGCCCTACAAAAAAACAATTACCTGTGTTACAAAGTTAAAACAACATTGTTCTTGTTCTAATACCTGCCCAATATTTTAGAATCATATACATATATAAAAGTACCTTTAGTTCAAGAGTATCTCCCTGACTAATGTCTAATCCCAAGCACAGTGAACATGAAGTGGAGTTACAGTCCTCACAGAGGTGTAAATCTTCTGAGAGCACCCGTCCAGATCTGAGAACACTCGGAGGTGGAGAAGGTACATGAATGAGGGGACTGTTCTCAATATGAAAACTGGCTCACTTGAACATGCCATTCCAGAATCCTGTTGGGGACTTATCAAAGGAAACACTGTGAAGAAATGCTCCATCAAATCACAAAACTAGGTAGTATGCAAGGAGAGAACAATGGCAGGTGAGGACACTGAATTTGAGTAGAAAATATTTGTTTAAACATCCTGAATTACTCAAACATGTCTGTTTGCATTCTGACTTTGAAAATAAGTTTGTCTGAATGACAAGCACCATCCAGTGAGACCAATTTATGTAAAATTTATGGTTATTTTTTAAAGGATACTTGGATACTTTCATCAGGTATAAATGCATCATTTCTGCCTAATTCCCTCCCCATAATTAGAGTATCATGATTGAATTATTATAACTCTTAGTACAGACAAATATTTATATTGTCAAGACTTCTAAGGCTTTTCTGTTCATCAGTAGGTAACATTTGCTGGTTAGGTCTACAGTAGGTTTTATTGTGCTGTTTAACTGCCCTTTCCATGGTGGTCTAGGCTTTTTTGTGACAAATGACTGCATGCAATTTGGGTGCTATATCATTAAGACAAGGAGAGGCATTTATGTTTTCCTCTATGTAATGTAACTGCTAATGTGTATTCACTTTGGGGCAATAATTTGCTTATTATGACAAATAGAGCATTTTCAAGTATTTAAAGATCTTTCTTTGGAAAGAGTCCCTCCTCTATGTGTACATTGAAGGTATTGCTGTGACACAGCATGAGAACTTATGGTATAGTTATCTGAAAAAACTTACCCACTCCCTATAACATGTTTGGATTGCTTTTTTAGACTCTATAAAATTTTAGCAAGCCCTAAACATAGAACTTCATTCATCATCATGCAAGCAAAGACTGCCAAAGGAAGCCTACTCTTCCTGAGCTAAAAGTGGCAACACTCCAGTATTGGCAGAAATCAAATGAATCATTTCCTGCTTTTAGTTTTAGATAAATAATCAAAAAAGATTGTCTAGAGTCTGATCCAAAAGTAATTTTTCATAGCAAGGAATAAGAGTGCTGCTACAAAGACTTTAAATGGGGAATGTTATCCTGTTAATTACTTGAATGCAAAGGCCCTGAGGAACCTATAGTCAGATCAAAATATCAAAATCCAATTTAAAACAAAATGTTAAATAATCATATTGATTTTTAAATAGAGTAACCTGAATTCCATTGAGAAACAGAGAAGTTAGCAGATGTCATTTGCTCTTGATGCTCTTGATGAACTTGGTCCAACAGACTCTTGTGGATCTGTCTGCTTTCTGTGGGAGAGAGAAGGCAGAGCAGGCAGAGCAGGGGCAGCAGCTGCCACTGTAGAGAATTGGGAGTAGTGATTGCCATGAGGAATTGCTACTTGGGAATTCTTTTTTGTTCTTTCAGTTCTTCCTCCCCTAGTATCTATCATAAAAGATGTGTCTAGGCTGCTGACAGGATGTTGCCAGGCTACATTTGGGTATGTATGGTAAGGGGAGACCTAATTAAAGGGGTTGGAGAAGAAATTAAAGGGGTAAAGGAACAATGGACCACAAATGGATGCTGGAAAATAAACTGAGAAAAGTGGTGACATCAGGACATGAAATCAGAGGTCAAAGGAAGAGACTAATGGAGAGAAGACTTGAGAAGGTTTGGTTTAATGGAACTAGTAGAACTGTGTTGGGAAGAGGGACAGGGTCAGTCATATAAAGGATGAGACGAGGTAGGGAGAGGCCAGGAGTCACTGCCTGTAAGAATCCCTGTGAGCCTCTTGTCTCACAGAGGTTCAAACTCTTGGATAAGGAATGCCTCTTCCTCAGTTGTCTTACCTGCCTGATCTAAGTGATTAGAACCTTTAGGAGCCTTGGGGAAGGTATATAGGAGGAATGCAGACAAATGAGATATCTTGGCTGATTTGAGGCTGAAGGGCAGCTATTTCAGCAAATAACCCCTGGAGCAAAAATAAAGAAAGGTCAAAGGACAATTATGGAGTCCTGACCATAGCTTAATGTCTGGTTAACTGTCAGCTACAATGTTTATAAGCTGATAAAAAGATGATTAAATAAAATTTAAAGTAAGAAGTAAATTTGCATTTTCTGTGCTATTTAAAAGTAGAAATGACACATTTGGTTTTCTTCCAGGTAGCGGTAGCATGACATTGCAATCAGCATTGAATGAATACAAGAATCAACCATTACCAGATCTGCTTCTTGGGCTCTTTGGGTTCTTCTTACAGGTCTGTCAGCTGGACCCATGGGAATTGCTACAGATGTCAGATGGTCACTGTGCGTGGTAGCTTCCCACTTTTGCAAAATTCAGTATTTTTCTAACAGCAGCATACAATGGATTCCAGTTCTGCAACCCTCCCAGTGTGAAGCTCCTCCAGCAGTGCTCCTCTAGTAGAGCCCAGTGCCCACAGTAAACAGCAGTGGAGCCAGTCTGAATCACATCGTTTATGGTGATGTACTCCTACAGTCCCTGTTGTATCTATCAACAGTGACAGTAAAATCACTGTACAGCTGGCATTCTCACTTACTCAGCTCTGAAAATAAGGTTGGTCACATCTGGGCTGTCTCCCACTCCCTTACGGGAATGTCATGGGATTGGAAAAGTGAGCCTTCTCAGACATATAAAGGAAGCAAATCTGGTCATCTGACTCTCAAGATTGGTTCTGAATCATGAAATATTTCTCTGTAGTGAGTGGTTCAGAAGAAGACCAGTAATTTATATATGTAATATAAAAATTCTATATAGCAGATTTGTGGCTACATCTAGTCAAGGATTTCTGTTTAGGATTTTGATCGTACAACAGAAATCTATAAACTTGTCTTTCCTGGGTTTATGACCCAAACCCCCATCATTCTTGTAGAAATCACAAGATTATAAGTCTGAAGGGAACATTTCTCTGAGATTTTGTTTGGATCTGAGTGAGGCATTTTTCACTCAATCTAGAATCCGAATCACAAGGGTATTCTTGGCATAAGGCTTGCAGTTGAAACCACTCAGAAGTACACATGAATATTGACTTGATATGTGGTTTTGGATCATTTCAAAGAGAAAAAGGTGTGATTTACTGTCATTTTTCAGATACAGACTATTAACTCTTTTCATGTCACCAGGAACAGAAGCATAATGTGATGCCTTTGTAACTCATATCAGTAGATATTTTGAAATTGGCGCCAAGTCACGGGTGCCAAAATGTTCGGACTGTAACTGCACAACTAATAACTGTTGCCAAATTGTGTGATTTTTATGACTAGTCCTGCAACATCTAGTTTTCTTAGTGCCTGAGCTGCTAAAATCAAGCATTACATAACAATGTAATTTCATTCAAAATAATAATAATACAATGCATTGATTCAGTGTCTGCTCTCATGGTTGCCAACAGAAGCTTAAAAATGTGACCATACTGTAGACTAAGAATAACAAAACAAAAGACACTTTCTTCTTAAATTTGAAGTGCCAGCCAGTCTCATAACTTTTGGTGTCTGACTCATGATTTCTGAATGCTTGGGATTGGCAGTATTGTACTAATATGTTTTGTATCAAAATTCAACTTCAGTAAAACATAACTTTTTCCGTCTAGAAATTTGTAGGTCAAGAGGCTACAAGACATGGAAGGAGGGGGAAAAATGAGGGCTCCTTCTCCAAAAAAGACCTTTTGATACTCTTTTTTCCTAAGGAGCGAAACGCTGAAGTAGGACCCATATTTCTAATCTTTTCTGATGGGGCAGAGCTTGCCTGACAGGGTGACTGTGGCTATCCAGAGGAGTTGCTGTGTTGCCTCCACGTTATGACACCGCAGACAACTCCTCTGGGAAATGCCAGTTCAGAATGCCCTGAAACTACCTTCCCTCTGTGCCCAGCCCAGAGTTGTGGGTGAATACCACATTTCTCCTCACAGTAATGAAACCCAGTGTCTTCCAAAATAAATATTGTTTCTTGGTTACTAATATAAATAAATGTATTGCACATTACATTTTTGGAGAAGAATGTGCAAGACCAACATTTTTGAAGTCTAAAGGAGAGGTCCTCCCTCTGTTTCCCTCCAGTCCTCTTAATGGGAAACTTCCACTTGAGTCAGTGGGAATTTACAAGACTAAAAACTACAAAGGCACCCCAAAGTACTTCAGGCTCTTGTTGTTTTGTTTTTTTTTGTCTGAAAATAAGTATGGTATTTGGATAAAAATTTTATTTAAGAAGGTGGAACTACTCTGGTATTACTTTCTTTTTCAGTGTTATTTCTTGTTAAATAGTTGTAAGTTCTGTAGTTTGTAGCTCTCCAAAGAGAAAAACGAATCATTTGTTCACTAATGGAAAATTAAAGAAGACAAATAGCAGAGTTAAGAGTATGATTTATTACAGTTCACATCCTACCGTATGTCCACGAGTTCTTTTAATGCTTTTTATAGGAAAAAAAACCTAGAATCTCTTTCCTGGTGAATTTAGAACTAATTACTTTTCAAGAAGTTCTACCTTTCCTCTCACTTCATTTAGACTTGCCTTAGTCTAAATTCATCATAGTTGTGATAGACGATAGTGCTGGGAATAAAGAGACAAGGAGAGAACAAATATTTCCGTATATTAATCATCAGTCTTTAAAAGCCAAAGAATTGGTTTTGGGTAGGGAATGGGGCTAAATTGTCTTCTCATTCTTAAAGCTAAATCTGTGGTTTGTAAAGAATTAGTGATAGATCAGCCTTAACACTTCGCTGTTTGGATTGTGTTAAATTAATCCCTTGAAGACATAAAAGTGCAGTCATGCTGTGTAAATACTTCATGCCTCTTTTAAGTGTATAATACAGTAAGAAAATTAATAATAGTAAGCTTTCTCATCATGGTTGTATAACATCATGTAGCAGATACTTTCTTTTACTTGGTGGAAACCAATGTGGTTCCATTGTCAATGGTTTTGTTTTCTTTTTAATTAAGTTATTTCTTTTCTGTTTTTCCACAAGGTGTTGATTTGGGATGTGGTATTTCAAAGCCAAAAAGCCCATTTCTCAGCTGATATTTCAGTCCTAATTTCAGAGCTTGTGTGTGTGTGTGGAGAGAGGCAGTTTAAAAAATTATTTAGGCCAGACTTTCCCCTTTCTCCCTTGAAAAGGAGATGGCCCCACTGGAAAACAAAACTCTGGTCAGTGATATTCTCTAAGCGGTTCCCAAGCAATGTCTGGAAGATTCTGGAACCAGCCCAGCAGTTTGAACTTCCTACTCTCAAACACTATCACCTAGAAGTGTCTGAAATATCTCCATTTTTTTGTAGACATCTTTGCAGAGACACAGTGTGATCAGGACTGCTATGGCTTAGATGGGTAGAGACAAGTTGTAGACTTCTCTGTTCAGACAAAAATCTGTATTTCAAGAGTTTAAGAGAAGTGGAAAACAATGTTGCTGCTAATTCCCACTTTGCCTTTATTTCTTTTAATAACAGTATATTTAAGGTAAACCCCAAGAAGTGGGAGCTGGATGGTGATTTGATCCCAACTCCTAGAACCACCTATTTATTATGCACAACAAAGGGATCTTAGTCATGTAACTTGAAGCAGCCTAAACAATACTCATGTGAAGCAAAGAGTAATATGTAGCTGTTTCAGTGACTAAATTTCATGTGCAAAGTAAGAAGTATTAATTCTGGTTTTAGTCTGTCTTTATTAAAGACATAGATTATCTACAACTATTGGTATGGCATTTGTTTTGGTATTTTCCCGTGACCAGATACTTTCCTTCAGGCATTTCCACCAAAAGATGTTGCTCTTTTTTTCTACATAATTGCTTCCCTAAAGAATTTTTAGAATACTAGAACAAGATGCTGTTTATTGCCCACATGGCTAGTTTGAACTGCAACTTTGGCAGCACTCAGAAATTTGACTTTAAATCAGGAATGGTATATACTTACTATGGTTGGTTAGAAATGAAACATGCTCCCTGAGCACATAATGGAAAATCAGGAAATTAAGGCCTTGAGAAGTGTAATTGGTAGGCTAAGCCTCTTCTGGTGTTCTACTTCATGTTTGTCAGGTCTCCTTATAAATTCAACATTCCATATGAGGATGACCTCCAACTGTGTAAAATTAAACTATGGACTTGTCTTCTTAGAAAGTGTTTCATTGTCTTAGTGCATGTTTTAAAACCTGTGCTTTTGTTAGTAAATTAATAAATAATTTCCTGGTGTTAGAGGCCAAAAGCAAAAATGAATGGAAGAACATGGTATGAGTTGGAAGCTATGTTGCACAGGGAGAAACTAAAAAAAGCGATTCTAACAAAATAGTAAAATTGGGTTCGTCTACATGAGGAAAACACAGCTCTAACTCTGTTAATTTATTTACTATTTCTTTGTAATATAAAAATGACAAAAAGCACAAGACAAAGCACCATAGAGACAAAATCCACAGTTTTTGCTTAGTAATCCATGTGAAGCAGAGCACTCATAGACTTCGGGAGTCACTTTAAAGTTTAGTTAAAATATAGGTACAACAAACTCCCGAGTCAAAGAAAATTTCGGTTTTCATTAAAATGATAATTCAGTATTTCATTTCAATTATAAACCTGAAAATGTTGGCTGAAATTTGTGGAAGAAAGATCAAAGACCAAGTAGCTGGTTGATGTAGTGGTCAGACAGGAATTTGAGGAACACATAGTAAAGCATTGCTAACCTGAAAGCATTCACAAATCATCAATCAAGTCTGGAATGCCATGAGTTTGGGGAATTTTTGATATAATAAATATAGGACCTGTTTTGGTTTTTAAAGACTCAAAATCAGGGCATTTTTGAACCTTTTTTTTTTTTAATCAAGTTGTGACCCATACTGTTATGTTTGGAAAGAATGAAAGGTAAGAATCTTATTGCTCAAAGAAAAAAAAAGCTTTGAGAAAACACTTGTTGGGTGACTTGCAATAAAGTTCATAAAATTTGGCAATGCAGAGATAGATTAATATGGAAAGCACTGTAGTTGAGGGAAGCTGCTGACAGTAAGTATGTGGGAAATTGAAAATAAGGCTATATAATTTTTATAAAAATAGCAGTTATCATGAATAGGCCTGAACCTGAAAACTGAAATAAGCTTAGAATTCTAATACTTGACTTACTCATACACTATTCCTGCTTTATGAAAAGTATATTTACTTATAAATTATCAAGAAAACATCTGAGTCTTTTAATTTGCTCTATACTTTTTTCTTGTATGATTTGTCTTATACTCTATTCTTTTGTCCTATTTAGAAACAGGAATAGTGGCAAGCAGTATGTTTTTGGTATAATATTTTTAGAGATGAGGAAAAAGAACATTTTTTATCATGTATTATAGAATATCAAAAAGGTATAAGAAGTAAAAATTAAAGCATAAAATCAGGGATGGTCTATCATTATTGTGTTAGCTCTAATTTAGTAAGATGAAAAGGTTTTAATCAGTCTGGGCTACTATTTTTGCTGAAATTATTAATGATCTAGACAGACAATGAGCCTATACTATTTCATTTGCTTTGTGGTGGAGTCAAAAATGCTTCAAACTCTAATCAGTAATAGTTAATATTTGAATACTCTTATTTTTGGTTAGAAGAAAAAAAAAGTGTCTATATTCCTGTTCAGAATTAGATTTTTTTTACATTAAGCCTTTTTAGCAGTCTAAGAGAAGGAATCCAAGCTGCAAAGGCTTTTTTGTCACTTCATTCCTGACTACTATAAATGTTTGCTAAAGTATTATTTTATTAATCTCGTTTCTGTGAGGAAAAACCCCCCTCTTCTTTTCAACTGGGGAATGAAATGTCATATTTCCTACTGACAGACATATTTTATGGAAAAGTTATAAACCCTAAAATTAAGTTTGCAATGGAAAATGTGACAAGCTTAACTATGGCAATGCAAAAAATTTATTCTTAACAACACATGAACTATATATATATATGAAATGTATTTGCAACATGCTATGTGTTTATTACCACTTAAACACTTAAAAATGGAAAAAAAACCAACACACACCCCAACTGTCTACTAAATATTTTTTAATATAGCTAGAATACATTGAAAATTGTAGGATTGAAGAGTATATGGCAAGTGTTTAAACAACATCAAATGCAATAAAACATTTCATTTGAAATGTTATGCAGGTGATAAAACTGTCATGCAGAATTACTATTTGGCGTGCTTTGAAGAAATATAATTAGGAGAAAAGACATAGGGAAAACTTAATCACTAAAGAAAAACCTGTGAAATGAAGCATTATGGTGTTTGTTCATAATTTTGCAGCAGGTCTACCTTTAACAGCTGAGTTAAAGTGCTGTGGCACACTGAGGTGAGACTGGACACTTCCACGCTCAGGGCACCAAGATGTGTGAACAGTTTGGTAGCTCATGACACGTGCTTCTTCCCCCTTACCAGACAAGCCAACGAATCTTGGAAAAGAGGTAATACAGGAAGTTTTTTGTCTCCTTTCCCCCTTTTCCTTCTCTTGAGACAGAAGATGTGAACTGCAAGTTATACGAACCTTCTGCAAGAGAAAGTGGCAGAGAGCGAGAGGGCTTGACAAAGGAGAGGAAAAGAAGAAAAGGTAGGATACCTTTAACATTTATACCCTAAAAAAACCCCCCAAAAATCCCCCAAAAAACCCAAAAGTGAAGCAGAAAGAGACACAACTCATGGGAGGTGATTCTTTGGATGAGTAATATAGTCTGTCCACTTGTTAGACAAACGTTGGAAAATGAGTGTTCTACATGTTGCCTTGTAATTATTTTTTTTAAGTTTGGGAATGGACAAGTAGGCTAGAGGGGAATTCTGACTATAGATTCTTAATATCATTTTATGATTTTTATAAAATTGATGCTTTGAAGACAGCAAAGATAATTTTAGAATCTAAAATAAGCTATTACTGTCATTATGAATTCAATAGCCCTATTCTTGCCAGAAGTTCTACCAGTTGCTCTCTGTTGACATACACTGTTTTTCTTATTTAGTTGCCTATGGTAAATCATCCTTTCCATTTCAGAAGGAGCAAGAGAATCTCTTACTCTTTTTTCCTGTCATACTAGCAATCGTCCTGAATACCCGCTCCTGTTCTCTCTCAGAATATTATTTAGTTACCTTGTCTGCCTTTACTGGCACCAAAGGCTTACTGTGAAGAAGAAAGGTCATTTCTGTCTGGTAAATAATAACTCTAGTTATTATTTTGAGAGGAGGCATGAGCAGCTGTTACTTTCTCTATGCATGTCCTTAAGGCACAAGATGTTTTCACTGCTCTGCCATTTCTTCTCTCTCCCCAAGGTAGGTTTCATTTTCAGTGGATACACTTAGACAAGTCTTGGACTCAATTCAGTTAAAATTACAGTATGTTTGGCCTCTGTATCATGGAAGCACTAGCAAAGCAGCTAAACACTGTGGAAAGTTGTTGTTCTCTGTTTTCTCTGGCCATGCATAAAATTCTTCAGAGCAGAAGCTTAAACATTTTGCTTTGAATTGAGTCCCCTGGAATTATATGTTTTGTGGTCTTATGCTAAGTTGTAGACAGAATATAAATGGGCCATTGCTTCTCAACACTCTTCCCAGTAGTTTACTTTTTTTTTTTTTTTTAACATGATGAAGTTTATTTTATATATTATAAGATTCAGGCTCTTTGTCTAGACCCAGGAACAACTCAGCTTCTCTTGTCTGTAAGAGGAAGAGATCTGAACAAGTCTGATAGGTGATGGAAAAAGTTAAACCTCTGTCTTTCCCTATTCACAGATACTCTAAAAAATTAGAATCTGTTTCAAGAATAACTATTTAAAAAACCATGGAATGTCTGCTCTGCCTTGAATTGCATCAGTCGCTGAATTTCCCTTTTGCCTTTTGGGTAGTAACTGACAGGAGCAAACCAAAGTGGTCTGGGAGGCATCTTGACCGTGTCTTGGTGGTGTGCTACGACTCTGGCTTGCTAGTCCTCTCAGTAATTTGTGATTTGTAAAGAAGAGGATATCCAAGGACACATATTGGGATTAATTATGTATTGCCCTGCATATTTTAAAAACAAGAGTCTCTTTTATAGTCAAAAGAGTATGGCATCATATCGCACAGTGTGAAAAACAATGCTTCTGCAAGGTGTTGGAGAAACAGACCCTGCTAGGGACAGTCTGGAGCAAAATTGGAGTTGCAGGAATTTCAGAATCAAGTTCAAGAGTCTGTAAGTCATGAGGTTGCTACATTCAAGGTTATCTCCCATTCATCCTGCCCCTTTTGTTGGTGAAAGGTCAGTGAAGCCTAGATAGAAACATAAGTTTCAATTCATAGTTTTCCTTCTTCAAAAACTGATGACTTATTATGAAATGTTTAACTTGTGACAAAAATCAGCAAACTCATTAACTATTTCTTGCCTTTGTTAAAGTGGCTGGTGAGTTCAATTATCTCATAACCAACATCACTGTTTATTAATGAAATAAGCTTGTGAAGATTGTGCTGGTTTTGGTTGGGGTAGGGTTGGTTTTCTTCGCAGCGGCCAGCATGGGGCTGTGTTTTGGATTTGTGCTGAACACAGTGAGTGATAATAGAGATGTTAATGCTGAACAGGGCTCACACAGAGCTAAGGGCTTTTCTGGTTTTTGTACTCCCACACCGTCAAAGAATTCAGGAGTGCCTGGGAATTTGAGAGGAGGCAGAGCTGGGATAAGTGACCCAAACTGACCGAAGGGGTATTCCAGAGATGTGAAATTGTGCTCAGCCTATAGTGTGAGGGGAAGAAAGAACAAGAGGGGGACACTTGAAGTGATGGCATTTTTCTCATGTCATGTTATGTGTGATGTGGCCCTGCTGTTTTGAACATGGCTGAGCACCTCTCTGCTCATGGGGGCAGTGAATTAATTCCTTGTTTTGCTTTACTTGCATGTGCAGCTTTTCCTTTCCCAATTGAACTGTCTTTATCTCAACTCTTGTCTTTTTCAGCTTTTACCCTTCTGTTTCTCTCTCTGATCCTGCTGGTGGGAGTGAGTGAGTGGCTGTGTGGGGCTTGGCTGCTGACTGGGGTGAAACTATGACACAGCAATACAATTTACGTTAACCTAATTTGCATTTGAAATACATTTTGAATTAAGCTACCAAAAATACAGGTGCTTAGGTATCATATGTCTTAAAATACTACAGGGAGCTTAACCATAAATAATAGATGGCTAGCAAAGACTGGCAAAAAATTCTAAAGTACATCTAAATTTATACTTTTGACAAAAAAATGAATGATTTACTATTTATTACTTACAAGCAGTTTTTAATCCTTTCATACACTTAATATTCTGTTAGAGGAGTAGTGGAGTAGTTCTGGTGTTTTAACCACACTTAAAGTTATTCAAAAAGATTCCATCACATTAATTTGATTCTCTAAACATCTTGGTTTCATTTTTTTTTCACTATATTTCAGATTCTTTTCATGATGACATGAGTTTTTTAGAGACAGACCTATAGCTTTTTGTGAAAAAACAAACAAACAAACAAACAAATAAAAAAACCCCCCCAAAAAGTTAACCAGACTGTAACCACTCTGGTACAACTTAACAAAACACAAGAAGTATGATGGTTGTTGAATTTTCTTGATATTGTGAAGAAATTTCCAAAATTTATAAAAAACAGTAAAAAGGATTACACTATCTCTACTATTCTCATAAACAGTGGGACTATTAGTAAACATAAATAATTTCCAAACTGCTGTAAAAAACCTAATAAATAAATGTCAACCAAAGTAGAATACAACTAACTAGCACTTGTTAATTTAATTTTATCTCTTTATGACACATGCCTTCATAACATGCTGAACATGTTGTGCATGTAAGATCTGAGTTTATTTTTGCAGCACTGAGATACCATTAATTGCTACTAAGTAGAGAGAAGGAAGGTATAACTAGAAAAGTGGGTACAAATCTCTATTTAGACATGTTCAAGGTAACTCAGCATCCTTGATTCCAAACAAGGGGTGTAATATTACCTGTTGTTAGATAGAGCTGCTTAACAGAGAAAATTAGTGTTTATTCTCTTGCACAATTTGAGAGTCAGGCTTTGACTGCTCAAAGCAAAATGAGCCAACTGTGTTCAAAGTAATCTAGCCTTTAGAAAAATAGCAGTGCCATCAAAAAGCTGCTACTCAACCTAAAAGAACAGTATGACTGCAGGGATAGAGAAGAAAGCCTTGTATGAAAATGCTCTGTACACTTTTTAAAAGTTGGATTAATATAGTTATAATATTCAAGGTATAACTTTGGTAGGAAAAGAGCTCAGTTTCATGTTTTTAGTCATATTGGGTGAGCAAAAAATAAATGTTTGTCAGCTGTGTTCTTAAAGCTGAGCAGAGTGACACAGTTCTGGACAGCTCTGTTGCAGATTGTCTTGACATCTGTTTCCCTTATCTGCTGTTGTTTTGAAGATTTTATAATTAGAGCTTTAGCTACATACAGACATATATATGAATGGACACTGGAGACAGGTCAGACCTACCAGAAATTTAGGCACAACAAGACCAAAATGTCACTTGATACCTTATAAAGCCCAAGATACCTGACCAGTGCATAGACTCTGTTGCTTGATGTAGTCAGGTGATAACATATGTACACTCATACAGCCTATTTCAGCAAGTGTCAAACGTTCATGCTAAGTACTACATAAATTATCACCTAATTAAGCACTGTTATGGTTTGGATTGAGAGGGAAGTGTAAACTTGATTCTCCTTAGAGAGCTATATGCAGAAATATGATGTAGAATTCATTTTACGAATAAACGTCAAAGATCATATTTTTTCCAGATTTTTTTGGAAGGAGGAACTGGAAGGGAATCTTAAGTTCTATAATTAAATCCTGTTTTGTTAATGAAATTCTTAGAGATTAATTTGGTTTTACATGTATTTCCCCATTATGTTGTAGAGATATCAGGAGCATTGTTCTGTTATAGGCACAGTTTAAACCCTATTGGCTTTCTAAAGTTCTCATTGCTACTCTTATATCAATAACTACTGAATCACAATTTATGAATGTCAAAAAAATATTCACTTGAATTTATGAGTTTATATACAAATGTGTCTAGTATTATATTCAGGAAAATACACCTAAGTATATTGTTTGTGTGTTAGATGTGAAGATACAGGTACTGCTGCTGTATTATATTATCCTGGCTGGCTCTGAAATTTAAAATTCAGAATTTGATATCAACTCCTCTTGATACTTTAGATTACAATGTCCTTTAGGACAAGAGCAGCATGTACCAATGTTTAACCCACCTAGTAAAACACAGATGCAGGGGTGAGTGATATTTTTGGCTACTGCTAGATTATAAATGAAGTAAAATAATGATCATGGTCCCTGGAAGAGGGTAAAACAGTGAAAGGTATGGAAGTAAAGGGAGAAATCAGAAGTCAGATTTACTAAGAAGTACTTAGGGATCAAACTATGTATTTTCAGGCAATAAAGAGATTCTTCTAAAGCACCCTGTGGTACTGACACCAAAAATGACAAAGAGGTCAACATTAGCAGTGTGACAGTTATAACATTGATTCAGAAAATTGTATTCTAGTTTATTTTTTCCTCCAGGTAGACAGCTACCAGCTGAAGGCAGCTAAGCACCTAGGGACATCTGTGTTGAGACAACACATGAGAGTGGAAAGAAACACAGAGTGGATGGGGAGGAAAAAAATACTCAAACACAAAGAGGCAAAGTAGCCAAACAGGCTGTTTCTTATCCTAAAATGCCTCTGACATTTCTCCTTCTCTGTGCTTCAGGAAGGTAGAGAGGGGGGGAAATGACAGCAGTGAAATATTTTTCTGTGTCAAGCAGTTTTCCACTTCACAAATACCACCACTACCACAGCTGGCATGACTGATAGTCTGCAAAGATGCCCAGGACTGCACCGCTGTAGAGACCAAATTACTTCCTCTTCTCCCCAGGTGAAATCTGAAGCATGTTGGCATTTCTGTGTTGGAAAATTTGCATTGGCATTACCATTACCAAGAAGCAGCTTCCTTGCTATGATGTGTCTGACCTAGTTATGCATTCAAACTCTTGACTGAATGAGAGAGGAGCTGTTTGCAAAGTTCTTGAAGATCTTCAGTGGTATTGAACCACCTCAGCACTGGTATAAATAGTAATATTTTCACTACTTTCCATGAAGTCTTGTTCTTTATGTCGGCATGTTCTGAATGATCTATTTTTACATATGATAGTCTTTGCCAAAAATTTACTGAGGGCAAAATTCAGAAATGTATATCTATGCATGCAAGGCAATGTGACTTACTGGCAGTTCCTGATCTGGACATGCTGTTAAAAAACTAAAGCCAGACCAAATGATTCTTGGACTGTTTTATAATAGCTTTTGTGTTCAATATACAGATGTCAAAGAAAAACTTAATATTTAATTTTTATTTTATCTCTGAACTCTGTATTTTATTCTCTATTGTAGTGCTCAAAAATGTTTTACTGTATTGTAATTGTGCTGCAATGCTGCAAAAATGTGTATTCTGTTAATTTTTGCTGCATTTAGTACCACAGAAATCATTAGATAGCACATATTAAACAGGTGTCACATATTAAAAAAAGAAAATAATGTCTCATTAGTAGGAAGATCCCAATGTTTATTTAATGTTGTAATACCAGCAGGATGCCCTACAATAATCCCAGCCACTATCAGACAGAGGACTGCTTCTTACAACATCCAGGTAACCCTGGCAGAGGTTTGTCCTGTTATTTTATATTACAACTGTGCTACTCTGCTGTTGATTCAATGGATGTATAAAACTTGCAGATAGAAGAGAAGATGCTTGAAATTGCTAGGTGGATGCTGATCTCTGTCCCACAAATCATCAAAATCACTGGTGAGTCTGAAGCATCTGTTTCTCCCTTTCTATACCACAGGGAACTTAGGATAAAATTCATACAATGAAATGTAGGCTTCATTTACTTCAATGAATGAACACCTAGGTATACAGAACGTGGTCTGCTCCTAGCTCTGCCATTTATTACCACTGGTTTTGCTAGCTAAGCTTACTGCTTGTTGTCCCGCTTTTCTCAATAAGAAATTATTCCATAATTTCCATAGGTTTTAAATGCTTGTTGGTCAGGGAACAAAAAAAAAAAAAAAGCAAAAGCTGAACAAGAATATTCTCTGGGTTTCTATTTTTTGTAAGCACAAGACAGGCAATTGCATCAGCTGTTAGTTTTATTAAAAGGCAGACTGGATGATGCAACACACAGGATGACATGAAAGAAACTCCATGGCCTGCTCTTTTCAGGTCTTAAGCAAAGAGGAGCACATGCACCACTGGCCCGAATTTGGTTTACTGATCTTTCATTTCCTCAACTGAATGCTTAGGATCAGTCAGTGTGCTAGAAATCCTACTGGACTCACATCCAGTAGGTCTGCAATTCTTCTTTCAGCAAACACAAACCAGGCTTAAGGGCCTGGAAAACAGTACAGCAATTTGCTGGCCCAAAAGCAAAAATAAACCGTGCACAGTATGTCACATCAGCTCTTAACTGTCTCCAGGAAGTGAAATGTTTGACAGGGAAATATATTTGCTTGTGGCTTCATTTGATTCATGTTTCAAGGAGAGAATTGAAGTCATACCCCCAGTGGAGCACTTACATCAGTCAAGGGGAGGATACTGCAGTCTCCAAGATGTTATCTTCCTGCACCCTCCTCCCTGCTTTCCTGCGAAGGCATAGTGCCATTTAAGTGAAGGAGATTTTAGAAAAGGGGTACAATGTGGTTTTTCTGTAGAGGCCAAATTGGATAGGATGAGTTTGGTGTAGAAATCTTTCCATATTGAGAGGGGATGGTTTCTTTGTGGCGGATTTCTTCGCACCTAACTTTCCATTCCCTGTCTCAACCTAGTAGGAAAGCATGCAGAAATATTAGTAGAGGCTTCCACAGTGTTAATATAAATTTGGAACACCTCAATAAGGAATCTGTGAAATTACAGGTCATACAAAAAGTGTATGCCAGAAGAGACCGTGTCCAGAGTGCAGAAGGTGATTTATAAAATACAATTGATAGAACACAATCCAGTTTCTAATTTCTGATTGAATTCCTAATCAGTTTTGTCCATTAAACTGCAGATCCTGGTAAGGAAATCCTCTTGACTAAACTCGATGTCAACTTCCTTGAGACAGAATTGTAAAACTTGCGCTTAAAAGTAAAGATAGAATTCTTAGAGATAAATGGAAGAAATTACCGGATATTCTAGTGTTCTTTTCTTTGTCTCACTGTCAAGTTCTGCTATTTTTAACTGTGTTCTTTTTGACATGGGGAGTATCAGGGCCCTGTAAGAAACTTACCACAGCACCTCTCCACACTGCTGTCATTGATGGGAAGGTAACTCCAGAACTTCATTAAAGGTATATTTGTGTTTTTGTGCCCTAAATATTTCTTAAGCTATTTTAAGTGGCAAGCAGATATGCTAATGTACTAAAAATAAATACTAAAAAATATTTGACCTCAAAATATCAATCTATGAGAAGTAGAGGGTAAAAGGGCCATTAAAAGGATCTTTTCCTTGCATCCTACCCAGAGCAGAGCCTCAGATTTATAGACTTGTGGTTGAGGCAGATGTATACTGAACTGCCACCTGAGATGGCATCAGAGGAAGGGCCAGATATTTTTCAAGTTTCTAGTACTCTTGGCATGAGTGTTGAAGCTCTCAGCATAGCATGGGGATTTCCAATCTGTTCTTAGTGAGGTAGTACAGCTCACAGAGGCTGTCTTATGGGTCACAACCCATGAATAGGAGAGGCTGTTATGAACACTGCCTCTTACACAGTTTTGGCTACGTCAGAAATTATATTTTTGTGCAATATTAGCAAAATTGCTAATAACAGCTAAAAAAGACTTCAATTTTACTTGCACAGAATCTTCTTTTGAAAAGTAAATGAATCCTTCTATCAGCTTGCTCTCTTGATTTTATTTACTCCCTTTGAGCTCTTCTCATTTTGTTTTGTTTTGTTGTGGGTTTGTTTTTTTTTCCCCCCTCATTTTTTGCCTTCACAGTAAGGAGGGAGCCAGCCCTCTGTGGCTCACCAGTTCTCCAAGGAGCAACAGGAACCAGACCACAGCTTGGGCACCTCAGCGGCTCTTCTGAAAGGAGCATCAGACAGAGTGTTAAAGAAGGGTGTGTTCTTGCCATTGCCCAGCACTATCAACACTAACCAGCAGGATGATTTGGATTTCTGCAGCCCTGTGCCAGATGGCCCCTGACTCCAGTCTTCATTGCAGGTCTGTGCTCTGTGGTTATGGCAAGACTTTGTTCTGAAATAGCTGCTTGATTTTTGAAATTCAGGCATGGCCCTCTTATTTGGATATTTCAAGCTGCAGGTTTCAGTTGAACCCATAAGCAGCAGCTGGTTTTAATAAATGAGGACAGATTTTCCCAGGTATTTAAAAGTTGGGCAGAATGATAGTGTTTACAGGCAGCTTGCTCCATGCTGAATAAAATCCAGAGAGATCCATTGCTTCAGGGATTACACATTGTAATGCACATACAGTCAGAAGTTACTTAGAATGTTTATATTCCACATAAACCAAAATGTTTTGCCTAATGTCATGAAAAATAGAGAAGATTCTGCAATAACAGTGAACAATATGAGTTTTAATTTAAAAATTAGTATTGAAGAGAACTCAGTCTCTAATGAATGCTTATGGTCTTAAAATCAAAGCTGTATTCTGTTTTCAAAATTTTTCCTGTTTTGAAGATAAACACTGTTGCACAAAAAGACAAGTATCTCCAAGAAAACAAATTATGTAAACACATGAGTCTGTTTTATTCTTATGCTGAGGGTTATATCTGGTCTTGGAATACTTCAGAACAAGACGAGAACTGCCATATGAAAATAATGGCATAATACAGCAAGGCACTAGTCCAAAATAAAAAGAGGCAATGTTTGGGGGGCTTTTCTGAGCAAATGCATCACTGATTCATATGGAATAAACTGCTTGTTACAAGGACATAGTCAGCTTAGTTTCAGTGGCTTTCTAGAGTTGCAAAATGTTGAAGTAAAGGTTCATTTACTCAAAGTGGTGCAGCTCATTTTTCTGTAAGTTCACCTTTTCCTTTGTCAGTGATCTCAATGAACTGGGGAGACCTGTCAATGGTGTGAAGCACCAAACCCCAAGAGCAGTAGAAACAGGGGCTTGAATACTGTCAGGGATGAAGAAAACCAAATCACACATCTTCTTCAAAAGATAAGGGCTCCTTTCCTTACTTTTAGAGTGAGCAAATGATCTGTAGTGATGCCTCCTTGCTACACAAACCATTTTCAATTCATGTCTCTCTACTAACCCAGTCACTGTTTTCTGGATGTTTTGTGACACCACAAAGCAGCTGTTCTTTTACTCTTCTGACTAAGACATTTATATTCAACCCTGACATTTTAATCTAATAAAAAAAAAATCTTTTTACCTCCTTGCAGTATAAACAGAGAACCTCTATATAATGGGCATCTGTGGAATATGGAATTAATCCCACTAGTGCGGAAAAACCTTCATAAGTCTCTTGCGGCTTCATCACTCTTTGAGTTATGAGGTCTTCCTCTCACTTGTGGGATAAAGTCCAAATCCCACAGAAGCTTATTATGTGTCCACTATTTATTAAAACTTCATCATTTAAAACAAAACACTTAAGAAAGACACTGGGAAACATTTAAAATCAAAGAGGTTTCAGTCTGAGAAATATTTGTTATATTTGAAGGTATTTCAAAGTAGAGAAGAAAAAGTTCATTTTAGTCCTGATAACCACTGAACTTGCTGCTTCTGATTATTTTTCCTTTTTTTTTTTTTCTTTTTCTCCATGGAGAGATTCTGAATGTTTTTCCTTTCTTTCCTACATGATTTTATAAATCTTTCAGTACCCCTCTGAAGACTTTACTTACTTTTCTCTGCTTTGCAGCCCCGGACTAGAGCCATTAACCATGAGTGAGAGCCCTTGTTCCCTGGCTTATGGTCGAAAATGTATGTACTTGCTGTACCTTGATTTGCAAAAAGTCCTTTAAATGACACTGTTTTGCAGAAGTGTAACTTCACACAAATATACTAGCTAAAGTTTAAATCTAGTAGTGTAGTAGTACTAACATTTTCTACCAAATCTGTTCTGGAGCTAAGAAGATTGGGGTAGGGAAACCTCTTTGATTTAAAACTCTGTCATGTACTCTGTCTGGGTAGGTTTGAACCCCTTCTTCCCTTTCCCTGGTTTCCACCAACAGAATTCTTCACCTATATTTCTTTATGGTATTTCTGTATCTCAGATCGAGTATAAGCTAAAACCCACCAAATCACTTGATGTAATGCAAATGAACACATCCATTATGTTAGCTATGCTGCCTGGGAATTAATTTAATCACTTCATTGTAATGATCAATTTGTTATGTAGGTTTAAACAAGAATCTTTAGTCATTATTTTACAAAATAAGCATAGGAATGGATTAAAAAATATCTTTTAATTGCCTTGAGGTTGTCACACAAGTGTTATTGTTATTAATATACTAAAAATAGCAAAAATTTATTATTCCTGGGTTTGAAGAATTTTTCCCTGTTCCTGCACATTATAAATGAAGAGCTGTTACCACCTATATAATTCTCCCCTTCCCTCACACAGAAGTAAGTAACTAATTCCCAAAAGAGTTGTGAATAGTAAGGGCCCCTCTCTTACAACTAAGGAATGGAAGTCAGATCCTCACAGAATGACTATTCCAGTGTCATCCTGTATATCAATGTCAGAACTGGGATGAGAAGCCAGAAGTTGCTGACTGCAAGCCCTGAGCTCATGGCAGGGCTCCCAAGGTGAAGTCCCAATGCTGTGCATGGAAATAGGCATTTTCATCATCTTGCAGAGAAAGAATGTTGAGGTGAGAATATTGAAACATTTGTATGGTATGTGTGGAGCAAATCTGGCACTGGCACTTTTCTGAATCTTTTCAGACACCTGAAGCTGCAGGGGCTGTGTTCCCTTGCAGCTGTACTGAGGGCAGAAAACCACAATGTTCTGTGTGGGGCAGATGAAAAGTTGTGTGCCTGCAAGACTGATGGTGTTGTAACTGTTTACCCATTAAAAAGAAATATTCAGGTAAGAGAGCAGACTGCCTCTGAGGAGTGGAGAGTAGAAGACAATGGCTTAACCTTCTGGAAGACTGTGTGTATCATTCTTTACCTTTGGAAAAAAAAATCAAGTCAATTTAAATAAATTCCAGGGGAGCAGCCAAATCTTTTGTGCATACTTGAACTCTGGATCTCTTCACTTTTTCATATGTTCTTCAAGTTAATCATGTTTTTTTTCCTTAGCCATAATAGAGAAGACAGGATCTGAATTTAAGGCAGACAGGGGAATAAAAAATGAACAGCCCTATCTGCTGTTTGTTTCTACAAATGCTAAGGGTTATTTCTGGTCTCTAACAAGAACTCAGGATGGGCCTGCTTTTATGAGAACCTGTGACATTTATAGCAAAAAGTGTACAGCCAGTCAGAGAGCTTTGACTTGATGACAGATCTTTCTGCTCAGGCTTTGCTGATGAGTGGGACTGAATTAGCCCAAAATGACCCTTTTATTCTTCTATAGCATGGATTTATATTCACAGGGGCAGCTCCTCAGCAGGGGTAAATTGTCTTAACTCTTTCAAAGGACTTGAATTTGGCTCTTTGAGATTTGGTCTTGAAAAAAGGTAATCACAGGTTTCCAAGCTCCATGCCTTCATCTGTCAAACCCATTGACACCCTGTGGCACCTCCAGTCTTTAGATTTCTTGTATTGTTTTTCAATGTTATTGAAACAAGTTTCTACCTGTTGCAAAGGATGCTTTTGTAGCTTAAGTGTAATAATATTTTGGAAGTAATTATTTTTAGGTGTGAAAGATTTTGGAATGTGATGGGAAGCAAATGAGATAAAATGCTTTGCTTTTATTTTGAATTGTTTGTCATATTCAGCCATCATATTTTTTCTTTGTCCTTGTTTGAATAATTTATTATACACTATATATATGTATATTATACAATATACATTATTTAAAAAGAGACAAAAACGAAACCTAGGGCAATTCTGCTGAGAGTGTTCAATTTCTTTCCTCTGCTGCATGCACAAACATGTAATTGTAATAAACAGAAAATGTACAAAAATTCAGCTTTTAGATTAGAAGAACAGAAAAGGCAAGCAAAGCATGGGCTGCAGAAGCAACAGGAAGTGAAAAGGTGGTGAAAGTGAAACAAGAATGTAAATCACATTTTTTATGAGTGGCCACCCGGACGACAGAGTGCAGAAGCAGACCGGGTTGTTGTGAGAAAAAACAATGAAGAGTGCACATGTAATAATACAAAGTGCCTAAGTGAGGGGTAGGGCCAGGGCAGTGCTGGGGAAGGCTATCATCCAGCAGGGCTTGGAGAGGGCTCATTGCTTACTCTGCCTCCTGCTTTTTTGGTCCCTTTAACCCCCCTTTGCTTTTTTCTTAAACCAGATTGGTTTTGGTACGGATGGTCCAAAAAAGCACCCTCTTGAACAATAAACACAAATGACTGTGGTGGTCCTGTCAGCTTTGGATCTTTGTGAAATAACCAGTGATCCACAACATTTTCTGGAATTGATTTCACAGGCTTTCCTTCTACATCCTCACTGACAGCCTGGAAAAAATTTCCCCTACCACCATCAGTGTATGCTATTCATTTTCTCATTATTGTAAATTCTTGCAGACAAAGAGTCCTAAAGAGCAATCCCTTTGAAACAAAGCTGATTTTGCTACTGAAGGAGTAACAAATCAAATGCTATGCTCACAAACTCTTAAATTTTGAAAAGAACACTTGCAAATGATTAAACAGTTATGCATGGCAAAGACTTGAAGGTTTGACAATTTATTCAGACATTTTATAGTAAAATATAAATTTTTGTTAATAGTGGCATAAACCATCTTATGGACATGGTTTAGTGCTGGACTTGGCAGTGCTGGGTTAACAGACTTGATGATCTTAAGAGGTCTTTTCCAACCTAAACTATTCTATGATTCTATGATAAATGTAACATTCTCTCCAGTTCCCTTCTCTCCTTTTTTTCCTAAGTGTAGGACTTCCATGATTTTTGGAAGCAAAAAAAGCATCTGTTTTTCTGTATGTTTGCTTTTTTTATAGACTTCATAAATCCAGCAGGCCTCTATTTGGACCACTAGGCCCTTTCAATAGAAGCATGTTTTCACTGGGATTTCCACATTCATAATTATTCCTCTCGTTTCTCTGCTGTGAGAAGACAAGCTGCTATTTCATTGCTTTGGGGAAGTTAATAATATGGTAGGCAAAACATCAGGAAAAATTATAATGAATGAACCTATACAAATTGTAGGGAAACACATGCTGCTGTTATAAAATGTTCCCATCATAAATCCCAGCAAATCACTCTCTGCACAAGTGAATAACTTTTTAACACATAAACACTCAATTAATTAAAGGCAATATACTATATACACTCAAACTAGTGTGACACAGAAAAGACAGATTCAAATAATGGCATTCAAGATTGCAGGCCCAGTCTGTCTGCCACAGTCCTCCTGAGAGATTTGGGAATAATAACACTCCAAAGTAACTCTCTTCTAGACCTGAAGTGAAAATGAAGTTCTCAGCCTCAGTGCTGCTATACTGTATTATTGCATTCACTTAAGGCATAAGTGGGAAACTCCCTGTTTTTTTTCTCACCTTATTTCAGACATACAGAAAATGTTTCTTCAGCTTCATGTAGGTCACCATTCCCTCCTCCTCCTCCTCTTCCTCCTCCTCCTCCTTGTTCCCCCTACTATTAATTAGTTTTCTGTATTTTTCTACATTGCCTAGGATCTTGGAAGATTATTTCTTTTAAAAATAGCATTATTTGCAAGGCCAGAAAATCTATTGATATTGTCTTTTCTATTACTGTGGTTGAACTCCACTAGGATATATCTGCTCATTTGAGAGCCAATTTGGTTAGAATTTACTGCGACTATTTTAAAAATATTGATTAAATAAATTTTTCACTCTACAAGAAAAAAAAGGGAGGAAAAGCAAACTTTGAAATGTTTTCAGTTTTGATTGCATTTGTGTCAAGATCAGATGAAGACTTACCAGCTATAGAAAAATAACCAACTTGTACTCCCATAGAAAGGAACAAAGCAAGGTTCAGTTTCCCAATGCAGGGGTTATTAAGTTTTCTCCAATTTTCTGCAACAAGAGTCACTGAGAGCAATCCACCAAAAAATAGTTAAAAGTAGTGTCTTGAATCCAAGATTTTTCATTCAAGAATACTTATATTCACATATCTACTTGAAGCTAAATGATATTGCTGTATGAATGGACAAGTATTTATATATTTTCACCGGGAGAAATGTAATGGAAGTCCACTTTTCTACCACATTTTAAAGAGAGAATGGGATCATTTTTTAATTCTTTGAAGGTTTCTGAAATGAAGGAACTTTTTCCATTCAGGTTTAAACTGTATATATTTACTATGTCCTGTGCCTATGTGTATTATATGTAATAGTGATTACAATTTGTCAATGTAACCATGGCTGAAGAAAAATTAACATTTTCTTCTGACTCTCCCCTCCTCTTTTTTGCACAGCTCAGATATTTCTATGTTGATCAACTTCCATATAACTCTTGTGATCAGTAACTCTAAAAAGAATTAAAGTTTACACAAGCTGATGAAACATAGACCAATGAAATAAAAAAAAAAAAGCCTAAGGCTTAACCCTCCACCCTCCCTCCCATTGTAACAGAATCATTAGACATAGAATAGTCAAGGTTGGAAAAGACCTTCAAGATCATCAAGTCCAACCATCATCCTAGTACCACCACTACCATGTTCACCTCTAAACCACATCTCCAAAACCAAGGAGCAATAGCTGATGGCAATAACTGGAGTTGTTTTGTGTACATGTCATGTGATAACCTCTTTGGAATTAGTTTATCACACTTAACCTTCTGCCTGAGTGCTGAACCACCAACAATGAAGTATCACACAACATGTGTTGTCTCTTTCCAGTTATTGGCAGATATTTTACTTTTTATCTTTTAAGTATTATATTTTCCTCATTCAGTCAGTACACTCATTTGAGATTGATCTTGATATTTTATGGGACCTTTATGTATTTTCTGCTTTTTTTCCCAGTGAGAATATCAGTAAATATGACAGGATTCTCTAAACAAGCAGAGCTGAATTTCACAATGGCAGTACACACTAGATTTGGAAAAAAATTAATGATGCCACTCAGGTTGAAAAACTGGTTGACAGGTTGGAAAATGAGATGCAGCATTACAAACATCGGTTCTTTCCTATTCCAGTGTCTCTCTTGGTAACCCTCTCAAAAGGCCTAAACTTTCTCACGCAGTGCATATTAATATCTTCTACCATCATGGAGGAATCTTCTGGGGTAAAATTCCCCCCTTGTGTTTTGGAAATTGCAGAGGAACTCTTGGTCATCCTAGGAGAGGGATGTGGTTATCACACCACTTAACAATAATTAATGGCCTTTATGGGCCCTTACTCAGTACTGCCAATTTAATCCAAGTGTATCCAGGTTACTTTGTCAGTCATCTGAAATGATATTTTTAGGACTTCCTAAAGTGTGTAATGGAAAAACCGCTGTGCTGAGCACACACCTGTAGGACTCAGCAAGCCTGGTTATAGATTATGAAATTTCATACAAAATTACTGGAAGTTTCAGAGCTTAAAAATGAACTCTCGTGCTTGGCCACAGCTATTTTAAATGATTAGTAAGTATTTAGGCCATTTAAAGGCTTGTTGGTTGCTATAAAACTTTATCCTGTTAAACCCTATACTTCACTTATGCAGTCTGTTTCTAGAACGTATTCCATTACCCTGCCATTATTCATCTTATTTCATAGTTACACTCTCAAGAACATCTATTTTTAGCCATGGAAGTTCTTTTATATAGTCATATTATCCAATGATGGCTCTTTTGCAGCCAAACGTCACACTTCCAAACAACCCTTTCAATTAAAATTATACTGATGCTGACAGTAGCCACCAGCAAATCCACAGGGGAAGAAGTGAAAATAAATTGATCCAGTCCTAGATCTTGTCAGCTAGTGATTACTCAAGAAATGGATCCTCAGAGAGATTGTCCGAGTCCGTTATTTAATTTTTAATCTTTGGCCCTCACACTGCCCTGTGTTCAAAACTTTCACTCTTTAGTTCTTTGTTATGTGTAACTTGATACCTGAAGTGTTGCTGGTGGTTGCTGGTGCTACTTTGTGTGTTGCTGTACATGCTGGAATGTTCTTATCTTACAAAAAAAAGGCTGAATATTTGAGGATAAAATTATTGTAAAATTTGGGCACTAAACAAGCCTGGGAAATGCATGTTGCAATAAGCAGTTTGTAGAGTTATACAGAAAAATTGTAAAACTGAGAGACTCAAAATGGAAATCACTCCATAGTCTTTAATACTGATTAACAATATCATATGTTTGAAGGAGTAATAGATGACAAAGAGTATTAGATGACAAAAAAATGTAATAGAGGACAAAAGGAGGATTAAACATGGAGTGTACATTTTGCTAAAAGTCAAATAAGACTTGAAATCATAGACTACATTTTTTGAGGTTTCTCATAAATAATGTACCATTAATTATAGGAAGCATTATTTTTTATGTATTACATAATTATTTAAAATTTTTTTTCCAGAAGTTTTTTTTAGAAAACTACTAAAAATTTTTGAGTTGTTTATTACCTGCACTAGTAGAATTTCCTTTACCTTATTCATTTCTGCCATTGGAAAGGTAGAAACCAGCTGCCTCTTGAATAGTCTTCCAAAAGTATTCAAGATGGAAAGAGAAAAACGGTGTGTTGAAAGCCAATAAAACATTGTTCCCTTAAATGAAAAACTGGGAGAGTTTTAGGTAGGCAGTGTGTGATCACACATTTGCAATTAATATTACGTTTTCTGTCTGTCAGGCCAGAACACCCATGCCATTCAAGCTGCCTGGTTCAGGGCTGAGTTGGAGCACCTCTCTGTGCAGATAACACTGCATGTGCAGCGAGTGCCTGTGTGCTCCTGGCTTTGGGCAGCTGCAGAAGAGAGAGCCCCTGCCTCCCAGAGTGGGGGTTTGTACATAATACGTGCCTGTGCACACAGAATGTGACATTGCTACAGAACAGCAAGAGGGAAAAAAAGAAAATGAGCCACTCAAACAGGGGTTGTCCAGACACATGAATTTGTTAAACTGAGAACTAGCCCTCTGCTCCTCCACATGGAAAAATTCCTGGTGAGGAGATGACTTGCTATGGATTTGTGAGGTAAAAGTTTCAACGGAAAATAAAATCTGGATTCTGCTGCCTGGGCTGGGGCTCATTCCACTTATCCACTGGCATGACCTCACTGGGAGGGGAGTCAGAAGCCTTCCTTGGTTGATGCAATGTGCCACTGCTGCTTATTTGCCACCTTCCCTCCTGTCCACAGAGATTACCTGATCTTCCACCCACCACCAGGCAATAACTCCTTCAGCATGATGCATCTAGGCAGTGCCTGATGCCAATGATCAGGCATTGGAAACTCAGCCTTCCTGGACAGGATCTTAGCATGGTCCTTCCTGCCACAAAATATCAGACTGAACTGGAGGCTGACAGTGTCCAGAGCTAGAATAAAATGTTTTAGTAATAAAGTCATACATCAGAACATACATAAATACTTTTCAAAATCCCTCTCTGGGCACCGTAACAAATTCATCTGCCCCAGATGAGTGGACAGTGAAGAATCTCCTCCTTCTGCACTCCAGGTCTCCATGGTAAGCTCAGATATCAGACTGATGTACAACATCTCAAAGTCTTTCACACTGTCCTCTTGTGATTGTTCAATAAATTTACAGAGTGCAAAGTAATGACAAAGATGTTACATTTGCCTGCATGATGATGATGAAATACTTCTTATAAAGAAGGAAGTGTGAATTGTTATTTACCAACAAAACTAGTGTAGTAACAAGAAGAAACACATCAGAGCATAACAGTTCTGTTGGAAGAAGGTTTTGTCATTGTTGTTAATAATTTTTATAATGATTTGAGCTGCTTTCTTTACACAGTTTTCCAGCTGCTCCCAAAGGAAATTTTTTCCCTTTTTTTAGTGCCTCCAAGTTTCTTGAAAGGCTTGGATGAATGGTCCTCTGTAAGAGCCAAAGATTATTTTATCCATCGAATTTCAGAACATTAAAAATATCCCATCTGGTTAAGTAGTGACTTGATTTTGGGTCATTGTGAAGTAAGTTTTATGTAATTTTCTGGGAAGGGTCTGGTGTTCACTGTGCTGCAGAATATTACTGAAATATAGAAATTGATACATTATTATGTCACAGAAAAGGTGGATGTACATAAGCAAATGCCAGTTCCACCTTTATTATGAAATTGAACAGAGCCAAGGAACTTCCTGGATACTGTAACTCAGACATCTATATTGTTAAATTGGCCCTGATCAACATGCACTTTTCTCAAGCTGTTCCTAAAATTTAACTAAGGTCCTGGATTAGTAGGGAGCTTGCATTTGGCCATTTCTTTTTTAAAGGCTAAAAAGCTTAGTGTATGAAGTCAGAACAGCCATATGCATGTTTAATATACAAGTAAATACCTCATATGTATAAAATATGCAAATTTCTTCAATGAACTTACAAAATCAGACATTGGAATCAAATATTGGAATTTTTACATTTTTTTTGTGAAATAGCCAGGACTGCTGTCAGGTGATTGCAGTTACGTGGGATGTGGTTGAGAAGGATGATTGCCCTTCAGCAATTGTCTTATTAATATTGATTACATTTGTGTCTGTGTTTGAAAAAATTACCATCCTGAGTACTGAGGTGAAAAAGTTGTACTGATGGTTTCATATAAAGTTAGTGAACTAGTTAACAAATATTAGTCAATATAAAAGATACTGACAAGTACTAATGCCTGTTTTATGAAAGCATTCCAAGGAAAACTGTATATTTCCCTTCAGGCTGTAAATTCTGGACAGAAAATGGTGATTGTTGAGAAAAGACGTTCTTTGCTGTCAATGAATTTTATTTGTTCCTGTTAAAGACAAGATAACAGAAACAGAAGAAATATCAATGTAGTTTATAGGCTCAGTAAAGCACATGAACATGCCTAGCTGCTTTTCAGTCTGTCATAGCTGAATTCAAGTAGTAGAAGACAGCTAGTAACCCAGGCTGAGCATGTCCCAATGCAATCACATTTCCAGTCTCATGTGTCTGTCCAATACTTACAGAGACCACAGAGCACCTGCTCCTTGGCAGGATTAGAGATCTCATATCAAAGCCTTACCTTTTGGAGACAGAGGAGTAGGAAGAGCTAAGAGCACAGGAAATGACCACCATGGACTAATTTACACATAAGTGGAAAGTGTTAGAAATTGATGTAGGAAAGAACCTTTTCAAAACCTTAGTTTCTTCTTAGCATAGCCTTAGTTCTGATTTTCTAATCTGAAATTATGTCACTAATATATGCATGTATTTATAATATTTTCTGAAGCTACGTTAGCCATAGTTTTAGCTAAGTTAATATTTTTTGTTCTTAGCTAATAAAAATGTACATAGAATCAGCTTAGAGTCAAAGCACTGTTAAAAGTAGATTCTGTTAAGTCTTTGGTTGTGTTAAATTTTTTTTTTTATATTTCAGAAGCAGACATGGAACCAAGTTTAGTGAAAGTTATGCAGATAGTTAGAGACAAAAAAGTTATTGCTCCTATCTGTCAAAAAGTTAGATTATTTTTTCAAAACACTGTAAAATTGGGAAGCAGAAAACAGAATGGTTGGGGATGTGTGAAGACAAACTAGAATAAACTACTTTTCTCTGTTGATCATATTCAAATGCAAATATTTTTCCAGGAAAATAAATACTTTGAGAAAAAAATGATGAACCTCCACATTTTCTATTACAAAACAAAGTTTCATCATGAGGCAAAGCTTTTAGTCGTATTTTACTTGTCATCCAATATTGTAGATTGATGGTTAAAATAATAATTAAATCAATTATTGATTCACATTTAATCTCTATGAAATCTAGCAATAGTGACAGTAAGGATCCTTTTGAAAAAAGAAAAACAAACAACAAGACCCACGTAGCACATGGGGTGAAATTCTGGTCTCGTGGAAGTAAATAGTAAAACTCCCGTTGACTCCAAAGGGGTCAGGATCTCTTCCCCTTTCCCTCCACCCCCAGTGTGTAACCACAGCTGTGCTTTTGCTAAGCCACATGCAAGAACAACTTATGAATCACATCTGGTGACCCTGTTTGGCATCTCAGCAGAGAAAACATCAGGAATATTAACCCCTTTGTTACATAAATTAAAACAAAAAGACTTTTGGACTCCTTGGATAATGAAAAAACTAAGAGAAAGAAAATAAAAACAGAATAAAAATATTTTAAGGGAATGGAAAATCAGGGCCACAGTGGAATAGAAAAGCTGCTGAGGCATTGTAATTATAAAATGTAGGAATAAACACATTTTTCTTTCTCTCTTATGTTTAGCTGCCAATGTAACTTGATAAATTTCTTTGGTTTGTTTCCACTTGTTCTCACTGACGCAAGCTGGCAATGGCCTTTGTAGAATTTCAGGCTGTTTGGAGTCAGTGTCTTGATCTTCTGTCAAAACCTCTTCGTTTTCCAAGAACCTCTTAATTTTCCATTTCCTCCTTGGCAAAGCTTAAAACCATATCCAAAAGCTGTATTAGCATGTGATCACCTGAGACATTGGAATTTCCACCATCACTGGACTTCTTTCCCTTTTCTGTCTTTGGAAGATATCTTGGTAAAATCCAATGTTAATATCCAAGCCTCTACTACATTTTTTTTTTTCTTTTCCCTTTTTGGGAGGTGTGTGTATATTTTACTCTGGGAAGGAATTTCACAGTCTGAAATTTAAATCATAGCTATCTATATCCTGGGCTGGATGAGCCTTTTATATATAAACATTCCCAAAACAAAACATTTATTATTAGAATATAGAAGGCAGCGCTGTACTTTCTCACTGACTAGGCATCAAACAGTACCCATAAAGAGACAAATTCCTGCATTTGAATTAGGTTTTATGCTAGTAATTTTACATATATGATGTGTCATACATGGAGAAAGTAGAAAAATGTATCACACAGAATATTTCAGACCACTAGAGATAAGAATAAAAATCAACCACATTCTCCTGACAGCATTAAGGCCATTTCTATCACATTTCCCTGATTTCTTCTATTTATATAGATTGTGCTAGGCTGTGGAATATGTTAATTATGTCTAAGGGTGCAAGACCCGAATTAACACAACTGCTGGGCCTAGGGAAGTTGCAGAGCTGAATTTGACAGGAAAGATGCTGTGAACCAGAAGCAGCAGAGTCTGGATTTAGGAATGGTGCTGGATCAGCACACTGGGCATGGCTGGTTGAAGTCTAGCTCCCTGAGTGTTTGATCTTTCAACCATCTCTTTTGAAAATGGTATCTTTGCTGTTTTTGTGAGCATCTGGCTGCTTCCTGGTGGGAGCATGGCCACAATCTCACTGGATATATCAGTGTCTAAACCCACTGAAATCAAATGCTTCAAAACAGAAACTCATCGGTACAGAAATAATTCTAAGCAATTTATTCTCTTTAACTCCAGGAAACAGTGAAAATTTAATTACAGTTATGTTACAAATGTACAGTAAAAAACAAATAGGTTTTCTTTTCTTATTTTCCCTGTCATCATAACAATCTGAGATAATAGTAAGAAAAATTAGACACATTTTTAATACATAGAATACAAAGTTTGAAAGACAATCTGTAAAGGTTAATATAAGATGTCTGTATTGAACATCTGTGAATGAAATTTCTTTTCATATTAGTGTAGCATGGCAAGTTCTTACAGAGTACAAGGATATATGTCAGCTGTAGGGAGAGTAATATAATGATGAAGAAATAGAACTATATCATAATAATGTAAAGAATTCAGTGAATACAGAAGTCAGCACAGGGAGAATTAATAGAATAGATGCAGTGAACTATTTCTGTTTATTGGAATACTAGTGCAGTTTTTAAGCTATTAACTGTCCAATAATAAAAATACTATTGAATAATATTGTTAGAGAAATTCAAAGTAATATTACAGATTTTTCCAACATTTTCAAACCTTTTGCCCTGCTGAGAATTCTGATATTGAAGTTCAATTCAGTATGAAAGTACATTACAGTTTTAATAACCTATGACAGAATTTCCTCCTTTTCAAAAACATATTATAATGTTGAGGTATGAAGTATCAGCAGGCTCAAGCAGTGCAACCAAGACTGAGAAATGGTTCTAATGGGGCATTTCAATTATCTGCATAGAAATTTATCCTTTCCAGTGGACGATTTAGAGAGAGAACTTCTTGACCTCTCAGACTATAATTTTTATAGCAGTTGGTTCTACAGCACACATGAGGGAATGTTACTCAGTCCTATGTAATATACAAGTGTTGGTTCATAAAGTAACTATCGCTGAGCCACTAATTAATGGTGACCACAGCATAATTAAGTTCAACATCCTCAAGGGAGTGATTGAATCAAATGTGGGACTGTGACACTAAACTTTTGATAATGAAATTTTTTTCAAGGGGAAAGTTAGTTAAAAAAGCCCTGAAGTCAAAAGTGAGGAAATTAAAATCCTTACACTCAGCATGGAGGCTTCTTAGGCATCCCAGGAGTCACAGAGGAATGAATGCATCTTAACAAAATATAAAATAGAAAGCCATTTAAAAGCTAGTACAGCTCGATTGCAAGGTTCAAGGTGCTATTTAAGACAATATGGTAGCTTTCAGAAAACTGAAATAGAGTCCAGCTCAGGGAAAGGACCAGATATTAAGGAATTTGGGAATTCTGGAGGTAAAAGGTAAGGTAGAAGATGATGAATCATAAATACCTCTGAAAGTACTAATAGTATATTTGTATGTGTCTCAGCTGGGAACTGTGTCAGAAAATTGGATGAACTATTTTCTTATCCTTGAGAAGTTATTGATAATATGGATGAGAAAAATTATAAACAATGTTTGTGTTAGGAGTCATCAATGAGGCTGGGAGATCTGAAAGAAAATAATCAAAGGAATTCACTGTCAATAAAGTGATAAACTGGAAAGCATCGGTACACAAGGCATTCTAAGATCGCAGATGGAAAAAAAGGGGCTAGTGGAACTGTTAGTAGGAAAATACAGTTTCATATGATCTGTAATTCTAAGCTGAAATGTGGAAGAGCAGCAAAAGTTTAAAAAATACGTGAGTCACTTAGAGAATTGCAAGTGGCTTTAAGTGGAAGAATTAATTAGAATAATCAGTAGGAAAAGTTATAAAGTTGCTCACCTAATTTTTTTTTTGGTTTTCTTTTTTTTTTAAAGCAGAAACAAACTCCTTATGAGAGGCTGCTGGAAAAATGAGGAAGTCCTGGCTAAGGGCCGACATGGTGTGAACACAGAAGAAATGGAGCAGAAAGTGGCAAAAGAGGCAGGAGCTGCTGCCTGGCTCTGGATGAAGCACAGGTCCAGCAGCATCAGGCTGAAGATTTGCCCTTTCCTCTCACCCCAATGAGGCTGGTGAGTGATTTTGCATCTTGAATGCTTCAGGGTCTTACCAGCAGGCTCTGGTTTTGGCTCCAAATGCAGACATCACACTGGTGACATGTATTAACCTTCTGGTAGCACTCACCATTTAAACAGGACTATCTCTGACAGACACTACTCCTCTAATTGTGTCTGGTGGTCCTTATGCACACAGTGAACCAAAAACTGAATGTCATCAGAGTGAGACTTTAGTTACATTATGTAAATACTGTTCCTGCTTCTAAACAAATATAATCTTTTTCTTCAGTCAGACTTCTATACTGCAGTAGCCTGACCTCTTTCAACAGAGCTGATACTGAAACCTGAATTAAAGGCTTGGATGTGATGTACACCCAGGCCTTGTTAAACAAGTCTGATAATGGAAATATCATCAGTTGAAGTGTCTTCTGGAAGGATATAATGATATTCCAGTGCAAAAAAACTCCAGGTCCTGTATTTTTATATGCTGATTTTTTTAGATAGCTAGTATGTGAGTGAGTCTTATGTCATTCTGCTTCGGAAGGATACAGATTCATTATATACTTTGAGAGAAAATCTGACTTTCCAGAGAGAGGAACATTAACTAGAAAGAAAACACATGGCCATTTTAAATAGCTTATGTATTTGTAGAATAATTTTCATGAAAAATATTATGTCCTAAAGGAAACATAGAGCCTGTGGTGTTGATGGAAAGAGCTTACTTGCACTCAGTTTCTGTAACCTGCATAATTCACTAACAGCTTTCGTTTTCATGAATAATGCTGTCATTCCAAAGTCATGTCAACAGTAATGCCTTTACACCAATCTGTAACACTGGGTGTTTTGCGTGTGCATACATGCAGTACATGGAGTTACTATCCAGATAATAAACCATCAGACTAGAGACTAAATTCATTTATCTTGCACCTTGACATCCTCCCATACACTAATCCATTTCCACTGGGACTGTTTTTAACAATCTGACCCTCCCAGCAATTAAGAACAGCTGCCATTTTTTTTTTTAAACAAACCTGCCAGGAAAATATTTCTTGCTTTCCTCACAAACCTGGAATTCTGAGCCACCCTCCCACCCCCAAATTACATTGGATTGATTCCCAGGACATGTAATGTTCAGTCCTGGGCTAATGACTGGTTTAAATTTCAATAACCCACAGTTCGTTAGGACCAGAAATATATTATACCATGGTAGAGATGGGATTCCCCCTTTTCCAACAGGATATGGCCTTTTTTTATCTCTGCTAGACTTGCTAGCATATAAAATACCAGACTTTAACAGTTAAGTTATGTAGGTGCTGGTTAATGTTTTAAAATATTTTGTATTGGGCTGCTGCCTACAGCTGCAACTACAACTGAGGCCCCAGAGAAGAACTCTTGCAGAAGCCTGTGGTCACAGATGTTCCTCACCATGGGCACTTCTTGCTCAAAAGAGGGAAAGAAGAGAAGGGAGCTGGTGAAATTGAGTTAACTATAGCCCTGAAAAAGGTTAATACCAAGCTGCAATTCAATGCCATGACCCAGCTCCTGATCTGCTATCCAAGCCTCATGAAAGCCTCAACTCCCCAGCTAGAAATAGTAGTTTTAACTGCATTTTCCAGTTGAAACTGGGGCATGTGAATTTGTGATCTTTAGACAATATGGTTTTATAGGCAGTGAGAAAAGTGACTCCAGCAAAGAGCTGAAAAATGCTATAGTATGGGTAAACCAGCTTATTTGTGTCTTGATATAAAACACCTGCTGGTGAGAAGTGGCCTGAAGATTTTATTGTTGCTCCATGGTCAATTTAACTCATGAAGTCGGACTTATGTGACTCGTGTACTCATTCTCACCAGCACCCAATATTTAATCTCTTTGCTCTGTTGAAAGGATGTCAGTGCTGTATGTTTTTCATTTAATCTTCACAGAGTACCTGTCACCAGTGTTGAATTGGTGCCTCCTACCGAGATGTGCCTGCCATGGTGTAAATAACCTCACACCAAATGATATGTCTGTACTTTGGGTACAGGGTGGTTTAGAGGACAGAGAGCAGAACATAACCCATCACAAACCATATTCTCCAGTACAACATGGGTGTTTTCCTCATTAAAGCAAGGGAGGAAACAGCTTGATTGGCCTATGAGAGGATCCTCACATATGCTAGATGTAAATGGTGATGAAAGGAAGGCCTCCTACACTGTGGCCTTTCACTGCTTTGGAAAGCAGTGGGATTAAACAAATTTTTTCTATGGTCACCTCTGGCCATGGTGTCAAACTCATAACACGCAAAACTACATCATCTTAAAAGACACAGGCATTGGGGACCATATCTGCAATGGTTGCAACAAGTTCAAAAAAGTGAAGAAGTGACCTTCAGAACACCTTATTGCAGAAGTCTTTGGCCCCTGCTTTTGGCATATCAGCAGCATCTCAGAATTTTTCTTAGCAAATAGAAATGAGACCAGTTTCCTAAAACTATCAGATAACAACAAAGTATTCAGCTTTGCATGAAAATATTTCTTCTTCATAAAAATAGATGTTTACATGTAGCTTTTTTTTTGTTTCATGCTTTCATGACTTGTTTTCAGCAAATCATTAAAAGAGTGATGACTTACTGCAGCACTTTTTAAAATCTAGTCACAAACCACAATCGCTAACAGGAAATGGAATGTTTACTTGAGTTTATTATACAAGGGTCTGGATATGAGCTGTGGGATTTTTACACCTCATAGCAACGGTATTACAATTTATTTACATCTTCATGTTGGCAGCTGCACAAACTCTTATGAAATAGGACAATCACACCTTAGGGAACAGTAATTATAGGCAAAGGTATAAATAGTATAAAGAAGTGCATGCATTTGGCACTTAAGTCGAAGAGAATAGAAACTATTCTGGCAAATCTTCAAAAACATGGACTCTTGTTCATTATGAGGGCATGAACTAATTAAAAAGAACTTGTCAGAATCAGCTGCATGAATAAATTCTAGTCCATTCTGGCACAGTTGAGCTCCAAACCCACGAAGAGCAAAGTTGTTTTAGTGATGTCATAATTTGGACGTTCAGAGTATGATATCATTTTTGACAGAATTAATGCAGAATTAATACCATATGTATAAGCACTAATAGGTATTGAATTGAACACCCAGTGATAAGTCTGTGTTCGTTTCCAAAGTAACAGTCTGGTTTTTTTCTTCAGAATGCTTACATTAATATAATGTCAGAAGGCAAATTTAAAATACATTTCAACGCTTTTATAAGAAAGCATTTAAGTTTTACATCTTTACTTCTATTTCAAAAGATATTTAATAAGAAAACTTCAATTAAACTTCAGTTCAATTTTTAATAGTGATAATAGTGTCATAAGAGAATAATTTTAAGGCGATTGGAAAAATTGTCACCATTTGATTGCTGGGTGGAGAATTCCTCTGACAGTTAAATTATTCATTTATAAATAATTTATTCATACAAACACACACATATATAATAAATATAATATAAT
>VZTB01008759.1:165960-185559 GCA_013397245.1 Thryothorus ludovicianus
AGGAAAAGTAAACAAATTACTAATAATTAGAAAAGATAGAGAAGCAAAGAGGAGCTCTCCTTTTGTCCATGTGCATCCCTGGTGTAGCCTTAGATAAAAGGCTAAAGATAAGGAGAATGACAAAACAAATATTGAAAAATAAGGAAAAGCTTCCATGTCAAGAATAATTAAGTAAATTAGGACCTCTTATCTTAGAAAAGAGGCAACTGAAGTACAGTGATTGCAGACAATGTCAATTGAGCATATTACCAAGGCACTCCTAGAATAAGTGAAATAAACATTATCATATAAAAACCTCACATCAGATTCCAAACAAATAGGAAAGGGATAATTTAAATTAATTTTATTTGGGGTGTAATTTTATGGTAGAATTCATTGCCATTTTTTGCCAGAAAACGATGCAAATTAATTTAAATGCTACACACTGGGTCTTAGTGAATAGTACATCTTATTAATGGTCTTGCTTTGTGTCTGTAAGTTATTGTCCAGGCTCTTCTGACAAGCAGGGAAATTGAAAATCAGTATGCCTTCAATATGTTCATGCACTGAACAGTACTTCAATGTGCCTGAGAGAGGGTGGGCACGATAAGGAGCAAACAGAAGGACAATTTGTGTAAGATACAATTTTGGGGATGGGGAAATAAGCAGGTTTATCATGTGCAATGACTTTGTTCTGTTTAGGCACTAAGATGAATATGGATTCAGCGCTGATTTACTGACAAGCAATCTCTCCCACACCATCCTGCACTGCTAGAAGTGCAGAGCTTTCCCTTCTGATCATAGCCAGCATCACAGCTCAAAGAAATAATGCACTAAAGGCGTTTATTAGCTCACTCAGCTGAATGCTCACTGAGTAGTCTGGCCCAATGCTAATGCGCTTTATGGAAACATTTGTAGTTGTCCATGGTTTTGTAATGGGTACAGTATGTTCTGGAGAAATAAAGGGTTTGGTTTTCGGAAAAGATTATTGCAAATGAAGGCAAGACAAGGAGAAGATCTGAAATCCCTTTCCCCTTTCTTGCTGATGATTAAAAGGCAAACTGAAGTCAAGATTATTTTCAACTTCCTATAATATACCTCCAGATTTTCTTTGACTCCTTTCCAAATACTGTGGTTTTAAACAAAGAACAAGTAACTATCTGAAAAGCAAACCAGTGTTCATTGCACTTGCACCTGCCTTGGATTCCACCCTTTTGTTTTCATATTACCCCTCTGGGTTTCTGATAAATTCCTAATGTTCCAGGCTACCTTTTCATCATCTAGCTACAAAAACACAGATCTGCATGGGAGGTTTCACAGAATGCATTAAATATGCAGGATTCCTTTATTGCTTAAGTAAGGAAAGCAAACTATCATTTACAGGGAAATCAGAGCATCAAAGGGGGAAGCAGAAAGATTTAATTATACAGTAGCTATACATTTATTGCATCTAGTGGATGAATTTTGATTTGGTCCAATCTTAAAGATTTTAGATACTGTAATATGCAAGGAAAACAGGCAAGGACAGTGAGGAATAAACATGATTTCTTTCTATTTCAACACCAAACCAAACTCCTATTTCTTTAATCCATCCTGTCTTAATTTATGCACTTTAAAATTGAATGGTGCTCACAAAACCTGTAACTCCTTCCACTTCTAGTGATATGGATATTTTTGATTGAGTATATAATATTCTGAGTGACTTTATTTCTCATTTCATATGATTTCTCCCAAGCATAAACATCAATATGATTACAATTCTCATATTTCTGTTCCCCTTGCTATGATGGTTTCCACACCCAAATTTTCAGTAGTACTGCTTTTTTTCCCCCCCCCAGCATATTGCCTAAATGTGAAAATGTTTATAAAGAGGAATGTTTTATATTTGCTCTTAAGCTAGCAAAGTCTGGACTTATATTGCCTTGGGGAAAGGAATGGGATGGTCAGAGCTATATGTGGAAACACTGCGAGTATCTGTGGGTGAAAGATGGCCTCAGAGAAAAAAAATTCTATACTGTTTTTGAGTTAGAGAATTTTGCCCATTACCATGAACAGAAAAACACATGAAGGTCTTGAGGTAGCCAGGCCACAGAATAACAAGAACATCTTGTAATGACTCATTTTATGTGTTCATTAGCCATGAATTGGTGTGTGAGAGGGAGAGAGGACTTGATCCTTTTTTGGAGACATAGTCCTACTGGCTAACATTGTAAAGAAATGTAACTGTATATTTCCCCACAGACTTGGTAACTGAAAGACAGTCCAGTCTGGGATTTTTAAACATGATATTCAAATATGATTTCATATTCTATTTGGTATGTGTTCCCATTTGTGGCTCTGAAGTCCGGGCTAATATCCCACTTGGGCTTTACTTCACAAACTCTTATGCATTTCTTACTCTACTTATGCATTGCTTGAACTAATTCTCCCCTGAAGTTCCATACTATCAAATAAAGTGTTATTAAACATGAAGGACCTGCCTGAAATGCCACAATTTAAACGCAGCTGGTTTAATTTGCAATGAGCATTGTGATGGGTAAGTGATTCCTCACTCTCTGCAAACATACATCCCCCCACCACACCCCCACACACATTCCAAAATATGAATCCACACTTCTGAACGTGGTTATTAGATATGGGGTTGGACATTTTCATATCCCACTGTCATAAGAGCATTACAATCTTCCAGATGTTCATGTTGTTCATGTATAAATGGAGGAAGTACCAGTGACCATGGGCTTTTATACTGGTGTCTCTGAAGTCACCTAAAAATTTGCCATAAGCATAATCAGTGCCATTAAAAGCCTGGAAAGAAGATAAGACCAATGTAAATGTGTAATAGTGTTATTTATTATAATTAAAATTGAGAATACTGTTCAGTGCTTCAGCAACATAAGCAACACATATTTGAAGATTTCACTTTCCCAGGGAAATAAAATATTTTTCCTGGCATCATATAATTTTCTTTCACACTTTTTACGATGTCCAATGTATTTTAGGAGATTTTTTTTAAGAGGCCTGTCTTTTTTAAGAACCTTTTGATGTGTTTTGTTTAAAATATGTACTTTTAATGGGTTTAGTATGCTGAGAGAATGTTTAAGGCATCAGTAGGGAAAAAAGTGTAAACAGACAAATAAAGAATACAAATACTTACTGTACCTGGTTATCCTCGATGTCAATCCAACCATGTTAATAAGGATCTCTTTGAAGAGACCATGTAACCTTCTGACCTTTAAAAGAGAAATGCCCAAACTTAGTTGAGAATCATACATTACTTCAAATGAGTAATTTAACATGTTGGCTAATAAACTTGAGCTGCATTTTATTTCAAGTTACATTTCAAGTTTGAATCGGTTTAGGATTTCCAGACCTTTTGATACATAACAGCTCATTATAAATGTTATGAGAGGTCTGCTGGATATTTCCATCTTTAAGAGGAAAACAATTTCAAAGCTGAGAAAAAAAAAGTTAAGTACAGCATAGACTCACAAAACAGAAGACTGATTTGGACATCAAGCATCCAGTCCCCTGTATGCTAAGTAACCATAAAAATCCCACTTCTGAATTGGTTAAACATCTTAAAAAAGAGAAATTTTTACTGCAAATGCTGTCTTTGTTTTAACACTCATCCAGATCCTCCACTGACATGTAGAGTCTGTCTTTTATTTCCTAGCTTAAATAAGCTGGTTAATAACCCCTTTTTTTTTTCCCCCCATTAGATGGTATTTACTTTAAGTAGTTCTTCAGCTGCTTTGGTGTTTACATCTTATGGGCTAGGAAACACCAGTTCACCATGGTGCCCTGGTGTAGATGGCCTGCTTGAAGAGCATTAACAGAAGGGAATCCTAAGTTCCTTGCTTACAAATGTGTTGCAAGAGAAAGTGTCTTTTCAGATACAGTCAGGAAATAGATACACAGGAGAAAGAGTCTCATTAGGTCCACAGAAAAAGCTATCCATCTGTGTTTTGTCAGATTATTGCAAAATTGTGTTTATAACACAGCATTCATACAAGAATGAACAGCTATCACTTTGCTCTGCTCTCTGTTGGTTTGTTCTGTTCCTTTCTTTCACAGATTGTAATTTTTTAATGATTCTCACAAATGTTGCTACAGACTCTTGATTGTTCATTTGGTTTTTAATTTAAGTGTTGTGTCATCCCAGCTGTCTTGTTTGTCATCAGAATTTGAAATGTGCATTCTGCACTGCCTAGAGATGACTCTAGCAATTGTAGCTTTAGGATGCTCTTCCCAGAAAGATGACAGAGCTTGAACTTGCCCAGGGTATTATTTGATATAATGATTTCAGGCCACGGGTACTATAAGTAGTCCTTGCATGCTTAAAATATATCAAAGTACAATGAAGTAATTTCTTTACTATAGAGTAATTTCTCTGCAATTTGCTACTAACACAAGTTCTTAATCTTTGTTCCTGGCATGAACCAAGGGAATTTTATGGTTGCACCTTTCTTTTTTTGATAGGTTAAACACAAAAAAAGAAAGTTTTTAAAAACTATTTTTTGAAGCGGCTTTTTAAAAAAGATTTGGTTGATTAAAGACAAAAGTAACAATTCAGCATGTCATCATCAGAAAAGTCACTATGTCAGAAGTACTTCTCTCACCACATTACATCACCACTTACAGAATCACAGCCTCTTTGTTTAGGTGCTTTTTAATGACAGAGAAAAACAATTCTTTTGCAAATGAAAACGTCCTGTTAACAGCTGAAGTCACAGCTCAGTTTGCCTCTTGGCTGGGATACACATTCCATCTGGAGCTCTATCAAGACAGTGCAGGGAGGTCTGGCAGCTGAATAATGAACTCTAAGTAAATAGGTCATTACAACACATTGTTTCTGTGTTACTGGATTTCCACAATATGTTCGATTTGTTATGAGCTTGCAGCCTGGATTCTCATGGGTAATTACCTCTCTTAAATTCAGGTGGCAGAGATGTCAATCTGAGCCATCAAGGACATTACAATGCTCTGTAATTTTGAGCACTTCTTGACCTGGTACAATAATGCATGTGGTGGCATGTGTTTAGAAATGTGCTTTAAGATGAAAAAAAAATTGTACCCCAAAACCACTACACAGGATAAATATAAATTATAATTTTTAAAGGCTTGCAGATTTATTAGAATCATTCAGCTCCACACAGAGAATACCACACCAGTACACTGCTAACAAGTATTTCTTTAATAGACATATATATATACTCTGAACTGGATCTGAAACTTATTTATATTGAAATTTTAATAATTAAAAATTATAAAACTCATCAGTACATGTAAATCAATCAAATTTCTACTTCTACTTTTATTTATATACATATGTATGGAAGAAAAGTTTCTTCTGTTACCTACTCATTATACTGTAGCTCACATGCCTGCATATAAATTCCAATAATTTTTGCTCCTGGTCTTTCCTGAGAACTCATTTCTCAGTCTGCAGCACACTGTACATAACATCTGGATTTTTTCAGAACAGAGAGTTGACATACCTATGGTTTTTAATTGTCAAAATTACAACAGGAATTGTGTTTTTATGTCTTTTATTTTACCTGAATAAACCTTTTAAGACACGGGATTGATTCCTTACATCTCAGCTTCAATAATTAGTGCTGACTCAGACTTTCTGAATCCCTGGTTTGCACCTTCAGTTTGGCCTCCTAATTAGAAATCCCTCGTTCTCATTTGAAATTGACTTAGAATAAACAGGTGGGCCCAGTTATCATTTTTAACTGATGTATTTGAAGGTGCTATGCATTTGAGCCTCATCTTTGTCACTGTGCCTTTGTTCTACTCTGAGGATTTGGTACTTTACCCCCTTGGCTGCCATAATTAAGTGGAAAGATACACACACTGTGCTACAATCAATGGCAAATACATAATTCCTCTCTCAGACTATAAATACAAAAGACAAAATCTAATGAAATATAGGGACACAAATTACTTTTTCTTTAATAGTGCTTTTAGTTTTATTGCCTACTTAAAGTTGATTAACTTTTAATTAACTTAATTAAGATTATTCTATTTATATTTGGGCAATTTTAATCAAATTACACTTCTCTAAAGTCAAATATTTCACACAATACTATGCCTGCTCTTTCTGGGAAAAAAAAAGTATAAAGTATGATAGAATATCCCATATGTAGGAAGACATATACAGCCAGCCAGCCATGCCCTGGACTAAGTCTTGCACAGATATAAACTCTACAATGTGTGGAAAGTCCTCAGTCATGAATCATTTATGACTGGATGCTTAGATTTTTAATTGGGTTTTTGCAAAATGTTCGTAGATATTTTCCTCATACTATCTTCTCTACAATGAGCCCTTCCCTCCTTCTTTGTACCTATCTATTTCTCCTCCAATGTTGTCTTGGAGGAAAATCTGAGCCTGGATTTTATTTTATTTCCACTTAAATCCTTGAAATGTGGAATTCTTTCCTGCAGGGGTTTAAACTAGACCCTCAAGGCTACCTTGGCAGACTTCTCTGGTTTTAGAGGATGGATTTTTCTGTTTTGTTTAAGAAGGTATCACAAGCAATGACTCTTTAGAACTTTCAGAGTGCAATAAAAAAATAAAGATGACTAATATCTATTTAGCAAGTAATGATGGCTTAGCAGTATTTACCACTCTGATTTAGCCTCTCTGGCTCCATTACTTAGGATATTTTCCTGAATTAAATTTCCCTCAGTTCTATAGCCAGCAGCTGTCCACAGGAAAATAAAAAAATAGTCTCAAATACTCCAGAAATAATGATTTCATATTTCTAATAGGTTCCTTTAGCTGCACGATCAAAATGGTCTCTTGTGCCCTCTAGCATGTGGTATGTCATAATAAAAAAGTTCAAGTCAAGCAGCTAGAGAAATACTGGCTGAACAAATGAAACCTTTTATCTTAATGGCTTTTCATGATGCTTCATTTATGCATATGTAATAATTGATCAGTAGAAGGGGGATAATGTGTATCTTTCCCCTCTGCAGCTTTGCTCTGGAGCTGGAGTTGATAACTGCTCTGGGCCTATTTAATGAGGATTTTCATATGAAGTTTGTGGTTGTTTCCCAGCCCCAAAAGGATTGTGGTGTTTTTCCATCTATATCTAAGTGTCACAATATTTTGTTTCTAAATGGTTAGGTTAGGTCATCTTGAGACCAGCTGTACTAAAGCATTTAAAGAAATACAAGAACATGTATACTTAATACATTTTTAGCTCTAATTTGTTCCCTAGTATATTTAGTCTAAAGTCACTAGACAAACCTGTGCCTGGTAATTTTAGTGGAGTTGACTGTCAGTTTGCAATAGATTTTTCCTCCAGAAACTTTGCATTATTTTAATGTTTTAAGATATTTACTTCTATACATCACTTTTATTTGTCTTTGTAGACAAAAAGAAATATTCTCCCCCTTTATTGTTTTAAATGACATCAAAATATTTACTGAAGTTCTACCAGTCCTGTTTGTAGCTTCTGAATCATTAATTTGGTTATTAAAGGGGTTGGTTTTAATTTAATAGAGATTTCTTGAGATCCAAAGGTAAATTTTAAAGTAAGTATAAGCAAATAAATGAACAAGCATATAATAATGCTTACACATCAAGTAAAAAACTGTATTTTTTCCCAAAGCTTTCATCAATAGTGTATGTATGTAAGAAAAGAGCATACCAGCTACACATGGACAGCTCAGATTTGTAGAAATATTAAAAAATATATTAATATTAAATAATATTATTAATATAGTATAAAATCAGAACTATATTACAACTGAAAAAAAGCAGCTTTTCAATTTCTTATGTTCTCTCAAGTCACTACTAGTCAAAGCTAGAATTTCTGTACACTGTGAATTATTAAATATGTGCTATTAATCAAATTGTGCCATAACTAATTGCCCCCAAAAATGACAACCTATATCTCCTCCTCCATTCTGAACTGCAATTCATCCAAGAAAACGTATCCAGGAAAATGCACATTTCTTCTAGAGTAAAAATATATGTCAGAGCAGATTAAAGATTTCTTTTTCTAAGAAATCTGAAATATTAGGGCTTTAATAGAAAGGAAGATTCCTTTGACAACAGTAAAAGCTTTGAATCAGGCTCCCACTTGAAAAATCCTCTAACATTTATGTAAGAGAAAACTATATAAGTCATTTAAGTAGTCACTTGAAAGCTTAAATATCCACTTTTTTTCATACAGTGAACAACCTTGAAATTAATAAGTTGTTTCCTTACTTCACTGAACTAGATTTTTGTTTGCAGAAAAATCAGTAAATACATAAGGCACAGGTTTTTTCCCCAGTGTATAAAGTGCTTCACTATAAAAGTCTCAAGGAAAAACAATTTAAAGAGGCTCACATAAAGTTGTAACCAGATATTTTCCCCAAATCAGGTGCTTAGTTTATAACAGTTTAAAGAAACACAAAGTTTAAAGTTATAGTTAAACATTTTAGACTCTTTTACTAGAAATAATCCAGTAAGCAGAGAGTAATATTTAGCATCACTATGTAACTCTGATTTTTGTTTAAACTCACAAAACATGAATTTCCTGATTTTGTTAGTTCCACTGTACCCAAGAATATGAAAAATTTTGCTTTCCCTAAACCTTAAATTTTTTTCTCTTGCATAAAATTATGTTCTAACTCTCATGAGCATAGTAAGCTCAGCTGTAAAACCTTATAAATTTACATTTTTATGGAAAAAACACGAAATTTTTTTGTCAGATTATTGCTTTAAATGTGTGTGAAACGAGTTTTGGTCACTATACTGAGAAAAATCCTATTCTTATGCACTGATTAGGAATTATATATAGGAATAGAAGAGCAATGAAGGAAACAGTTATTCTACAAATGTATAGGGTATAGAGTATATCTGTATAGGATTTTCTCAATTTCATTTCTGTACATAGTGGTGGAAGGGAATGTCTGTTCCTGTAAATGGTAACATACTACAGCTATTTAGGTAGGGAGTTAAAATTTGCTTGATTGTAGAACAAAACTTGTGTGTTAGAAAAATGGGTGCAATACATTGGACATTGTACATAGAATTTGGAGCATATTTAAATCATAGGAAACTTTCTGCATCCGTAGCATGGGAATTACACTGCCCTGGAGTGGCTCAGGGGCCCTCCTGGTCTCATTTCTGGTGGTGTTCAGCTGCTGCAGAGGAGGGTGCAACAGACAGACATAAAATCTGTCCTGCTGTCACACCGTGCCTGACTCCAGCTCTACAGTGGGAAACTTGGTATTCTGCAGATGGAATGTATTTTCTATAATGAAACATCCATCTCTGTTAAAATAATAATAAGAACACAAAAGCTATTCTAAATATGTTAATCTTTTTCAGTTTAGAGGTTTTTAATTTTCTTCAGAAAAGTAGAAAATTTTGGAAAGAAGACACTTCTGTTATTTTCTTCAGGAAATTTCTGTGGATATTTCAATGGGTATTTGTTCTTGTTTCCAGTTGAACACTATAATTCAATATTCTTATTATTCATATATTTTAACCTTGGTAAGCCAATGTCCTCAGTGTTATTTTCTGGCAATCAAATTATGCTATTGTGGATTTCATGAAAAAGAATTTCTGTTATTTCTGTGTGGTTTGCTCCAGTTTTTCAACAGCCATTCTGCATATAATTTGAAAAAAAACAACAAACCAGAAGTTGCCCTGCAGTTTCTCCCCCATTCAGTGTTTTTTGTCAGACTATCTCTTCTTACCCTCACTTTTTTTTTTCTTGTACAATGGAAGTATTCCTATGCCTTGAAGATTTATGTTTTTTCCCATTTCTTAACTTCCTTGAAACCTCGCACTGCATTTATAGCCAGTATGATGGAGGGACTGTTTATAGTGTGAGACCTCACCTGATTTTTGCAATGCAGGAAATACTGAAAGTAAGGGAAGGTGATGGATGAAGACAGAAATTGATGGACAGTAGCACCTATCAAAGAGAAAATGAGCTAAATAGAAGTGTGAAAAGGCCAAGGAGGGGACAATGCAATGTGAATACACTAATTATTGCCTGCATTCTGTTTCTGCCTGACAACACTGCACGCAATCCACTCATACAAGGAAACAATAAAAAGAATATTCCTTCCAATATTCTGCCACTATATCACTTCCCTGCTGCTCTTTCAGTTTGAGTGCTCTCCCTGCTATAGAAACTCAGAGACAGCTGTTCTTTAAGCAATTACCCACAGAGAAACAAGCTAACACTTTTTCTTTAAGAACAGTCTCTATTCTCTTGCAAAGTGCAGTTAAATAGAAATACTGTTTTTAAATAAAAGCAATAAATTTTAAAACCAAACAAACAGAAATATATAAAGAATAAAAAAATCTAATACTGAATGACTTTTTCCTGTCCTCACTCAACTGTAAGTAAACACTAGAGATGGGAGAAATGAAAGCTATATTTGTGCCACATATTCCATTTACTAAGAGGCAGGAGAGTCATTCACAAGTTCCATTATGTGGTCATAAATTGTAGACGAATTCCTTATGTTTGTCTTAATAAAAAAAAGTCACTGTCTACTGATAAATTGGACAAACCCCACTAGATCCCAGCCCTCAGGCCTCAAGGCAGAAGGAAATGTACATTTGATTGTTCAATTAAGCCAATATTCTAAACTGAACAGGGAGAAAACAACTCTGTAAGGTCTATTCCTGCAGTGACAAATATAATTCATCTCTAGGCCCAGATGTGTTATTTAGGAAGGCAGCCACTATTACTAAAAATACTCTCCTGTGAACATGCATGGATGGCTTGAGCTCTTCCATCCCTCACAGCCAAGGTATAAAGCTCACCAGCTGAGCAGCAAGCCTGGTAGCTGTCTTCCTGGGGCTCCTTCACAGGTAACATTTTTTTGTATAATGGTCCCCTTTAACAAAATATTTTCATATAACTAATCCTTTTAAAATTATACTCAACAACTCAGAACCACTACATAGAAATTCCAGCTGCAGCCCTTGCTTTTGAAATTCTATGCCACGGTTTGTTTTTTAAGACAACATATAGCTGCTAAGAGATATAATAAATGAATATATTAAGCACTCTTCCACACAGAGAATTAATTCAAATATAAAGTACCTTAGAAGAAATGCTCTTCACGTCCCTCTTTAGTCTATTGTTTAGTTAAATTGTTCTAGAAAATTAGTGGTTTGGCATAGCTCTCAATTGTTCACTGAATTTGCATTATGGCCAAGGTTTCAGAAAGCATGCCTCAAATTAAGAGGTGAAAGTCCTTATTTCTGGATTTAAATGAATGTCCTAAGTTTAGAAATGACCTTATTATGAATAATAATTATAATATTAATAAAAAGGATTTCACTGCTGTAGGAAGTGGCTCAGTTCCCACATCACCCCAGTGCTTGGGCTGGTGTAAATGCTCTATGTGACCGTTTTGACTATGTTATTGACTTGGGAGAATTTTATTTTGGAATTCAGTGTTTCCATGACTTTTGCTGTGTCACTGTGCAAACAGTTATACTGTCTCAAATGAAGCAGGAAACAAAAATGCACATGGGAAGAAGGACTTGTTTAAACTGAAGCCCAGAAAACATTTTTGTGAGTACATATATGTTAGCTAGGTGGTTCAGTGGATAGCTGAAAAGAATTCCATACAAAAGTGTAAAATATTAGTGTCTTCACCTCTGAACAGAAAGAACTGTAAATGCTTTTTATTTTTTGATGAAGGCAGGAACCAAGGAAGCCTTGTCCCACAGCTCCAGCACGAGAGTGGGGCAGGACAGGCTCTTCTCTTCTGAGGTCACAGCCATTGTCACAGCCAAGCCCCTGGAATGGGACACAGTGTGGGCCCCCAAAACTCTCCTCCAGAAACTGAGGAGTAAGATTCTCTCTTGACTCAAGGCAAAATTTTAAACTTAAAATTGAAATTTTAAAGCAGTGTTTTGCTTGGGGTTTATCCCAAGTGAATGTCCCTGCTTGCACTTCCCCTTCCTCTGCCAGCCATTTTTCTGGCTGAATACAAAGCTGACAAACCAACAAAAGACCACAGGTATTCATATGATGCTAAGTGGTATTTTGGGGAATCCAAGACCCTTTTTGAGCTGCCACAATTTGAATTTTAAGAATTTCATGCTTTAAGAAGAACAAGAAATTGTCTGTCGTTGCTCTTCCAATCCACCATGCTTATTTTTTTGTGTACTTGCTCCTTCTAACAGTACTAGAGAAAGACTGATCCATGAAAGCAGCCATTGCTGGCCTTTTTTCTTACAATAACATGTATTTCTGTTGTGAAGGATAAAAAAATGAACAGCAAAACAAAAATGTACTTTAGATTTATCGAAAATGAATGTATACATTTTTTAATAAGAAATTATAAGCTTGCAATGAATCAGAAGTACGTAAGAACTAAAGTTGCCTCATTATTTTTTAAAAGCAGTAGTTTTAAAATACTTTTCTCTTAAAAAAACATTACAAATAATCTATACAGTACTTTAAAAACCTTAGGAAGGAAACTAATAACGTAGATTAATCACAATAAAGAATAGAATGCTCTGACAAAATCCAATAAAATGAATTCTAACGGCCAGAGTTAGAAGTCATCAGATTATGAATATATTATTTTTTACTTATACCTATGAGTTATGGGTCACTACTATGTCACTAAAATGTGACAATTCATTAATCACAGTCCATTCTGGTGACATTGTCCAAGACAAAAGACTGGTGGAGGAAGGAGGATGTGCAAGGCAACAGTGAGACAATACCGGCGGCTAGCATCAGAGCAGCTTCAGTGCATGAAAATCAGAACATTACCAAGCTTCCTATAGTGAAAGAGTACTTCAATAGCTGTATTTTTACTTATAAAAAATATGGCATGCCAAAGGAGAGAGTGTGAATATATTTGCTGGAAAACTTTACAAATAGTTATGAAAAAATCATATGGGGAAATGTTAGAAAAGTCTTTCAAAGTGAAGACATCTACTTTGTTTGATATAATCATAGACAAGGGTTCAGTAGAAGAATAAATAGAATTGAGTGGAAGAATATACATGGATTCATAGGACAGGAAAAGGACAATATCACTTCTGATATTAGCATTTTTATCACTTATATTACAGTAAATGTTAGGAGAGCAAGACATGCTCCTCTGATGAAGAAATTCTAAGCAAGCATGTCATTCAAAAATACTTAAAACTTCTTTCAGTATTTCTGTATGTTTTATTATCTGTATGCCTTTGGGTCAGGTTTCACAGTAGCTTCATGACAATGTTAATTTAAATTATAAAATTTATAAAAGAAGAATTTTCATAATTGGAAACTTTTTTGGGGCTCCCAAGGGAGTCCTCCCTCAGGTTGCTTTGAGACCTGAAGCATAATAATTTAACTTTGGCACCACCATGTTTGGGTTTTCTTTCTCTGGAGGATAATTCTTTTTAGGTGTTTTCTGCTTCGTAAATATCAATGTTCATTTTGTGAATACATTTGCCCATTCTGAGGCAAACTAGAATTTAAGAAAATACAAGTACTCTGCAGAAATACCAAACTCTGAAATTCCAAGAAAGAAGCTCTATCTCCTCTCTGTGTACCCTGTCACATGTTTCAGCTCCAAGAGCCTGAACTGAGGACAATATTTACAAATATTACCACTGTATTTTTCCGGCTGAAGAATCTGACCTGATAATCTAGGATCCAACTGGGTTGGGATTGATGTTAGATGAAATCATGCATTATGTAGGAATTTTATGTGAAATAAGCTGTCTTGCATAGCTTGTGGATTTATATATAAAGCTCAATTCATTTGAGGAGTGCTTTATTCTTATCATCAATCAGCCAAAGTGAAGTTCTCACTGTAACTCCACTGTAGATTGTATTTAATACAAACTTCCTGAGTCAAATACCATTATTTCTAAAATAACTAGAAAAATCATTTGCATATTTCCCAGAATGTCACTTTGGGATATTGGTCAGACTTTTAATGAGTATAAACCTGACAATTGTTTCTACTCCAAGTATGCACCATCAAAAAACTTTGCAAATTGAGTAGAAAAAAATTTTTTTTGAAAGAGAGCCAAAAATGTAGCTTTACTTTAAATGAAAGAGTTCTCTCTGAACACCACCATTAGTTCTCAGGTCTGTATAGGAAACTGCATTGTTTACTTATAGATGTATATAAAATCACAAACCCCATCATTAAAGCCAAATATTTTCCTGCTCTAAATTACCGGTTTAATGTATCTGAATAACCTTGATTATGGAATAAAATGGAATTTTTATTATGCTAGTAAAATAATTTGATTAGAGCTTCAGAATAAATCTGCAATAGACTTTGCAATAATAGATATTGATACCAATTTTTCGAGTGAAGCTACAGAACATGTAAAATTCATCTCAGGGGTAATTGCACAATGAGCTATGTAACATGCCTAAAATGGGGGACCAGATTAAAATGCCTTTTTAGTACTGCTGTAGTGACAAAAATGGGCCAGAGGTGACCTTTCTAAAATTCTGGTTGAACTGATACTGAAGTGAAAGGGTAACATACAGTATGGTCTCTAAGGAAGATGTACATCAGAAATTCCATGTGGGCTTGGATGTCCCACATGTTGAATCCTCCGTCTCCACTGCATGACTGGTTTCTACATATTTCCATCCCTATTTCTTGTACTGTGCCATAATTACATATGTGTAGAACTTTACTAAATTAGAAGGAAAATGCATTTCTCCTCTTCAGTGATCTTTTGGCCACAATAGTCTGATTTTCTCTGTTCTCTCCCATCCACACTGAAGTCCTGAAAGAGTAGAACAGGAGTATTATGGAAATGAGAGGAATGCATCCCAGAACTCTTTTACAACCTGATATAAATTGGGTCTTGTATAAATTTTTGAGGGTCAAATGTAATCCAACTTACTTTTATTTCTTTCAATAACTCCACAAAATTAAAAGTCTGGCCTCATCAATAAGAACTGCTGGGTAAAGTTCAAAAATTTCCCAGATGATGTGAATTAAATTCTCCAACAGATCTATAAGATTTTCATTACATGTCCATGAAAGTAGCATTAGAATATCAAGACTAAAAATATATCAATGACATCCTATATATTTATCTATCTATATAATACGTTATATATAGTATAAGCATGATATATGAGCATATACATACTATGTATATAAATATATATGATTTTATAGTGTACAGATAGGAGAAAACAATGTTCAAGTAAATGCTACCTGTTCCATCAAAGAGTATAAAACCTAATTAATTAATCATCAGCATATACTTCAATCAAATCACTTGTTATAGTTGAACTCTTCCTCCAGATCCCAGGCATTGAATGTACCTTCCTTTGGCTACATGGTTCCCATTATATTTTATTCCTCTCAATATGTTCACTAAAATTCCTGTACAACACTGGGCATTGGGTGTTATGTGTAGCATTGTCTTTCTCAAAACTTGTCCCTTTTAGACTTCACTCTTGGATGAGGTTTAATTCTTTCTCCCAGGTGAGCAGAGAATTTGAGTACACGTTTTTTTTTAGGAAAAGAAGCACATGAAGTAAATGGGACTCTGCATGCTGAGGATGAGCATGTCTTATGCATGTTTGGCCTTGCCACTATTTGAGAAGGTACAGAGGGCCAGGGGCATTGGAGTCATTGTGTGAGAAGAGCTGTGATTTGACACAATAAAGAGGCAGGAATCAGATTCCAATAGGTAGATTTGAAATGAGATTCTTTTATACTCTGCTCCATGTATGGGCACAATAGAAGCCAAATCCTCTTGTTGGAAGTTTGCAACCTAAAACTGGACCCAAACCACCTGCCCTGAGATTCTAGAGAAGCAGAGTGCAGAATCTGCAGCCATGCCTCCCTGGCCATTTCCTTTTGCCTCTTCCAAGGTGTAGCTTCTTTGGCTGTTTTCCTTGCTAGATTTTTACTAACTGGTGTTAGCATACCCTCTAGTGATTTTTACTTTCTGACAACTTTTAATAAATAAGAATAATAAAATAAGAAATATAAATAAATATAAAGAAAAAAGAAGCATATTAATCTACATTTCAACTGAAAAGTTTGGTTTTATGCATTTTTATTTGTCTCACCTTCAATTCAGTGCCAGCCTCTGTGTGTTTATGTGTGCACATGTATACATGAATAGACTTAATTTTTGAATATTTTTTTAATTAATTAATCAGAAATGCTAGACACGTTTGTCTAGCTGGGTGTCATTTGTTTCTCAGAACCAGACCACTCCTTTGGATGATAATTATAATCCTCAGATACTTAATTATGGAAAAACCACATTTTTTCCGCATCAGCGTTTGCCTTCATGGCAATCTCTGCAAATATTCGTGCTTGTGGTTTAAAGATTGCCTTCTGAGTGTCACACAGTTTGATTCCTGATGAGTTTTCTAAATAATTTCTAACTCTTTATTATTTTTACCTTCTCTAGTTTCTTTGTTCTCTTCATAAAATAACAATATAGATTCTATAATAATATATGTAGAAAATTTTGGCAATCCCTTTTACATTTTAACAAAGGTGGTGGTGCATCCTGATAGTTCTAGCATAACTTGTTTTTCATTATCTTATTGGTACAGATTAATAGTGAATTAGACAAAAAAATTTATTGGTATGAGGAGAAGAAACAGAAAATTGCCGGATGATGTCATATTTACTTCCATAAAACACAGAGTATGCACATTTTATGTTAGAAATCTGACATAACCTTTTGGCCAGCTCAGGTAAGGAGGAACCTTTGTAAAACTAAACTTAGTCAGATGAATAAGCTATGACCCAAGGGGATTTTGTTAGTCCAGTCAGACAAACCTTTCAACCATACAGACTCCATGATTTTTAGAACTCACCTTTAACTGAAGAGCTAATGAAGATTAATTCTTCTGATTTTCAGTTCATTCTGGAAAGGAAAAAAAAAAATCAAAGTTTCTGCTTTTCTTTTTGTTTTGTTTTGTTTTGTTTTGTTTTGTTTTGTTTTGTTTTGTTTTGTTTTGTTTTGTTTTGTTTTGTTCTGCAAGTTCAGTTTTTTTGCCAAGTATAGACTGAACGTTCAAATGGTAATATTACATAAAAAACAAAAGGTAAAATATCCATGCTTCATTTGACATTAGAGTATTATCTCAGGAACAATTTTAGAAGCATAGATTGGTTGATTGGTTTCTTTCATCTTTCATTTATACTTTTAACTGCATGGCTGTGGGCAACAAATTAAGTAAACAGAAGTTCTGGTTTGGAAAAGTCAAGCTGGAAATGATGTAGATTGACTATAAGGAATATAAGATATTATTGGCCCTTGATGGGAATGTGCACATGCACAACAGGTGCAGTGATGTCTGTTGCTCATGGATACAGAAAAAACCCCATAAAATAAGAAAGCCCACAGCCAGTATAATCTCACTCATTCCAGAAGAGCTAAAACTTTGTTTTTCCATAAAGCAAATTAGATATTGTAGACTTCAAATTGCCAAATTCTCTAGCCAAGGAAAGCAGAGATCTCCCCCTTGTTGCTGAGACCACCTACTTGGTTTCTTCTCTCAACAAAGAACAAATGCAGCCTGGGTGCAATAATTCTTAGATGGCCAAATTTTATTCTGTTTTCAAGGTCATCATGATGCAGTAAAGCTGCAATCAGGCAGTCGAGTCTGAGGTCACACAAACACCACCTGTAAGCACCATCTGATTTAGAGATGGATCACATTAGCTAGCACTGATGGTTTGCTGTGTAATTGCTTACCTTTTCTTTGGAATTGCAACCTTAGGGCACTTTGCTTAGGGGTAGGAGGTCTTCTCACTGATGGAACTGGCAGAGTTTTTGTTAGTAAACAATTATTTTTTTTGTGTGTAGGGTGGTTAAATATTATCATGTCATTTGTGTGGGGGAGAAAAGGATGTATATTCAACACCAATGTTGGTTAACTGTTAATTAGGTAACTGAAACACAGATTTGAGCTATTTAAATAGAATCGTTCCTCTAATAATCAAGGTATAAGAAATATTTCTCCTTTTGCCTTCAGCTAGTCTTATGTCTGTAACAACGAGGATAAAAAATTGTTTTTGTTCCCAGTACTTCAAGGATTTTTTTCATTTACATGTGATTTCCATTCTGGACCACATTTAAAAAAAAAGAAGAAAGCTGTTCTAGATTTCTCTTTGCATTATTAAACAAGAAACACTCTATGATGTGCAGTGATACAATGTTGGTCTCTCTAGGGATGATTTAAAAAGCCTGACCACATTAGTCATTGCAGAGAATTCGACAGAAATAGTGAAAAGAAAGGGAAAATAAAAGAGAAAAAGTGATATAGCAACCAAAACTTGGAAGCAAAAGCCTTCAACTAAAAATCCCATGGCAACCAAATCTTACAGAAAAATCTGTATTTTGAGAAATTTCCAGTGCAAAATGAAACCTGAAATGTGCAACAATTGATTTCAATTAGCCTTAAACCAGCTATGACAGAACAACCTTGATGACATTTAAATTACTGTAACCAGGTGCTGGAGTTAACACTCCCCTGAGATGACAAATGAGCATTTACACTGTCAGACAGCTCCCTGCCAGCCTTCACTTGGCTCACATTCAGACTTATTTTTTTGCACAATTCTTTTTCCCTATCAGAGGACATTTAAATTATGCAACATTTTTCTCAGAGGAAAATGAATAATTTGAGTCAGGGAAAAGTGGGTCTTATTGAAATCCTGCTCCTGCCACTGTAGCTGTGGACATGTTTGAAGTGTGTTAACATATTCCTGTAGCTGATGGCTGATCTCTGAGCTGATTTTAAAGGATAGCAGAAGGCAAAAATTACCAAACAGCACAGAAGCTACAGGAATCTGAACAAAACCTTATTTTATCACTTAAAACACATATGATTTCCTTCCTATCTTATAATTTGCATAATTCAACACCAACAGCAGCTGGTTATATTACACACATAATCTGTTCTTGGAAATATGAAAAAATTACAGTTCTCCAGCTATGGGAACACCACAGCTTTTGCCACAGAATGGAGAACACACTCAGAGTATCTGTGCCCTATGAGCAGGAAGCTAATCCCTAAATTAACATCAGAGTCAATTCAAGAACAAATGCTATTTGCAATGTACTCTTTTTAAAACCTTGGAGAGCAGCTAAAGCCAGAGTTTTATTTTTGCTTACGTTTTCTTTACTTGTTTACCTCCTCTTTCTTTACAAAGAATTATTTATTTCCTTTGAATTTTTTATGTTGCTTCTTTCTTCTGCTTTTCTTGCTATTTCTTTCATAAAATAATTTCTTCCTTAAAATATTTTTATATTTTGCATCGACAGAATAAACTCATTAAACAATTGGTGAGTATTTACTGAGAAACACAATTCCTTTAATATTGCTTTCTTTTTGTTTCAAACTATTTTGATTAATTTTTAAAAATTAAATACCAACCCATGCACTTTATATTTAAATTTAATGTCTTCAGTACCAGCGGCTAATTATTATCTTTATCTTTTTATTTCCCATTTTTATTTCCCACCTTCTTTACTCTTTTCTCTTGTTATCTGAGATTAAGTGGGTGGTTATTTCCCGTGCAGCACCAGATGCACTCCTGCTGCTGGCGACGGGATGGAGGGATGGAGGGACGGAGGGATGGAGGGATTAGAGGGATGGAGGGTGGAGGGATGGAGGG
>VZTB01008759.1:186305-220951 GCA_013397245.1 Thryothorus ludovicianus
GGATGGAGGGATGGAGGGATGGAGGGATGGAGGGATGGAGGGTGGAAGGATGGAGGGATGGAGGGATGGAGGGATGGAGCGGTGGCCGGAGCCGCCGCAGTGCGGGCAGCTGTCTGTCTGTCTGTCCCTCGGCTGCCCGGCTGTCCTGCTTCCNNNNCCCTCGAAAGGCGCCGCTCCCCGTCGCACAGGCTTTGTCCGAAGCCGGGACGAGCAGCGCCCCGTTAAACGGGACAGCCGAGCGTCCGGGATTGCCGGGGCTCCCAGAGATTGCGGCTGACAGGGATACAGGATAGTCACGGTTTGATTTAATCACTTCATCAGGTTCAAGAGCTGCATGTGGCTGTTCCAGGTGGAGCAGGAAGCTTGGGAAGTGGTGGTGCCAGCTCTGCCCCTGTGTCTGTGTTTTGGGGCTCTCCCAGACCGACCGCCCTCGAGGCTGAGGGACCTGGGTAGAAACACGAGAATTCTGCAGGGAGGATGTTCAGAGCAGGATCCAGACCCTGCAGCATGAGGTTGGAGGGGAGGGATCCTTTCCTGTTTGAAGCACTTCTCTCTCAGTCTATCAGCTTCCTGTATCTCTTCTACTTTATCAAAGGAAATCTGACACCGAACACTCTTTATCCAGCGGCTCTTCAGGGAGCACAGCTTTGACCCAAAAGAGCTATCACCTTCCTCAGACCTTTCCTGGCTATCCAGCAGAATGCAGAAAACTCCCTGCTTATTTCTTTTGAGACTGAATCAAACTCTTTTCTCCACAAATATTCAGCAGCAAGAATGGAGAGCTCCCTAATGGGAACAACCAAAGGCAATATCTGAAAGCTGCAAGAATAGAGCTTCCAGGTCCTGTTAGTACTCTGTATATGTATGGCTCTTACAAGCACCTCTTGGTAATGCAGATGAGTGTAGATGAGAACTTGGAAATATATGGGACATGATGGATTGAAATCTATGCTTGTATTATTTTCAGAATAAAAAGTTTATTTTCTTTTTATTTGCTTGTTTCATATAGTACAGCAGGTACAAGGTGGAATTTTCTAAAGGTCATTCAGGAGATGAGTAGTAAAGTGGTATAGAAATGTCACAGCTACAATTATTAGATACAGGGTATTTATATAGTAAACAAAGAAAGACAACAAAAGTTTACAATAAATAGAAAAAATCAACTGGAGTTTGAAAGGCCACATTAAATCTCAGGCTTCTGTATTTAACTCAATTTGTAAATGAGAAACAATTGGCATTAGATTATTTCATAGCTGCCTTTGTATTTCTGCCAGGTTCCTCTAAAACAAATTGCAAGGGAAAATGTAGCAGATCTCAGGACTGCTTTCCTTATTTTCTACTGTTTTATAGTTTTCCAAGACTCTATTTTGCATATGTAATTACAAGTTGTGTTTTTTTCTTTATTGCAGCACAGAGTTTGTCTCTTGAAAAGCACTTTGGGAGTCTTCTTGGAAAGCTAGCAGCAGGAATTTTAATGTGATATAATATTTTAAATACTGTATGAAATTAGGAAGCAACACAAACAGTGTCATTATACATAACTATTTGAGTCTGCAATTTTTCCTGTATGGTTTCATGCACATAAATGGAATACCCTGGGTCTGGTCATGTGTTAACATCTCACATTTCCTTTCCTGCCACAAATGCTGCTTATTATAATAGTATGAACTGAAATATGTATTTTTATTGCTGTTATGAAAGTAGAAACACACAAATATAGGTTTGTTTCCCAATATTACCTATGTCTGTTTTATAGTGTGATAAAAGTTTTGGCTGACAGAGCACTGAATAAATGTAGCTCTGTACAGCATGTTTACTTAAATATTTAACTTGAGAAATTTAATAAAATAACAATTTAAACAGATAAGGATTAGTCAAATACAAAAACTATTAGAAACATTCACATAATTAAAAATTAAAGTTCTTAGCCATTATCAGACGTAGGAAAACCACATAAGAATCCATAAAAAAGTTTTCAAGCTCCAATAAGTTAGGTATAATAGACCTTTTTTGTCAAACACAAAAATAAATATTATTGATTTTATGAATAAATACATTTTCTTAAATGATTTAGAAAGCTCTGTTTATTCATATACAGACAGTGTTTAGAATATGTAGTAGCCAGTATGTCTGCAGATATATTTATGTTGGACTGTTTAGATTGGCTTCACCTCTGTAATAATTTATAACAGTTTCAATGTAAACCTGCCATTGAGCAGGTCATAAAGGTCCTGCATTTTAACCATCATAATTTCAGATAAACCCACAAAACTATTTCTTACAGGAAAGCTCTAGTTAATCCTTGAATATCTTTGGGATGGAATTTGTTTTTTTATTTAGGCAAATTTAAAGAGCAATAAAGGCTGCATTTTAACAGTGTTTGATATTCCAGTACTGGTGATAATTTAAAATATATACATTTTGTTTTGTTTTACAGCAGTAACTCTTCATTGACACTTATTAATACAAAAATTCTGCCCTCCAATTGGTTTCAAGTCCTGCTCAAAAAGAAAGCTACTGTTCATTTTCAAATGTTTCATTGTACACTAGAAATGCTAACATAAATACGGTAGTGTTTTTCCACACTAAATGAAGATAGATCAATGCCATTTGTTTTTCACATGATAGAGTTTTCTCAAAGGCATGCATTCTGAAAGTATGAGAATTATTTATTTAATTTCTAATTTTTAAATTTAGACATTTTCTAACAAAATTCTTCCAACATACTTATGTTCAATAAAATGCTTTTGAATACTAAAAGTTAAACTTTTTTAAAAGGCTGATACCTTCATTTTAGTAAATATACTTCCATGATTGCCAGTAGAGCATGGGGCCTATAGGAAATCTCTTGATCTAAACCTGTGCTATCTTTTAGAGAAGTTAAATGAATCTCAAGCTTATTTTCTGTAAACACACACAGCTTAGATGAGTTTATCTTTTCCCTCAGGTTTGTCCTATTGCTCACCACTTGCCTGTTTCCCTCTCCCCTTGACTAAGGCAGCCCAGAGTTTATGGGGATACACAAAGAGTGCCTGCAGGATGGCTGCAAGAAATTGGGTAATCCCAGTAAAAGGATGAACTTGCAAGCCTGTGGCATGTTTCCCAGAAGATTGCATAGAGCTCTGTCCAGATAGTGTGACTATTAGTTTCTTACCATTTCTTAAATGAATAATCATGGAATCACAGAATCATAAGAAGATTTGGATTGGAAAGGACCTTAAAGATCTTCTAGTTCCAATCCCCCTGCCATGGGCAGAGATTCCACCCACTAGGTCAGGCTGCCCATGGCCTCATCCAGCTTGGCCTTGATATTTCTGCTAGACCTTGTCTGATGTCATTCCTTCAGCCTCTGATGTCCAACATGTCAACAGAGTGAGGTTTGATTGACTGCATTCAGAAATGATGGGGATTATGTATCTAAGGAAGGATGTGACCCATTTTCTCCAAGGACGTTTTGTATGTACTCCATTATTTGAGGTCACAATTAGAGAGTTATTTGAATACTTTGATGGCTGAATTTTAAAATTTCTAGATGTGAGGCAAAACACTGAATAGTAGCTTCAACACTGTAGTGTCTTTTAAATCTATTTTGCTAGATTTAAAATTAAATTGGACTGTAGTGGCAAACAGTATAGACTCTGTAATACTGGTCACAGTGCTTCTTTTACTACCAGAAGGATGAGCTCTTGGGATTTTCAAATGTATGGACATAATTCCAGTGCCATTATATCATTGATTTTCAAATTAAATTGGTGAGCTTTTCTAAAGTCTTTTTGTGCTAGTATAAATGCCCTGACGACTAAATGTAACAGAAACATAGTTTCACATTTTTCCTTCTATAGTTTATCATGTATTTCCTGGTAATCATGTTTCTGGCCCAGAAGTCCCTTTGGCATGAATCGATGATCAGCCATGGAAGAGAGATCTGGTGGTATGAACCAATGTTTTGTATGGTTTTCTATATTTGAAATATAAGGAACATTATGACTTCTTTCTGATAGAAGTTTAGGAGGGATTTAAGTGGCCTTTGGTAGTGGATGCTTATTTTATAAATACCTCAGTCATCAGAGAGGTAAAATGCATTATTATTGAATGCCTGCTTTCCTCAAAAGTGGGAAAACAGAGGCTACATTCAGAGGTATGTGTATCTTTCTATAGATACATTAATATATGTATATAATGATATGGGACTCTTGTGCAAATAATGTAGATGACATTTCCATATTGCATCTGTAAATGAAAGATTAATTTGTATAATCTATTCTCACAAACACATAAAATTTGATAAATGTGGCTTCCTCTCTGCAATTTTATAGAATTTATTCATCTATCCTACACTAAATTTCTAATACATTTATGAAGATATGACTAGTGCATCACACAATGTCGATTTTTTGTGGAGCAGTCAGTACCAGATAAGTGAAGTGACAGAGATGGGTGGCACAACTTGCTATTATTGCCTTTCACAATAGAGTGGAGAGCCATTCCTGATAATGTTTTTACAGAGGTTACTTGGTGTTTCATGGATGGAAAGGTCATATTTGCAGCCAGGGCAGAATCTGGGTGGGGGGAGGATCCATTCTATCCTACACGTGTGACTGGATTTCCAGTATTTGCTGTCTGACCAGATGTCCTGGTGAAAACTGAAGATTGGAATGTTGTATTTTAAAAATACCTTGAAAAGTTGAATTTTTTCCCCAGAACCTTACTTATTCTGCAAATTATAGTGTTCAGGAGTTCTTTAACTATTACAAAGAGCTCAGATTCTTCTGACTGGCACAGTCTTGAGCTTCTCGCTCAGCTTCTGTAGTGGGAAGTTTTCCAAGTGGGCAAAGCAATTGTTACTTCTCTTCCATTTCCCCCACCTCTGGCCACTGAGGATTTCCAGGTTTTGTGCTTGTAGTTTGGCTGGCCTGACAACTTCCAATTAAAGTTGGAACTAAACAGTGGTGTTCTAGACTGCAGTTTGATGGTGAGGATGGAGATGCCTGGCTCGTTAATTTAAATTTTCCCTTCACAGACATTTGAGTGATCCCAACCAGCTACCACAGGAGGAGTTTCCCTTTTTTTTTTTTTCCTGGGGCTATAGTTTTATTAGCTTTGCTTATAGAATTATAGCAAAACAGAAAAGGCCACGCTGGCTTTGCTCTGTAAATATTTAAGTATAGACTGTGTGGACACATTGCAGGTATAAACCAGATTCAAGTGATCTCTAGGTTGGTAATGGTTTGCTAATCTAATCCAAGAATTACTGAATGTGGTTCATGGTGCCTTTGAATTTATGTGTAGTCATGCCATGCTGAGTCTTTCATTGCACTATTTTCCTACTTATACTGTAAAATAAATTCACACTTGGCATAACAGAAATGCTTGGCAGGAACACTTTTATAATCACAGTACATGAGACAATGACTAATACCTTGTTTAATTGTCTCACAGCATTAGCAAGGAAGCTCAATCATATGCACTCTCTCCAGCCACACACACACAAAGGGGCAGGCTAGCTCAGCCTGTTACACTTCACTGTCTTTCCCCCGCTACCTACAGCTGGCCCCTTACAGAGCTATTAAACAAGATTTTCTGATATGCTTTTTTTCCCCCTCCTCTCATTCTCTGGAGATTTTTGCCAGTCTGCCCCTCTCTGACTTTTGAATTTCTTTTGCATGTAGCATTAAGCTTCCTCCACTGAGATCCTATCAAATTCTTTGCTGTGTAAATTGGCACAACTATGCAGCACTTGGAGGCTTTCTGCCAGTTTACACTGAGAATCTATCCCTAAACAATTATACTCAGCAGTACCAAAAAAACACTTACATAAACAGAAAATGTAGGAGAACATTTGCCCAAATCCTGTTTCCTTCAGATTCTTAAATTAGAGAAAGTACCAGGAAACAAGGACATAGAAAGGAAGCTGGGGGGAGAATTCAGGGCTCAGTCAGCCTGTTCCCTCAGTAATCAGCATAAGAAATAACAATATAAATCCCTTGCTGTCAGTTCCATCAGCAAGAAATAAACAGGAATGAGTAAGTCAGATGGTACTTTAAATAAAAGTATTATCTCTGAGTTTTTCTCTATTTCTCAGCTTGGTTGTAAATCCTATAATCTTGCAGATACTGTGCTTGACAGAAAGGTAAACACTGATATGGGTATTTTACCATTATTCTGCAAGAAAAGGGACAAAAATGTCAGCAACTGCATTATTGTGCAGCTGGCACAACATTTTTTGAAGATGGTGGATGAGAGCAGAAGAAGCCATGAAACAGGTCTGTGTGAATCCATTAAATGGAGGTTGTGACATCTGACCATTTGTCTGAATGTCCTGGATTTGCTGGTTTGCAACCCTGGCTATCAAGGACATGCTATAGAACAGTTTTATTTTTCTTATTACCAGTCAAATTCTGTTCATCTCAGTCATGCAAATTGCCCTACTAACTTCAGTAGCTATATCATCATGGTTATTGTGAGAAAGCTTTGGTTTTAGTACTAACTGGGTCTTGAACAAAACTTGACTTTTGTACTCAGAGAACAGGAAATAGTTCTCTGCAAATATTTACCAGTGCTAGTAACTATGAATTTCACATTTAAAATTACACTGATGTCTGCCTAGGGCAGAATGAATCATGCCTTTTCCTAACAGAATGATTTATCCTATAAATATTTGTTGTAAAAGCAGGAGACACTATGCAAGGCAGTAAAAAACATAATTTCATTACTTCAGTTAGAAGAAGTACTCTAATTGACTTTGGACCTTGATAATCCCATAAGAACTATCAGAAACCCTCTTACCCACTTTACACTATGTCTGTTGGGTAATGTTTAAATAAGGCTGTAATTCAGAGAAACGCTTCCCCTTGTTAAAGTGTCAATATAGTCCTTACTGTTTAAGGAAACCCCAGGTAGAAGGTCATGTGCTTCATCTGCAACTATTTCCTATATATATAAATAAATAAAAAAAAAAGGTCCTGGTTCTCTTACATTTTCCTTTTTTTTTCCCTATAATATTCTGCACAAATCTAAATTCTACCTGGGAGATTGTTTTGAGTGCCTGTGTACATCTGCACTCTGCAGATCAAGCCATCCTACCAAAGCCAAGCTCTTAGAGATGTGACCTTGACTATACCCTATCTTTACCTTTTGCTGTTGCTGATGGATTTTTTCTCTTTAATCTTTAGTCTAGTTATTCATTCCCAGTTTTGTGGCCATCCCAAGGTACAGGGAGACCAGAATACATACATTCATTCTGGCTTCATTTTTATTCAGATTTATTTTCTATTGAGGAAAAATCACACAATCAAGACAAAGAAGGGAGTGACAGAAGAATGATTTTGTAGTACAACAGACAGCAAACTGAGAGAGAATTGAATTTACCTATCTCTATATATATATTCTCCCTTCCAAAAATGGCTATGAGATTAACAAATTGCACTTACAGATTTCTTCTCTGTTATCTTGTAGTGAAAATGATCAGAATTGTGTCACAATTTTGATACAAATCTTCCTAGAAATTGAATTATGCGCCTGTACACTCTGCTTTCCTTATCTCTGTCATGGAGATAAAGTTGTCATTAGTTTTAGCTCTGCAATCCCAGTACCTGTCAGCCTGAGAAGTGGGAGGAATGCCAAACCATGGGTTCTGCAGCAGCCAAGATGAGCCAAGAGAGCTGAGCCTTTCCTGTGAGCATTCCTTTGGAAAAGACAAAATCCTTCCCCCAGTGTGTGGAGTCTGAAAGGAATCTGGACCTCTGTAGAGATGAAAAATGAGAAGGAAAATGACAAATACATTCTGATCTGGACCTCAGTGAAAGGCAATAAAAGCATATATATGAGCTGGATTTTGAAATCAGGTGGATAAAAAAGAGTGTCACCTGTCATGAGTTAGAATCCTTTACATGAAACTGATACACGGGTGAAATCAGCTGAAGAAAAGAATTTAATACAAAATCATGAAGTTATCACTTCAGGTCAATTGTACACAGACAAGCAGCCACCTCAGGGAGGGTCTGTGGTCAGATACATTAGCCCTGTGCAAATGGCAGCAGAATTGGTGCATATTTCTTTGCTTGTGAAATAATCCTACAACTTCATTTTCTCATGGGGAAGTTTGGCTTCCTAAACCAACCAATTTTAATGTCTAAATGTAGGAGTAGCTTTTCAATTCCTTATCTTACCCTGCATTTTCATATTATTTACTTCTGTGTTTTATTTATTTTAAAAAATTTCAGTCTGGGATGAATTTCAGAAGAAAATGGTTTCTTTTTTAAGTTTTGCACTTGGTTTCCTATTTCTTGCTAACTCTATGGATGAAGGTCTATGAAAAAAGTTGTGATGTTATGCATCAGAGAAATTTAGGAAAATCAGAAATTTAGGCTAGTAGTTAAATAGAGGCAACAAACACACAGAGTATTACATGGTCAAGACTCTGATGCATATCCACTGAGCTTATTCTAAGTATGGTCCTAACTAGCTGCAACTTTCCTGGGGCAGTATAATAAAAATACAATAGTTGAAGTGTATGAAAGCAGGTACATCTTGCAGGGAAAGTCACCTCCAAGCTGCTAGCTTTCCACAGCCAGAATTTTCCTGAAACCCCTTGAGGGTTCTCCCGACCTGACTAATCATCAGTGCTGGCACCTCAACTTGTATTGGCACAGATACTGAAGAAAGTAGTAAAGGAGATGAGAATACCTAGGAAAAAGAAGGAAAATATTATTCAAGAAATAAAATCGGTATTTCGCATGAAATTCTATTGATTGCGCAGCTTTTCTATATCCATGAGTGAAGATGTAAAAGCAGACATACAATTCATGAGTGACAGTGCTTCCACTAATAATGCAAATGAATAAGCTATCAGCAAAATATTTGTGAGGCCTTCAGGCAAAACAGTAACAAGTGTCAAGTCAGTGCTTTTTATTCATTAAAATAAAATATATTAAATCTCCCTTCCTGCTGTGTTTCTTGCCTGCAGGATGGAGTGTGATGAAGGAGCCTTTTGGAACACAGGTTCATTTATGCAGTTCTGGTCTCTGTGAGTCAGACAAGTGGGAGACTTACAGCAAAACAAGATCTCCAGGAACATATGATTTTGGGAATTTTCTATTCTACTTGGTTAGAATCAGTACCACGCAAATGAGAAAGCAGTGGACAACCTGTGAGCAGTTCCTGATCTGCTATCTAAAAGCCAAATCCCCTCCTCTCTGGTAAGTCTTGAATCAATGCAAATTTTTAATTGTTTTATGTCATGTTAAGAAAAAATTAACCTGTTCTCATATAAATCAGATCAAAAATAAAGTTTCAAGTTTTGAATGCTCACCTCTTTTTGTTTGTTTTCCTTATATTTGTTTGTGGCAAGAGTAATGGAGCCTTCTAGACTATCAGTAGTCTGACTCTATAATTAACATGTCATATTCATTTCATAACCAGTACCTCTAATTTAACTTTTTTTTTTTGTTCTGAAAAAGAAAGGAAATATTCTTGGACTTCTTTCTTGCCTGGCATACATGCTAGGGAAGAAATGCTCTGGTTTTCAATTTTCTCTCCGTTACTTTAAGGGGCAAACGTAAATGCATGTCCAAAACACTTTACTGCGTGTAAAGTCCTTCTGTATTTTAATGCACCTCAGTATGACAAAATAAGAGGATATCTTTAAGTTTAGTAAGTCTCCTTTTCCTGTGTGCTTTAATTTATTTTTCAGGCTTTTCAAAGTGACTGTGTGGCACTCTATACATTGTAAAAAAAAAAAACCCTCTAGAAATGCAAGTCATGTCTCAAGTGAGAATAATTGGCCCTGACAGAGAGGAAAGTAGTAATTGGAATGAGAGTTGTTTAAATAACAGTTTAAATTTTCTTTCCTTACTTTCCCGATTATGTGCACTATAAAGCAGGATTTCTTTGCCTTGGGTGTTTCACAGAGTCGTTTCTGTATGCAGCATGTCCACAAGTATAACTCAAGTAATAAGCCTGGCTATAATTTGGACTAGACTTTGAGTTTAGCTCCCTTACATACAAATACACTATTCAATTGGTATTAACACTCTATCATCGAAATATTCAGCAGGCTGTAGCAGGACAGGCTAATTGCATCCTCTAATTCTTCTAAGTTATCATTATTTCTTCATTCTGAATGGTTAAATGGAAATTCAGATGCAACATAGAGGAAAAACATGCTTAAAAACTTGAGCTATGAATATACTTCATGTTCTGCTAAACACTCTCCCCACTGTTGGTATCCAACGAAGAATAAAATTACTGTCTTTTAGCCTTTCCTCTATGTGATTTCTTTTTTTTTTTTTTTAATATAGATTTGTTCAGAGCTATGCAGAGCAGGTGTTTTAAAAAGCTTTGGAGTATGTCAAAGTGTCAAAGTTTAGTACAGTAACATGACTGAGATTATTTTCCTATTGAGCACATCTGTCTCCAGCAGTAGATGCAGCCCCCATCTAAATAGTAGAGAGGGTCTGTGTGGTCACATCTGCCCTACATCAAAATATTTATGGCAAATATAAATCAAGGCAGGGATGGACTTGAGAACCTGGAAGGATCAAGTGGCATCTGCAATGGAACAAATGAAATCTGAATGTGCCTTAATTTGCAGAATAATATGTGAAGAATATAGTAGCAGCTTGGTAATTCCTTACTGCAGCTTTAATGGGTGCAGCCAGAATGCATTAGCCCTGTTAATCTCAGGGATCACTTATCTCTCCAACAACCTTTGATGTTTGTCTCCTGACCTTTATCTAAAACATTTAAACTGTTTAGATGAGTTGAGTTTGGTATTTGTTTTCCACTTCGGCTCCTTTTTTCCTTTTTTGTGTGTTTGTTATTTTTAACTTATTTTTTTGTTGTTGCTGGTGTGTTTTTTCTTTTTATAAAAAGGAAAAAAACTCATAGGAGAAATTTGACTTCATTAATGCAAGTGATAAACTTCTACTGAATTCAATATCAAAGAATTTAATCTTTTTAGCAGTTGCTTGTCCACTCTTGAGTAATGGATCTGAATTGTCTGAAATTCAGGATTCAGAATGACTTGAATTCTTAATGCTGTCTGAGCTGTGAAATGGAGACCAACAATTATAATACTTTATAATTCACGAGACCATTTGAGTAAAAAATTTGACTCTTAGCAGATCTGTGTGCCTGAAAAATAAACTACCCAGGAATTTAACAGTACAGAGGCAACAAGATGATAACAGTTTCTTCGGATCATCGATATTCACACTTTTCTCTGTATACCTTTTGTAATAGAGATGATGTGACAACATCTACAGGTGTTTTCCACATGATTTTTTTAATAGTGAGCTACATAAAATATATTTATTGTGGAAATTTCTAAACTCTGTTTGAATTAAACAATTCTGAATAATACGGAAGTTAACAATAGGCAGAATGTAGAGATTTTGTAGAAATTTCTGACTTCAGTAGCAAAATAAAAACTTTGGCCTTTAATTACTTTTCAGTTTCATTTTAATTTCTGCTCAGGTATATTAATGAAATGCCTTACAGGAGGTTTAGTTTAGCTGCTGGTATCTTTTTCTTTCTGATGAATCAGGCTTCTTCTGCTGAATCTCCATGAGACACCAATGGCTTTTGGTACTTGGGGAGTTGCAGTCTGTGCCCAGATCTTCATCCAGCACAAGACAAGCCCAGAAGCACTCTGCTGGGAGCATCAACCTCTCAAGAACATCATGATGCTTTTTATGCAAGAGCTGGCAGGAGTTTTAAGTAAATTTGGAAGCCAAAGAGCCTTCATGCCCAAGGACAAAATTGGGGTTGCATCAGACTGATTCCAGTCTGGTTTCAATATGCCTGGCCCTTCAGTATTGCAGATCAAGAGTTCAAGTATAAAATGACACTATGTTTTAAATAGGTAGTTTCAGTGTAAGCAGCAGCTGTAAGTGCAAAAAGCAATGATATTGCCATCACACCCCTAACAGTCAAAACTGTTTGGAAATCTCATTTGTTTTTCATTAGTTACCGCAACAGTTTGAATAAAATCCTGTTCAATCTCAGCAAAGAGTACTTTGGAAATGTTAGTCTGTTATTCTTTAAACAAAGTTCAACAGCTATTAACAGAGTACTTGTTTATGATCTTCTATAAATATTATGTTTCTGTACTTCTTTGAAAATGTGGACTTTTTAATTTCATTTTTATTTTAGTAAAAACTGTAAAATTATGACTCACCAGCTGCAGAGTGCCAAGACAGGATATTTCCCAATATATGGGGCAAACAACATTTTTATGTATTTTTGTTACCAATCATATAAAACCCAGCTTATTTTTATAAATGGCTTCATAGGCCTGCACCATAAAACTTGCATATAATTTTATCCCAGTTTTCAGGGGTTTTGGTGCCCATTACCTAGGAAATGTAAACTCCCATGTTCCTGAGCAAAGTCGACATTTCAGTGATCAGCAAAAGCCACTCATTTTCATGCAGAAGTGGCCACCTTTCTTCTACTCACCAAGATCTCACAACCCAGACAGAAAGCTGAGCTGGACAATAAAAGGAGCAATGCTGCTATGAGGTTGCAGTACAACAGCTTAAAAGGAAATTGCAAAATTAGCAAGGGGTGAATGGCAATATTTTTTCCTAATTCCTGAAGTGCAAATGCTTGTGGCGTAGCCACACTGATATCACCACTTACCTGCAAGCCATCTAGAAAAAGTCATAACTCGAATTAATGAAGGGAGCAAGCTTCCATTACATTATGATGGCTATAAAGCCTGCTGCAATAATACCTAAGTGGTTTTACCTCCAGAACACTGAATGTGCCTGACCAAAAGGACTTCTATTGAGCTATTTGTATAATTAACATGGAGACGTTAGTGAGTAGTTTAATCCCCAGATGTATATTTTATTATAGCTTCACCTTCTCACTTATGGCAGCTGCTATTAAAAACAGTAAATTTAAGACTTAAATCCAAATTGATTGAGTTGTGACACTGCTTTTACTTGTTTCTAAAATTTTCAGTTGCTTTTCTCAAAACTGAGCTTAGGTTTAGGACATGATAATGGATTCTAATTTCACATAATACTTCTCTTTTCATCACTATTTGAAATTTTTTTTTTTTTAACTAGGACTAGATCCATGCCTATTAATTGGAAAAAACCTCAAAACCCTCCTGTAAGATTTTGTCTCAAAGAACAAGCAATTAGTTTAAAATTTGAAACTGAGTTTATGTTTTTTCTTTCCAAGTGGTTTCAAAACTGAGTAGAAGGCAAATTAAATAACTAGGAAGTTTTTTCTTAAATGCTAAGAGCCTGAGGAATAAACAGGAAAAGCTGTAAGAGTGGTAAACAAACTTAGAGGAAAGGAGGTTAAGTAACTAAGCAAAGATGAATGTGGAATTTATGTTGGAAGAAAGAAAGGAGACTTATTTTAAAGGCTGATTGATTTTTTATTATCTCTTGTAGGAAAATCCTTCCATGGGTCTGAAGAGGAGGCATTTAAGGAAAAAGAGGCTTTCAAATGCAGTTGCATGTGCAACAACAGCACATGCAGAACAAGAATAAATCCTTAGCAGGCAATTAACAGGGACCAATAAGCTGCAAAGAGTGATTTGGAAATTTAGCTTGGGTCTTAGCCAAAGGGAAGCAAGCTATGGGAAGGTAGGATGACTGCTAAAGACTTAAGGTTTGTAAGAGCCAGTATCTGATCAAAGGGACATAAGGACTAGGAAAATGTGAGGATCTTGGATAGTCTTAGCAAAACAAAGGCGAGTGGATTAGACTTGAAGACCCTTGACACTAAGTCACAAAAGTTTATGAAAGGAAAGACTAAAATCAACATTACTTATGACCTCTGTCTGTTGTTCCTTAGCTTTGCAGCTCCATAAGGAGCCTGACTCTTTCTCCCTGGTGGTATTTCGGGTACTGTGTGCTGCTCTTGGGTCCCCAGGCTGAACAAGCCCAACTCTCAGGTCAAGTGCTCCCGCTCCAGCCCTCTACCATCGTGGTTGTCTTTTCCTGAACTCTTCCTAGGGATTTCTTTCTTTTGTTAGGGAAGCTCTCACTGAAAGCAGCACAGAGGCACAACCTGGGTATTGTGTTTGTCCTGGTTGAATTTGATGAGATTCTTGTCTTGAAGCCATTTCTCTAGCCTGGCTGGGTCCCTCTGAGCAGCAGCACTGCCTTTGGGCATGCTACCCTCTCATGCCTCCATCTGCTGATGTCTGAGGGCACATTCAGCCTTCTCCTATTCATCAGCATTGAGATTCAGTGGGGAAAAGGATAAGGCAGAGAGCACTGCACACACAACAGTTGAGAGAATGGAACTATTTGTAGGGTATTTTAGATAAAATATGTTCAATAAAGCAACTATATCCTGAAATTATCTAAAATTATATTTAATGTGAGAAGTTTCTAAAGCCCTACATTCAGTGGGACTGCATAATGTGCTTGGCTGCCTGCTGGCTACAAGTATCAGGATAAACAAAGTTAATTTGCTTCTGAGACAAAAATAATTCTGTGACATTCTTCTGGCTTGCAGGATACAGAATTCACCTAAATCTGTTAGATCTGTCATAAACTATCTTTTCAAACAGCAACAGGATATTGTTGTATTTGGCAGCCCTTCTCCTGTGATGCTGTGTTGTCATTCTCAAGCCAGGTATGACAGGATCAGGCTTTGTGAAGTACAGAAATTATAATTCTGCCTTTTTTCTTTTGCAGACATTAAAACAAAATAGAACAAACAAGACAGGATGTGAAAGGAAAATTTAGATACAAAATCAAAATAAAATTAAAAGACCTCTTTGGAGTTCATATGGTGACTCTTTGCAGGCTCTCAGTAATTTATGGTTATTCCATAGTGCTTCATAAGATCAGTTCAATTTATAATAGGCTGCAGTGCTTGACTCTCACTCTGGATAATCTGAAAGCCAGCTCTGGGACTAATCTTAGTGCGACAACAAATTAAATAGTTCTTTTCTTTCACTATTCTTTCCACAACAGCCTCCACCTTTTATTTTTTTTTTTTCTGTGGGTTTAAGTTGCAGTGTTGTCTCAATGGTCCTCAAGAGTACTTCCTGGGCACATGCTTTTACTGGAGTTCCTGGCAGTTTTTTCCCCCAGCTTCACTTCATCTATTACACACTTCTATAATCATTTTTCTTAAAAGTAAGTTTTCAAAGTAAAAATATGATTTGAACTAGTGGATAATTAATTAGACAATTAATTCTACAATTAACTCCAATATGCTAATGGATCAGAGTTTAAAAAAATGTGAGACCTTGTGATCCCTTTTGTGACCATTTTGGGGCATGCTGGTTCTAGCCCAGCTGGGCTCTTGTGCTGCCCAGGTGTACCCATTGAGGCCTTTTAATAAATACCTACTTTATCCTTTTGCTCTGTCTAGTTTCTGTTCCAGATCAGCTCCAGAAGGCATCAGTTCCATGTAAAATCTGTTCACAATTAATTTTCTGAATTAAAAAGCAGATTTTAATTGAGGTAGCTTGAGTTATTCAGACTTTGGACAACACTTGAAGTCAGGTCAGGTGAAATTCACCATGCATTGGCAAGGAGATTCATACCTCAACAACACTTAAAGTTGCACGTAATAAAGGGTTTAATTTTAATGACATTTATATCAGACCAGGTTATAACAGCTGTGTCTAACTAGGTGACTGAACTCTGCTATGTGATTCAATACAAAACATGTGACAAAACATGGAAAACAAATGTCTCCTATGAAACAATCAGCAAAAAATAACAGTTTGTGGCTAAGATCAGACAGGAAAAACTAGCACTTGAATACAATATTTATAAATTAACAACTAAAATTACAAGTGAATCTTGCAGGCAACATACATAGGACACTAGGAGTTTCTTTATGTACTACTATTCAACATTCAGGTACCATCCCTGTGAAGACCCCTCATGTAGCTCCCTCTTACTTTGCACAACCTGGAGTATCTATAAATAGGCTGACCCAGTCCTGTTTTTCTGAAGGAATCTTGCAATATCACTCTGGAAATACAAGAGTAGCTAAGTGTCCATTTTAAGTATAAATTATATGAGCAGTTTTTTGTCTCTCACCTTTCTTGCCACAGTCCCCAGTTTAACAGACATATTAGAGCAGCTCCTGGGTCTGGTGGCTGCTGTGTGTGTTTTCTCTGTGTGTGTGTTGTATGAGGGAGTTTAAATATGTCTCTTTGGTGAGAGGGTGCCTGAGGCTTTGCTACAAAGCTCAGTATCCCTCCATCTAAATTCCTGTTCTCAACCTAATGCTTTCCTAAGGCCTTGCTTTTAAAAATGGTTTTTAAATCCAAAGTTATCTAGTAATAAATGCTGAATGGTCCACATATGGTAGGCCTCGCTTTTTGTTTTTCTACTCAATATTTACTGAATACTTGAGGTATATATGGTTTAAGAGATTTTTATTGTATGTGGCGTAGTTTAAGCAGTAGTGGTAGTTTCCAAGCTGTTAGAGAAGGACATTCTGTTTGATCAAGAACATCTGTTTGTTCACCAGCTGTGCAACTGCGGTCATCCAGGAGCCCTGGTTCAACTCATCCTTCTAAGGACAATTAAAAACAGAGAATCAGAAAGACAAAGGAGGAATCACAGTATGCTTGGAGAAGATGCTAGCTGTTCTAAAAGGGTTTCCTGTCCAAAGATGAGGAAAATTTTGTGATCATTCTAGACATTGCACTGCTGCTTTGTGATTGGAGGCTAAATCTTGCCATAAATTGAAGAACAAGTGGTTTATTTTGTGCAGGTATACTTACCCTTCTAAATAATGTCTCCCAGGCTCAAGGGAGTGACATGTTGGTGATTCTATCTCAGACAATACAAACCAAATAATTTTCAGTGCAAAATGTACGTTCATGAATGGTGGCTGTTATTCTGACTGAGGAGCCTCTTCAGCCTTCAATTATTTCTCCAGATTAGTCAGAAGAGCATTTCTTCCTCAGATCTGTGAGCTAAATCCATGATAGAACAAATGCCTTAGGAACCTCTTTCCTTAGGAAGCCTCTTTCCACTCATTTGAAATGTCAAATTTTAAATGTGCAATTCCTCCCTGAGGAGAGCCTTAATCTGTGAGTTAATGGTTATTCTGAGGGGGTTGTTTCTGTTCATCTCTGAGCTATGCATACTTTACTTATCATTCTAGCTATACCTGGGTGGTCTGGAGGAAGGTATAAAAAATCTCATATATCCACTTGAATATTGATGTAGTATTTAACTTTTAAGTCAAAACTTTAGTTAGGAATCCACAGCTGAAATATCAGCAGATCAATAGTAATTATTTGCACAGCTCTGTTTCTAAAGAGGCAGAGTTATGCTTAGAAATTATTTTTGGCTAAATCCTGCTCTGAGTTGACACCTGATCTGTGAAACAATGGAGACCTGCCTTCTTAGACTTGTCAATTCACCTATTTTGTACTTCTCAGCCTTAATTTTCGTCCTGTCTCAAAAGTTTTTTATTCATTACTAGATATGTACATCTATATACTTATATATACATACATATTCAATACTATATACATACATGCATATGTATGTATACTATACTATATGTTTATATACTATATGTATGTATATCTATTCTTTGTATTAAACATAAAATAAAAATAAAAAATTTTCTATCTTTGTATTTTTTTGGATGAAAATTCACATAAATAAGAACAAACTATTAGAAACCAAGGTTTGTTTTCATTCTCTGCAGTGACATGAATGCTACACTGTAGATAATTCACCAGAGCTTACCACAGCATGATTCTAGAAGTCCAATTTTGTTTTCAGATGATATTCCTTAACAAATACTTCCCTCGAAATCAGAGGAAAATTAGAATGGCATATCTGTAATATTAGAAAAGGAACAAAAGAATAAACTATAATTTTTCTCTTGAAGTTGCATTACTCTATCCTTTCTATTGGAACTTTGAATTGGTTTTCAAGAAAGATGCCTTTCATATGATCTCTTTCATCATCACACTTGCAATGAAGACCTCACAAGTTCTATTTTGTTTTAACAGTTAGTCAGAATAAATGGTCAGCAAAGTGAAATATTAAAGACAGTGTTTAAGGCCAGGTTGGATGCAATTTGGAGCAACTTGGTCTAGTGGGATGTATCCCCATCCACGGCAGGGGGGTCGAAACTAGAGGATATTTAGAGTTCCTTTGCACACAAAACACTCTATAGTTCTATGATTAGTGATAGGAAATGTGGAAGGATTTGGGAATGCTTTAAAATGGGAAGATAAAGCTGAAGGTATATATAAAGGCGCATTGGAATAAAAGTGACAGCTATAAAGAGGAAGTGATTAAAGTCTACTGCATGTTTGGTGTGGGTAAGATAAAAAACACAGTGAAATGACAATATAACCTTAAGAGATATATCAAGAAAAGCTTGTCACTTGTAAAGACATTGAAATACTGAAAAATGTTGCTTAGGAGATGAAACAATGCTTATAAAGTTTTTCTAAAAGAGTAAATAAACATCTGACAAAAAATGGCGCAGGTAAAATTGATGTTGCTTCCTGAAACCTTTTTTAGGTCTTTTATATGATTTCAGATTATATATTTAATATTAGCAATATGACCTCAGCTGATACTTTTGCTTTTATAAGAGGCAGTGCTTTGTTAAGCTGAGAGTTATATGCTTGAATCAAGCATGAGGATAGCCTCCTATGTCTAGCAGCAACTACAGAAGTTTTCCTTATCTGGTTTCAGCTTATTATCTTAGGTTTTAGAAAATATAATTATGGATGCTGATCATTTGTTTCCTGGAAAGCATAATTCTGCTAGTGTGTCAAAGGTGACTCAGCAACAAACATCTGGTTTTAAAGTACTCATGCAAAACAAAGTGACCACATAATAATCCATCTCAGGGCATGCAAAGGCATGTAAGCTGATTACAACCCTAAGATCCCTAAACTTTCGAAAGACATTTACTTTGATTTTCCCAATATTCACAGAAGAGTGTGATTGAGAAGCATTTTGATGACATCAAAAATAGGAAGAAAAGGAAGATAGGCATTTTCTTGTTCTATCCTGAATATTTTTTTTTATAAAGAGGGAAGTTCATTAATGTAAAATACTAGAATGAAATGTTATTTTCATGGGAAGACTTCCAAGAAGGAACTGTCTGTTAAATATGAATACATGTGACTATATGCATATTATTTCAGAAATATTCAGATTTTCTAAAATTTCTAAAAATGATAGTAGTCTGAAGAGTTTCTCAATAACAAGAGCATGATGGGATTTTGTGTTTATTGTATTCTCAGGCTTTCTCTATCAAATGTGCTGTTTCACTTGGCAGATAACTGTGAATTTAGCCTCAAACCAGAGAGTTTAATTTGCAGGGCTGTCTCAGACACACAGAGTCAAAGGAAAGGACTTTGGCAGGTGTCCTGTCCAACCTTCTGCTCAAAGCAGGGTCAGCTCATGCTCAGGCAGACTGCCCAGGGCTGTATCAGATGGATCTTGAAAACTAAAGGTAAGGACTACACAGCTTCTTGAGCAACCTTCTACACTACTTAGCTGCTCTGACATGGAAATCTTTTTTATTTCGTCAAGTCTGAACATGTCTTCATTCAGTTTATGACCTCTGCTTGTTCCCCAGCCAGCTCCATCTCCTTGAAACTTCCCTGTGGGCTCTGATAGGAGCTGCTCTTGGGACTCCCTGACACTGCCCCTTCTCCACACTCCACACTAAGCACCTCTGTCCCTCCAACCTCTCCTCCTGGAGCAAGTGTCCATTATCATGGCTCTCTTCTGCTGAATGTTTCTTAGGCTATCAACATCTGTCTTGCATGAGGAGGCCCAAAACTGTGTGCAGAATCTGGATGCAATCCCATGAGTACTGACTGAAAAGATTTTTGACAGGGTAAACCCAGTAGTGATAACAGATAGACAAAATAGGAAGAAAAAACTTCTGTCATTGAAATAAAGCACCTGCCACTGACTAGGTGCAATAATAGTTTGTGGTCAAGGAAAATAAGAGTAGAGAAATGTCCCACTGCTGGTTCTATTTGCTTTATGACAGACTGGATATGGGTTGTTTCTTCCATTTATCTGGTATGTTTGAATGATGAACTTAATACCTTGTCCTCTGAAGTACTGCCATGTGGAGAAGGTTAGGAGGGCTGTTTGAAATCAGAACTGATGTTACTGTTGTATATCTTACCTAGAAATGGTGTAGCCGTGCCCGAGAACCAATCCGTTAAAGCTCTAGTGAGTGAGTCCCTCAAAACTGAAATAGTTAAAATTTAGCCTGTATTTGGTCAGATACCTTTATTTTAGAACTTAAACCATAGAAATTGTGAAAATATATCTATATATTCAGACACAAAACCCATAGTATTTTTTTAATTTTAGTTTTTATTTTATTATGGACCTGTCTCTGGAGTACTGTGGTCCAGAAGAACACCTGAAAGTGGAAAGAATGTGCATTATAACTATGGTCTTTTGAGACAAATTCAGTGGTAATGATTCATTTCTAAAGAAACAAGTTATCACTGTGGGGAACAGTAAATACTTGAGAACACTGAGAAAGAGAGGAAGTTGAAGGCAGATATTTGTCATTGCTTGTAACGAGTTTGCTTCAGTACACTTACTGTGATTCAGACATATCAAGTGGTTGCTTAGTTTAAGAGGGGAAGAATCTCTGCTTTTGAATCTTGACTTAGTCTTGATTTAGTCTTAATCTTGATTTAGTCCCTGCTGAAAGATGCGTGAAACATCTGTATGACAGGATGAGACATGATTGTATTTATCTGTATTGTTTTCATCTATGGAGACAAAGGGCACTGTTGCCCAGATTTTGAGCGTGTGGCTGGGAGGCTGAAGCAAAGCCAGGAGCACTTGTAAGGGCAGACTTATTTTGTTCATGAAGCTTGGACAGGAAATGAGATGCTTACCTTGCTCAATGTTTGTCTTTACACAAAAAGATTATCAGTGCTACTGTGTGTGCACAAAGTTAAAAGCTGTTTTTTAAAACAGTGCTCCAAATTGTCATTTTAAATATACTCTTTAGGTAATGGCAGCTTCACCAGCAGTCAGTGATCATCACCAGCTAATCCATCTTGTCTACATGCCAGCCAGCCAGGAAACAGCACCAGTGACTGAAGCAGTTCTATTCTTCCTTGCCTGACAGTAAGGGTTTATGGGATGGGAAAACATAAGTAATGATCTTTGTTTTGTTTTTTATTTTAACCACAGAGTGTGTTCTATTGCTTTGTTCAATCAGATTTTGAAACACCCTAGAGACAGGGCTACAGAAATCCAAGTGGGTGGCTACTGCACAGCCTATTAGAAATTACTATAATTTCTTTTTTTTTCTAGATTTTCAAGACTTTCGCATTCTCAGTGGATTTCATTAGACCTGATTGTCCTCTTCTTTCAGTTATCACTGTGGCTGAAGACCAATCCCTTCATAACGTAAATATCTCAATTGTATACTTAAACACTAGTATTTAAATGAGAAAATAATAAATCACCCCAAAACATCTCTAAAAGACTACGAATATGTTCGTTGTTTATACATCAACTGTTGCTATCTCACCTTCCCATTCACAGTGTCAGAAGGCCATTTCACCCAGTACTTCTTGTCTGTGAACAGTGGACATTTTTCTAAAGATGGTCTTTCAAGAAATATTAAGTATTAAAAGGTTAAAAACTAAGAAAACAGTAGCAAAAGAGAGAAAAAAGTTCTCCCATCAGGCCAATTGATTCTAAGGGCAGGGTCACTGAATGTAGCATTATTTCTCCTGGTCATGTTTCTTTCCTACCAGAGCTCCAAAGTAAGCTGACTGTGTAAGCAGGATTGAAATACACAACCCCCTTGTGACTGGAAGCAGTAAAGCATTCTCCACTTGCGGTTTTCTTCAAATGAGCCTGCATGGAATATGTGTTTGAAAACAGTGAAACTCTTTATTAATCAAGTACTTCACTTGCCATGCCAGCATAAAGTTTCATTTATGTCAAAACTCCCTTAAAAATGGTTTGGAGTGGTGTCTTGTACACAGACCTTCAACAGAAGAAATATTTTTGGAATTGTAAATACAATAATCTAGGCAAATATTTGCACCTTTTGAGAAGCTGCTGCAAGATCTTTGACTGTAAGTTTAAATTCCAACATTTTACTTTGGTTTCCTACTGTATGGAAATAAGGAGATTATATAACGCTGCATCTAAAACATAGTCAGAAAAGTTACCCTAATTATTAGAAGAGGGCTTTTGCTATCTCTGTTGTAACCATGTTATACCATAAATGAGATAACACTTTGGATGTCCACATAAGATGTGGTATCTAAAAGGAAATCCAGATTTTAGTGAATTCTCCATGTCAATTTGAATATCTAAGGCATTATCTGGCTGAGAATTCTATCTGAAACTACAGATAACTTCATAGATAGCTTTGAAAAGATTTTTTTTTTCTTGAAATAGAGACCCCTTGATACTGCTGAATTAGCAATATCCATTCACAACATCCTATTTTTCATAACACAGGCCTATACAATATATATGCAGATGAATCCTATTTTATCAGATTTTTTTTTTGTGAATCCACAGGAGAAGTTGAAGAGGGCATAAGGAGGGTGCCATGCCAGCACAAGTACACAGAACAAGGAGAAAAGCCTGGAGAAGAAACGCGTTAACGTCTTTGTAAACAAAGTTTCATTAAAGAGATGCCTGATTTCATTGCCTCCTGTTTTTTTCCTAACTGGAAACAAGCTGAATCACCTTGTACATTTGGCTGAGCATGAGGATTAGAAATGTTATCAGCCCCATTGACAGATAAATCCAATGGTCAGACTAGCCTGGAGTCTGTTCTCAGTAGCATCACCTTCATGCTCAGTGTTTGCAATGGAATGTGGAGCTGCCCTTCCCTGTAAGACACCAGGGGTTGAAATGCAATTCAGACAATTTCAAACACACTGCTTCTTATCCAAAATACAGCAGAAGTGGGGCATGTGTGTCCCCCCTAAGTCATAAAGGGCTTGAGTAGCTGTGGGAAGATCAGCTCCATGGACGTGGAAAGGTGCAAAAATGCCTTTAGTTCTCTGTGTACGCAAAATTTCATGGTGTCCTCAGCTTGTTCTGCGTAAATATTCCATTGAAGCACCATGGCTTATATCTTCTGTAAAATATGTTTAGCTGGCATAAGGACAGCAAAGTATAGCCTTGTGTTATGCATATTTACTTGCATGAACTGTTTTCTTTTTTTCCACTGGCTTAAGAAAGACCAGCCAATGCTCATTCACTCACCAGAAAAGACACACTGATCCTTTGACAGGTACAGCAGAAGTTATTTTTCATCGTGGCATGAATAGTTTGTTTTGTTTTACAAAAAAGCACTTCACACCAAAGCAGAGCCAGGAATTATCATTCTTCCTATGCTTGTACAGGTGCACTCTCTGAATTAGGCACAGCCTCCGGTGGGCTCCTAATGGAGTGATGACACTAACACTGCAACAATAGAAGGGGCCTCCAGGGATGCTGGCTCTGGGAGGGCAGTCCAGGTAGGAATGTGCTTTTTAAGAGGGCTACAACTTAAAGCATTCTGTGAAGCTGACAACTCTTTATACCACCTCTGCAGACTTCTCACTGCACAAATAAACATGAGTACAGTAAGCCATACCAGACTGAAGGATTTAAATCTCAGTAACTTGTGTGGGAAGAGCTTGCAAGAAGTCAGTTTTCGACACAGTTCAGCACAAGGTGTGTGCTGAGACATCCAGTCAACAACTCAGATCTTCAGCTCTTGTCTTGTATCACTGATTCTTTTGTTGTTTTCATCTATATATCTTTATAGCTATTTATTTATTGAAAAAGGGATCTGGAGTCTACACAAAAACTGTGTGTGCTTATGTGTGCCTGTGTTTGAACAGGGTCAAGTACAGCCATGTGAAAGAAGGAGTCATGGCAAAACTGTTTATTGCGACGTGTGAATGAAAGAGCTGAAGTATAAATAGTTGTGTGAGTGGCAGGGGCAATGAAGCCTGGTTTCCTGCAGGGTTCATGCTGCAGCCTGAGATCCCGTGCGGATTCACTGGTGTCTAGCAAACGGCGAGGATAACATTGCCCTGTGTGAGTGGGATCAATATGCTCTCTCTTCTATTCCAAGGCTTATTTTAACAAAACTTTCAGGAACTGGAAAGCTTGGAGAAGAGAACCCCTCTGATGTATTTATATGGCTGCTGCATTCAAACACGTCTAGAAGTAGACCAGCAGCAGCAATGCCACATACACCTCATATGTTTAGAAAACCAAAATAATTTAATATAACAAAATATGATAGTAATAATGAAAATGAAAGTCCCTGTTAGACTATCTGAAACCACATTGTTCAATGCTGACCCAGATATTTGGGGCTCGTTTCCCGTTCACTGTTCCTGTTTGTATTTCTATGTGTAGGGTCTTGCTCAAGCTGATTGTTGCACTGAAATGCCTCTGAAAGGTTGGTTATTACTCATGTCTCCAGCCCATTCAGCAGCATGTTTAACAAGGTACATCTAATTCAGTGTAACTGTGTGGCCCATTGACTTCTGGAGAGACACCAACATGCTTGAATTGCAGACTTGTTTCACTAGCTTACAGAACTGCAGCCTTTAACAAAAAGTACATGCTAGAAGTACATGGATTGTGTCCATTCAAGGTACAGGAACATTTGGAACAATTTCAGGTTTTTCAGTGAACATAAGGATTCATACTTCTAGGAATTTTTCCTCTGGAGATTCTTACCTCTGCAGAACCCCCTGTAGGTTTGAAAGCATTGAAGAAAAGTTGTCTACCACATGTTTCTGCTATGGATTTTAGACAGGTGAATGGAAGTTGCCATTTACTGGTATGACCATGTTCAGGTAGTGTTTCCCAGGCCCTGGTTCTTTGGGGGACATTTTGCCTAATGTCAGCAACCAAAAAGACCTAGTTTCAAAATAGTGCAGAAGACATCAGCATTTTCCTCTGCAGCTTCTACATTGCATTTCCATGAATAATTGAGGCGAGAGCACATTAATCACACCTCATGACAATTTGGTCTCCTATACTTTTAACTGCAGTCCTAATTAATTTATCAGTAAGTGCAGTGAGTTGTGTTATTGTGTGTCTTGTGGCAGTGAGGCATCTGACTGCAGATTAGAGATAGCAAAATGTAGGCATAAGTGGGATGTGAAGGTCCCCAGTGGAATTTCATCCAAAGTAAATATCTTTACTTTTTGCTGGAAAGATGTGTGGGTAGGAGCTTTTTATTCCATATGCATCTGTCTTGTTCCTGCATTTTTCTCTCTTCTTAATCCTTAGTGTCCTTAGTTATTGCAGAGAAGATAATTTTAGTGATGTGGGTGAATGCCATTAGAGTGATGTGTTGAAAACATGTTTTGAGAGGAAGTTTCTTGCGGTAGTTTGTAGAAGAATTATTTGAAAAGTTAAAGAAGGTTTACAACCAATCAGCACAGCTCAGCAGATCACTGAAGTGCTATTTTGTTTTTCTGAGCTGATAGACAGATGTCTGCAGCTAGTTTACACTTTCACAATGGTTAATGCTATGATTTGTAACATGCAGCAGACCTTAGTGCTGGCAGGGTACAGCTGTTTGTGAGATAGTGTGAAAGCAGTGTCACAAGAGAGACTGCTCCAGGGCTATCCAGCATTTTGGCCACTTGTGGCACCATTTTATGGAGCATTCATGAGCGCCTGTCCTGAAATAGTCTGCATTCCCTGAGATCAAATGACAATGCAAGGTCTTGAGTCTGTGCCTACTCTGACACAGAGCGTTACCCGTTGCTGCTTGTGCTGCAGAGCCACCTTAGTGCAAACTGTCCTGGGAGCACAAAACAGTGAGGGGGCACCACAATTACTGCCTCTCAGCACATTGTAAAAATTAGAGTGCTTCTACAAGGTTGTCAATGGAATTTGAATGTCATCTCATAAAAGCCCAGAGGTACCTTTTGAAAGAAAGCAACATAATGACCTTGCTTTTTTGCATCATCCTAAGCTTGATTCTGTCTAAAATTTACAAGGCTATATTTTTTTTTAACGTGACTTCTCTCTTGACAGCCTAGATGAGGTATTCCATGAAATGATAACAGTATTCTTGTGTTCCTTATATGTTCCACATATCAAACTAAAAGTCAGTTATATTGATCGCTGGATTTCTTTGTTTTAACTGCATCTTGTAAATAGTCATAACAGAAACTTCAGTGATGCTCCTTATACTGATCAAGAAGTGCAGTGCTCAATCAAGCAAGGCAAACTCTCCATGAGCATTATGTAGTCCCACATGCCTCTCCTCACTATGGCAGATGAGCAGTGCTGGGCCACACTCAGGTGAGGGTGCTCAGGCAGTGTTAATTGTGTTGACGCTGCCTGGGCACCCTCAGCACCCTTTCAGCAGCTATGTCACTCTGGAGCTTCAAGGACAGAACCCTCAAAATTTTGAGGGCTCGTTGTTACAATGGGTCTCCAGAAACATTTTGAGGAGAGCAACTCTTTGCTCCGAAAACTATATTTGACACTCTGCCTGTGCTGTTTCAAGGGGACAGATGGACAATGTTCAGGATATGCTTATGTTCCCAATGGCTATACATCCCTGAGAAGAATATTTTGATAAAATGGAAAAACTGCAGATTTTATGGAATATTCATACGAATTGTATATTTAATATACATATATATATACACCCAGAGAAAGAGATTAATATAATGTTCATTGACAGTTAGGACTAATAAGTAAATAATGGAACACTCTTGATTCTTTAAACATTTTTAAAATATATGTTAACTTTAGATGTGTTTTCGCAGACTGTTGGAGCAATGTTCCTCCTGCACAAGGCCAAGCTTATTTGTAGGAGAAGAGTTGAAGAATTTCCTGCATCTGAAAAGATCCTTAACATTTTACAATATAATTTTGAGGGCTTATGTGTGAGTTATTCAAAGATGTCTGGATGATTTTGGATCATATATTCAGTGAAAATCACTGGGAATTTTTCTCCTAAAGTGCTTTTGCACTTTTAAAAATTTTGCCATAAATCTAACTCTATATTTAAAATTAAGCTGTAGTGTATACTTCATAAAACCGATACTATGGTGTCACACTTGTTTTCTCTTAATCCCACTTACTGAATATGTTCAAAGATGGCTTTTTAAGGTGCTGGTCCTAGAAGCTTGTGCTGAAATCTGAAAATCAATTTTTTGGCTCAGTCACCACTAAAAAAGTGCATGTGTCATAAAGTAATGATGGTATAGTCAATTCAAGATAACATCTGTATGGAACGACTTCCATGTCTCTCATCTGTAAGATACAGCAATGGAGAGATATGACAGAGTTCAGCAGAATTGCAGAAGTATAATTTATAAAATCAAAATCTTAAACCAGGGAAAAGTGTCATTTTCACACAGGACTAAAATCAGTCACATGGCATTATAATGGTCAAGAGCAAAAGAGAACTCAAAAAAGGGTTAAAGTGTTATGGGAGAGGAGATAATTTGTTACTTGTGTATGCATTGAACCATCTAGAAATAGGTGCCCAGTAAGATCCAGAGCTACCTTTTGTTGGGAGCCAGGAAAAGAAATTATAGAGAGGATTCATTTACACAAATAAGCTCTTAATACTTCTCTCACTCTATGGATTATCAAAATGCAGAGATTAGATGCAGTATGGTAGTCCTTAAGTGAATATATGTTGTTCTATAGACATTAAAGTGTAACAGAAGTTAAGAAATGCCAACATACACTTCTGATTCATAAATACTGAGAAAGGTAAAGGTTGTTTAGGATTCTGGTATTATCAATTTCTTTGAGAGCAGAAAGGTCAGACAAGTCTCCTTCAGGAGCTCTTGGTCCATAGGAACAGAAAGACATTTCTGTCAAAGGTATGTTCCTAAGTTTCAGTGTAGTATGATTGCATTGTCTCAAGCTCAGTATGACTCAGAGGAAATTTGTTCTTTTGTCTGTTGTGTTGTTTTTGTAAATTGAATTGTCCTTCAGCTGACAGGTCCAGAGCCTGCATAATAATGAGGGTTCCCTGAAGCTATAGAGTTGTTTTTCTTTAATTTTTTAACCAGTTTTCCCAGCAGCTGTGTTTCTTGACCAGATGCCATGTTGTGGTAGAGGCACCTTTTTGTTACATGAATGGTATTTCAGTTATCACGGCAGTATTTTGGGTGCAAGGAAAAGGAAATGTTAGATTTTAATGCAATACATAAGCTTTATTTGCATCATTCTCATTAAGGGATAATGCCCTTAGGAGTCCTCACTCAGGAGTTGGGACGCAATAGTCACCCCTCTGATCCTGTTTGTAACTTCTGAAACAAATTTTATGTAGCGACTGAAATTAGGAGGAAACTCAGTCTTTCAATCCTAGTGAAATGAAGAAACTTGAAGCTGGGAGTTTTCAGGTGAAGAATGCTGTCACTTTCAATGCTTCCTAGATGAGTTGGAACAGTCTTCTGTCCAAGGACCATGATTTTTGCTGATTGTAATTCCCCTTTTTTCAGAGATTTTAGATAAATTTCTCCATCCCAACATCTTGTCCTCTTTGTAGAAGCCTGAGAAGTCACTTATTGAGGCATTAGGATCACGTTATGCCATCCTTGATTTCCTTAATGGGTGTGCATTTAATTCATTGAGGGCATCTGTCCAGTACATTTGAGCCAAATCCTATGGAAACTATTGTACATTATACTTAAATAGACAATGTTTAAAGAATATGTGTTTGAGAAACGTCTATTTTGAATAAAGTCCTGCCATCATAGAGCTTTACAACTCATTTTGAAACAGATATGTCTTTCACCCCCATGAATACATCATCTTGAATATACCATCTGCCACACAAACTGACTTAACTTGAATGGGAGCTCTCTAACGAAGTGAATTAATACTATTTTGTGTTGTTATGAAAGGATGGCCTCTTTTGTAGTCATTTGTGTAATTACTGTATTTTTCAGCTACTCCTAAGTATACACTATACTTGAGTACCTTTGTAACCCACACTACAGTGGTTTTCATTGAGAAGATGGAAATAACATGAGATGTTAGCTTTTCTTCTTGGTTTGAGAAATTAAGGCAGGTTTGTTTTTTTTTTCCACTAGACTCTATAATTGATTTATGTATTCCTATTTCTTTATATCCAGGCACAGAGCTTATGAATGGATATACAGAAGGTAGGTGCACTCTGCATGTTTCTCCTTCCAGGCAAAAGATTTCCTTCCGACCTCTCAGACATACCCAAACAGAGTTTAAATGTTGCCTGTGGAGTACATCTGCATGGAACTTTAGGTGCGTAATCTGCCTGGCATTCGGTCATCTTAAGTTTTAAAACACTTGGCTCTTAATGTTTTGGCTCAGAAGGAGGGATTTTGATCCCTACACATTTTATAACAGGACTTCAAATACAGTCTAGGGAAAATTAAAATGTTACCCGTATATGGAAGAAAGTTGTCAGTCTCAAAGCATGTTCTAGATGGTTGCTTTGCAATATCCAGGGAAAAGAGCTGGGAGTAGCTCTTTTTATAGCTAAAATGAAAAATGTGGAGTTTTTCTAATTCGAACAGCCCACTGAAAATACAGCCAAATATTCCTTTTGATAATATTTCTTTTCAGTTTATTTGCAGTTATCTAACACAAGGAATTTAGACAATGACGGCTGTCTTGCAGGAAAATATTTGAATGGATCAAACTTTGAGAATCTTCAGTAGGAAAGAGGTAGCAGAATTTAATGCTATATACAATGCATTTTTGTTATCTCAAATATACCAAGACAGAAAAAAACTCTCGCCTACATCTTTTTAATATTTTCATGTAGAGATAACTGATTTTCTGTTGTTTAACTTAATCTGCAGCAATAATTAAAATGTGATCTCTTCTGCTTATGCGGATATGAACTTAATGGAGACCAAACCATAAGTGACTTGATGGACTGTGTGAGTCAACCTGTCATAGAAAGGTCCTTTTTAATTAGAGTGTTAACACAAACATTTTGAAATGTTAATCTGAATTGTGTGTAGGAGGAAACAGCCTGGCTGAATGTTTGGACATATTTGAACACATCAGCTTCTGATAATACATATTGTGTCATACTACCTGTATGAACAGCAAGAATCACTTTCCCCTGCCCCTATTATTGTTATTAGGTGGTCTATCAGATTTTACTTTTGCATCAAGTAAAACTTTGTCAACTTATGTCTGCTCCAAGCATAAGCAAAAGTCATCCTGTGGTCCACAGTTCCCAGCTGTATAAAGATTGCTAGATGACTTGATTTTAGAAATTGTTGAATATAATTAGATTTCATGCTACAAAAAGTACACTCTCTATAGCTGAACTTTAGATCAGAAACAAGCTTTACCAAATTTGCACTTCAAATTATGCTTTCTTTTTAACAGAGATGTAATTGCACCAGACCAACGCAAGCAATAAATGACACTGATTAGAATGAAAGATTACCAACAGTATAGTTTTGTTGTGGAATAAATTGACATTTTTTTCCTTATATCAGTTTAAATAACACACACTAGGAGTACTACTTTTCAATCTGTTTGTCGATTTTAGTGTTTGTACTGTGCCCATCAGAACAGTGTAAAAAGTGTCTCTGGGGTACCTAAGTGCCTAAAAGCATTTAAGATCCAAACTCAGGAAATGAAAGACCAAACTCCCCCACTGTGATGGAGCCACTTATTTTGGTATGATTTCTCCAGAAACTACCTGCAATGTGAATAATAAGCCTGTGAAAATAAAGGTATTGACACTTCTCAAATATGCTCCAGAAGAGATTTATTTTGTCTTTTTGTAAGGACCAGTGTGTGACTGTCCCCTGGACCTGGTAGCCTGATGGAAGCAAGGCAGGGGCTCACACAGGGTCGTAGAAGAGGCACAGTCCAAAAAGCAATTTTGATCGATGGGGTGAATGGAGTAATGTGTTAACATTTACTTTTTCATTCTGTCTCTCCTAGAAGACTGGCTAATCCTGCATATTCTTAAAACTGAAGTCTTTGTCATAGAAATAAGGAGTAATATTTTCAGGGTGAGAAGCAATGGAAATTTCACGTGCTTGTTGCTTTGAATGTGTATTCAGCCAATAACAAAGGTGAACTATTCATTATATGAAAAAAAAAAAAATTCCTCCAACTTCTTTCACTACAACCCACAATTAGCAGCTTCCATCATCTAGCATTAGTTGTTACTGTGTGATCAACACTTACTACTGTCTGTTATAATATTTACTTAGTGATGGTAAACATCAAGTTTCATAAATTTTATTCAATTGCATCTTGGATGAATCTGGCACAAAATACTACAACAAACAAAATCTGGGCTTTCATAAGTTGTGGATGTTACATCCAAAACTTCTCATTATACCTGGCAGTAGCTTGGCATAACATAACTAGGATGGCTTTACTGTAGCATTAGGCAAGCTCAGAAATAGTTTGTGGAAGGATGATTTAGAGCTGCTGACTGAATAATATCAGAAAATAGATGAATCCCTACAGAGTGGGGAAAAAACAACAAAAAAATAAACACAAATTTTTATTTTTAAGATCAAATTAAAAAAAATAAACATTAGTATTAACTCCCTCAACAATAAACCATAAGTCCTTTGAAATTATCCACCCTTGTGTTATGTTTACTTGCTCTTTTTGTTATGATTCAAGCAATTCAATGCATATGAACATGTTGTTTTAAGAATACTAGTTTGTTTTTAAAAACTACTTCTCATTATGAAACATCTCAAATAATTTTCAAATCATACTTTTCAAAAATTGCAAACTATTACCACATACTTGACTCTTAGCACTTGCACTTAAAAAAAAATATTTATATGGACACCACAATGCAATCTCCTGATTGTATTTCATGTCTCATGTGAAGAAACTCTTTTGTTAACGTCTTCAACTTTTTTGGGGATGCCTGATTTTATTGCTTTTCTCTGGACATTTTATTGATGACCATGCAGTTGAAGTTTATTCATCTCACTATACTGGGCACTCAAACAGAAGGTGCTTGCAGTACACAAGCAACAGGAGAATACAGGCATGTGTTTATTTAAAAATGCAGACACATCGTATCAGGAAGTCACACACTCCAGAGTGCTTAATGACTGTATACACTGGAACATCACAGTGTGATTTATCATTGCAGTATGATTCAATGAATTACCTAATGACTTAGAGACAAGGGCTGTAGTCCTGAATCAAAAAACTGTAACTTTATCAATGGAAATTTTCTCAGTCTGGGATCACAATACTTTTACTTGTGAAAACAAGAAAGAAAAATATTTCACAAGTTTCAAACTTTGTAATCAGAAGAGAGTGGAAACTGAAACCATATTCCTTATGAAAACTTTTAGTAAGAAAATCGAATCAGATGGCAAAAGATGTTCAGTCATTAACTAGAGGGAGAGGACAGATTCACGCACTTAGGAGAGTAAGCTTAATTTGTTTCACTCTGACTGTGTTAAATATTTAAACTCTGCTTTAAGAAAATTAATATTGAAGTCCAAATTGTTCTCTTTTAAAAAGCAATGAACAAATTATTAAAAGGTAGGGCATACGTTTTACATATTTCCTCTTAAAAAAAAAAATAAATAATAGTAATAAAGATAAAAATGCAGCAAAATTTCTCCAAAGCAGTCTCGTTAACAGAGCAATATTTCCCTCTAGTGGTCGCCCAGAAGCAGCCAGGTTTTCCCAAGTTTCTCTCGCAGAATTACGATGGGCAGCCAGCTTTTCCCGGGACCTGCAGGCAGCAGGACACATCCCTGCCACAGCTGGACCGCGGCTAGAGGGACAGCTGCAGGATTGCACAGGAACAGAAACACCTTCTGCCATAACTGCTGCGAAAATCAAGTCCCTATTTTTCATTATTTAAATATATATGTATATCACCATAACCAAAATCATCCTTTTTCTTTCTCAATTGTTGTTCAAGCCATTGAAAAGAAAATATTGAAAAGTCCTTGAAGGGAGTAGAAGGGGTAGAGAAGGACATAGTCCTTTTAAGAAGCACTCAGGAGTATGAGGAAGCCAAAAGCCAAGACAGGCACCTGGAAGTCACAGGTCATGCAGTGAAGCCATCTCAGCCCAGCACAGCCATGGTGGAAATAGCAGCAAGTTCTAATTGTGATGAGCCCATATGGAACATTTTAGAGGTGTTAAGTTCCTAATTAGGGATACACAGGCCTCAGCATGCTGTGTTGCACAGATGTACTGCTGCTCAGAGCAAAAATGGAGCAAGGTAATGTGGGCGGTCATGATAAAAAGTGGAATTGATTGAAAACATTAACAAATACCAGACAGCCAGGTCAAAACTTCTGCTGTGCCAAAACAGGGAGGTTTCTTGTGTCCTTTTAACTTGTTTCTCTCCAGTTCTCCATTTCATTTAGAAAACTGTTGTGTTTCTGAACCTTGGACTTGATGCAGTGTTCAGAATGCTGAGTTTTATTCAGCTCTAAATTTTATGCTGAGAAGATTTTGAGTGAAAATAAGATGTGCTAATTTCTGAGAGATTTTTGTTGAGGGGTAGGAAATGGTTGGAGAGAGGGTGGAAGAATGTTCATGTTTGCAAAGACACAGATAAATGTTCACACATTCCTGTTCTGATGGGGAAAGGAAGAGCAGGGGAGAGATTAAAGGAGTAGAGGAGCACAGAGGAGGAGGAAGGAGATGAAAGGAGCCCATAAATGAGGATACAAAAATGAGAAAAATGTCTCACGCTTGGATATCTTCAACTTTGTAATGAATCTACAATATTTGGCAAATGTGCTATACTAGAGTTTTAGTGAAGCTTTTCACTCCCAAAACCAATATGCAGACACACTCCAGCTAATAAAATACGTTCAGCAGCAGTGAGAAAAGGCTGTGACTGCGGCATGACATGAGAAAATTGCAAGTGCATTTTATCAGACAGAGCTCTGCAAATATTTTCTCAGACTTTTGGTTATTTATGAATTAAGAGTTAGACAAGAGTGAGCAAGTTAGACTACAATCTGTCCCCTTGTTGTACACCTTGGCACTGGAAATATGTCTGATCATTAGGAGAAGTTAAGCAGCATCTAATTAAACTGAATCTTTCCTGGGAAAATACAAGCAACATTGCTTGAAAAATTGAAAATTAAACATGATGAGTTATTCCTGTAGGGAAGTTGGCTTAGCCAATTCTAGAGCTAAGCCAGGTGGAGTGTCTGTGAAATTCACCAGTGGATCTACCAGTCAGTGGGTTTGGGGTGTATTTTGTGTATATAATTGGTCAAGGGAGAGAGCAGATAAATATATGATTTTCTTTCTCAGTGATGCATGCTGGCATTTTTATACATTTTCTCTTAGATGTAGTAATTAAAAACTTCCTTCTGTTAAATTCTGTTAAATACTGCTATATATTTGTTTATATATACATTGCCTAGTCTAAGGTTCCTATACTGTATATTCTCCATCTATTCTTCTCACTCAAATATAAGACACCATAAATCAGTCATTTTCTATGCAGTCAGAACTTGTAGCACTTAGAGCTGCATGTGCTTTTCCATATTTTTGAACAGCATTATGATATATATAAGGTTATAAGATTAATTTCTCATCAGTTGACCAGCACCAGAGTATGCCTGGTCTGATCTCTCTAAGCACTGCGTTAATCATGGTGGCCTGTAGTCCATAAAGCAAAGATATGTAGACAGCTCCTCTCCTCTCCTCTCCTCTCCTCTCCTCTCC
>VZTB01008759.1:221057-256474 GCA_013397245.1 Thryothorus ludovicianus
TAAAAAATACTTGGTATGTTGAAGAACTCCAGAATATAGCACTTATTTTATTTGCAAATTATTAGGATTATATAATTATATATAATGATAAGATGACTATTTTGAGTGCATATCACAGAAATGTGAATGTTTCTATCCCTGTGAAGATAATGGCTTTAAGCAACTTATATGCTTATTGTTTACAAGAGTTTACAACCCAGAAAAAACCCTGAAAACTTTCTAGATTTTTATTTCCTTTCATAATAAATTTATTTTTTTCAGGTTCACCGTATTTGTTCCTGCCATGTAAGTAAGTTGCTCTTCAAGAGCTTTGTTCCCTTTAGATCAGCAAGACAAAGATGACACCATGTATATCTAATGCTGGAAAAACAAGGTGAAAGAATGCAGAAATGTGTGACCATCTGGCTTCTTGTCCACTTGAGCACAGGCTATAGGGGTCACTGAGACCCCTCAGAGTGCTATTGATACTGGACCCTGACAGGAAACACTTCAGCTGGTCCCCACAGGACAGAGGTGAATACACTCAGAGGTGTGTTACATCTTCAAACGCTGGAGCTGGTGACAAACCAAAGGAAACTTCTAGCTGCTTCTAAATGCTCTTCCTCCTGGTAACAGGCTAAATGATTCCTGTCCCCTCCTGATAATCTGCAGCTTGGGAAAATAAATATCTGTCAGAGACTTTCTTGCCTCACTGACATCCCCTGTGTGAAGGACAAGTAATAGTACAAACTGGAGGAATAAATTTTTAAAAATATTGAAGCCATGCAGGAGGACAAAACAGTTTCCTTGAGGGCTGAGAAAAAGCATTTGTAATTCCACAATTCTTTGAACTCTAATTCCTTAGATTGAATTGAGTGGTAGGGAAGCAATTACAGAAATAAGAGAATGGGAGATGCTGCCGATAAGAATGCAAAGCTTTCCCAAAGGTTTTCCCAGTTTTACATTGTCACAACTGTGAACTCAGATAAACCTCAGATAGGAGATCAATTGCCCACACACTGCCAATAAATGCCCTGAGGTATTGGTGCCCAGATTGCCAGGTATGGTCTGTAAGTAATGCACATAGTCATAAAACACAAATAAAATACTCTACACATATCATTGTTTAAAGGGGCAAAGACACCAAGGCAGAAGACTGTTGCCGAGTAGTTGGTTTGGGTTTGATTTTAATGTTATTCCTTCCAAAAGGCAAAGTTCTTATGAATCCCAGTACTACTTACAAACACCTTCTATCCTTGTCTGCCTCAAAATCCCTTCTTCTTTCTTTTTTTCCTCTTTTCTGATTCTACATTATTTTCATATCTTTTCCTTATAAATACCTACTATCTATATAGGTGTATAAAAATGTATGTGCCTCTGCTATTGAAGGATTATCGTGAAAATTTAAAAAAACCTTCAAGTTCTTGAAGCAAAGATATTTAATGAGTATAATTCTTATCATTTTAACTAGATCATCTTGCCTAGATGTGGTGCTTAGGAACACAGTTTAGTGGTGGAGTTGGCAGTGTCAGGTTAATTGTTGGACCCATTGACTATAAAGGTCTTTTCCTACCTAAATGGTTCTATGCCTATAGATTGAGATCATTAAAGAAGGAACAAAGTTAGGTCAAATCTTCTCAATTGTGACAGGATTTTGAACTTGCTTCTTGCCTCCTTAGCTGAAACTCAAAACTTTTCCACAAGTGAACAAAACAGAAAATCTGTCACGATACAGCAGTGCTGTCACAGAGAAGGGCCCTGGCTTAGATTAGTCTTGAAGAAAATGGAGTTCTAAGCACTGCTGGTCCAGAGGGCTAGGAAATCCTGGGCTGTGGTGCTCCACAGAAGACTGGACAAACTGGAGGGAGCCAGTCACCTCCTGCCTGTGAAGTGATCTGGGGGCTCTTTTATAGGTGATTTGTGCCTTGTGTCACTCAGCTGCCTGATGATTTTAGGCTGTGTCAGAGAAAAGCAGGCTGCTCGAACAACTTTGATCTTGAAAAGAAAGAAAAGTAAAGCAGCAAAGAATATGACTCCAAAAAAAAACCAACTAAATAATCCTTATTTTTCATGATACAGTAATTAACCAGCAGAAAAAGTAGGGGCAGCAAAAAGAGCCTGGATAAATTAAAATGACTGACACAAAGGTATGCTACAGTTACATTGGAAAGTAGCTTGGAATAATAGTATAAGAACTAGAAGAGGAAAATATAGATTGCACAGTAAAAGAAACATTCTTCTTTCCAAAATATTTAACTGTGGAAGTTGTCTACGTAAAATAAAAAAACATTGCAAATTATACATATATTTTTAAAATGCTAGGGAGAAAAGTACATGGGCAAGGAGTTAAGGTAAATGTAAAGATATTTTTTCACTGTATACAAGGAAGTATCTGCTCTTTAAATGTAGTTTTGACATAAAAGGAAGTATCTGCTCTTTAAATGTAGTTTTGACATAAAAATTGATGTCTACCAGGTATTTTGAGATCTTTATACAGTTCTTACATTTAAGTCATTGAGGCTTCATTTGTGCAACAGGAAAAAAAGGAGGTTTTTTTCTTCTGTTTTAAGTGTTAATGTCATTTTCAAAGGCATTGTATCCTCAGGTCATCTGAATGCTCTAAACAATGTTTTATTCTAAATTTTTATGTGAGCTTAGACTTAAAATAAAATTCTAATACTCTTATTGCAGGAAGCAACTTTTCCTCCATAAACAAACATATTGCAAATTTTATCCTGACTTATATCTCTAAGGCATGCAAAACTTTAGTTCTGCAAAACAAGAATTCAAAACTTTAGTTCTGCATGCAAAATATAGAGGTGCAGTTATAGCTGTAATTTTTTAAAAGTTATTGTCCATGTAAATGCACAGTTATTCCAGTAAATCATATAGTGTTCAGCTTTACAGAATGACGTGAGCCTCTCTCCCTGTCTATTCAGCATAAAACCAGGTATCTGGAAGTTAATATGCATAATAAGTTAGAATAAAAGTTGAACACACATGTTAGAGTTATCTTGTTTGACTTAAATTTTTTTTAATGAAATGAAAAGGAGCAGCATACAAGAACAATGTTCTTTCTGTGATAAGTTATATCCTGCTCGGGTTGCTGCACGTCACTAAGAATACCACAGAAAGCTTAGTGGTTTGTTGAGACAAACTTCTCTGGCAAAGGTGATCTTATATTCCAATCACCCCTTGTTAAAAAGACATAAAAAGAAGATTAGCATACAGCCAGCAGGGCTTGTGCAGTGGATTCTCTTGGCTCATCTTGGAGTGCTCCAGTGAGGTCTGGCTTGTTTTTTACTGTTCAGGATCATTTCTTTTGCCACTCATGGAAGTCTCAATGATTTAAAAATAATAATAGCACAAATAGAACACATGACCTCTGACCCATTCCTCTTTGATTAAGTCTCATTTTATAACAAAACTATGACTAATGTCTCTTCCTTTGCCTTCAATAAACTATCATATAATCTGTCTATTATTCTTAATATCCTCTTGCCCCAATAAGACATTTGTGTTTTGTTTGGATTCCCCTGAATGGGGTGAATATTATATCTATAACCTACTGGAAAGCATTTCTTCTTAGACATATTGGCAGGGCTAATTTTGTTTTTACAGGTGTTTGTACTTGGAAAGGGGTTAGCCACAGTCTTGAAGGCTCTACCGCACTGGTACATCACAGGAGCACAGTGTGCTGTGGGTCCTTGAGCTGTTAACGGGAGGCAGGGAGGGAAGGTTAAATTAATCATTTATGCTTTATTTATTCTTTCTCTTACTTGTGGAGTCGGGCGAGCGGATGCCAGTTTTCCTCAGCTAAGGACTGTCTGTATGACATGATGTTTGATATCTGGCAAAGCATAATTTTTGTGATTTATATTGTAAATCAAAAAAAGAAAGAAATACATAGGAATCTCTGCAGTGCTGCAGTTTTGTCTGTCACCTGGACAAGCTAAATAAATCCCCTTAGAGAAATCTTGAGAAATTTTTCTTTGATTCAAGTAGATATATGGTCTTAATACTGTTTCTTTCTTATCTTTGCTAAGATTTCTCTTTTCATTTTGTGATGAAAATTTGGTCATGTCTCAATGTAGTATATATCTCTGGGATGATCTGAGGGAGATTATTCTGGAATGACTGATGCTAAACTTGATTCAAGCTAAAAAGATAGAATAGACAAAAATTAACTTGTCTTCCCCTCACTCCTTCCTTTTTATTTGGGGATTTAAATATGTAATTCCAAAATTTAAATTATCAAAATTTAAAGAATATGTGCGTATTCAGGAAAAAATGTCCCACAAACTTCTAAAAATATGGTGACATTCCACCAAAAGAAATAGACTTCATGTTTTGCTACATGAGTTTTAAACACATGGTTAAGTGTTTGCCTGCAGAATAGTCCTAGGCTCTTTCCTCCTGAAAACTCTGTACTCAAGTAAACTGAACACCAAACTTGTTATGTAGAAGGGATTCATGAAACCCTCCTGGATGAACAAGCTATGTCAAACTTACTACAGCTGCACAGAAAATGGTGATTGGAAGCAGAAGGAGAGAAGGAACAAGCTGAAGAATCAATACGCTCAACTACAACATCAAGTTCAAAAAGTATTTGCATATCTCCTGTTAATACTTTTCTCACCAGAGTCTCTTTAACAGGGAATTTCCAATGACTTCTTTTGTCTTTTACTGACCACAGCACGGTCAGCCATGGGCAGGTACCAGGCAGGGTGAGTCTGGCCATGGCAGATGACAATCCTGGGCCAGAGGTGCCCTTTCTGATCTCGGTGAAAAGCACAAAGCACAGCCCTGCAGTGGAACAGCCCTGCTAAACCAGGGATATCAATGCCAGCAGTACTGGGTATCACTCCCAAAACACATCTACAAGCGAATGTGGATCCTGTTTTTTGCTTGGCAGTGTTTTGAACCAGGTAGAAAGGACATGGTTTAATAGTTAAATCGTTGCTGTGGCAGAAATATGGTTTGTTATCTTAATTCTTTTTTGGGGGGACTGATACTTTCCTTCATTACATCTTTGGTACTTTCCTTTGGTGTTGCCTACCTTGAGTATCCAATCTGACAAGTTATTAGATTTGCATATAAATTCCCTTATTCTTTGACATGATACAACTATAAAAACTTCATTTCTGCCTAATGATTTCATATTAAAGCACAAACCCACTGTATTCGCATTTATGGCTATAGTTTGAAGCTAGAACTGGTTTGTTGTGTGAACTCAGGAGCTAGTAAATGCTAAAGTAGTCTTGTATATACTAGTGTGACTTGCACAAATGTTATGAGGCCATGAAGGGCATTTGAGGAGCTACAATTCCACCATACACCACCAATATGTGTTCTACATGACATTGCTAAGAAAAATAAATGAGTGATGCTAACAGATTTAAGTTTGCCAGCAAGGATATTTTCTTACAGATGCTGAATCAAAATCATGGAATAGTATTTCAAGTTAAATAATATTTCAAGGTAAGTAATATAATATACCAGGTTTTCAGACTTTAAAATGTGTATAAAAAATGAGGAATAAAGAAAGTCTTCTTATGTGTCTTTTCACTTTAGCTTGGTCAGCAAAGTTCTATTTTAGGCCATTAAAACAATGATCTGATATATATTAACAAAAAACATACTGAATTTGAGGAATATAGGTGGGAAAAAATATTTGTATTTATAATCACATTTATTACACTCTTTCTTTATTTCTCTATTCCTAGTCATGTGTAGAAGCAGCACACAGCAAAGTGTGTTTCAAAATGGCTGCATCTGTGCTCTTATATACAAAAGCACATATTTTCTAGATGAGAATACCAATTTTAGTTTCCTTTCAACATGCATAAGTTAAACCTCTCTCAAAATGTCTAAATTTATAGCAATTACAGTTAAAATTTTTCTGCATAACTCCCTGCCTGCAGGTTTCTACTGCTGATATCCAGTAGCTAAAGGATAAGGCTACTTAGTGTTTTCTTAAAGAATTTATACAGGGAACAAGAAATTTCTGTCCCTCTTAAAGTTGTTTCATTCTCACACTTGAGTTTTCATTGTTAATCTAAACGCAGGCTTAGGATTTTGTTGGCTTTGGTGAATTTGGTGCAACTGTTGTGTACACCTCCAGCACGATCAGCTTGTTCATGCCCTACAAGAGCCATTGATATTTTAAGAGCAAACAAACAAGGGGATCAGGAACCCAAAACTCCAGTAACATCTGCAACACACATGCAGCCTTATTTTTATACATCTCTTTTGATCCTACTTCCTGGATGCTCATCTGCAACATCATTCCCATTCCTCTGCTGTCACTGGGTGGTCAGACACAGGTCCTGAACCGGTTAATACTTTGGCATCTAACCCCCACTTGGATAGTGTTCATCTCAAATTTTGTCCTGCAGTACAGACCATCAACCTTGTGTTCTTGAACAGCATTGGCTTTGGTTTTTATCCTACATAACCTAACAAAGTAACAAAGAAATATCCAGGTAAAGATAGTGTTTTGTTTATAACATCAAGCTCTTCAATATGATTATTCAAGAAGCTTAGACTCTGCTCTTCTGTGTGTCACTACCTCCAAGAGGAATCTCCTGGAGAAGCAGTCTGTGATCATGTGTTGGTCACAAGGGAACCCTGAGCTGTCATTTCCTGACTTTTAAGTAGCATTTAATTCTTCCAGCTAAAATTTTTGCACCTTCTAACATTAGTTTCAGCTTGGTGGGCAATTTTTGTGCATTTGCTGGTATTTTGTCTGTTTGTTTGTTTTATTGATTTTTTTCCCTTTAATTTCCTATGTTTGTGGTGTTTGAGACTTTTTTTAAAAAAGAAAACACAGAGCTGCTATTATGACGTGACCCTCAGCTACAAGACAGATTTATGCCATTTGCACTACAAAGCATATTGGCACATCAGCTTGCAACACATGGTCAATGTGCTTCGAGTGGAAATCATGTGTTGGAGGTTTGTATAGTTTAAGAGTGACTGAAAATGGGATAGTTATGCTTTTTTATTTCTCTCCTCAAAATTAAAAATAAAAGCAGGAAAACTGAATATTTTTTAAAAGATCTTTCACTGCACACAGGATTAAAATGAATTTTGTCTGGTAAAGAGAAGAAAAATTTAATCTAAGTTTAGTCTCTATAATTTCTGAAAATAGCAAGAAAGAACGATGACACCTCTTGAAAAACATTGGCGAATATCTGACAATGGAAAGCAATAGGCAAGTTATAAGGTCAGGTCTTTTAATAATCAGTGATGTGAATTATGCTCTTGAAGCCCACTTTGAAATTCTACATGCACAGGGAACTCCTACATCCAAATGACAAGAAAGGAGAAGGGACTACATAAATGAGATAGCTTAATATCCTAATAAAAAGCTTAAAAAAATAGTCATGTTTTCCTATGAAGTTCTCCTGGGGACTGAGCAAATCACAAAGGAGCAAAGAGGATTATAATCAAGAAATAGGAAGCAGCTTCCCAAGACTTTCAGGCTTTCTTTGATGCCAAGACTTGAAGAATAGCAGTAGAGCAGAGAGCATAACAAAAGATGAAAGAATTCCTGTTTGTGCCACTAAAGAGTTAGTATTTTACCCACTGTATGTTTATTATTATGAATGTTTATTTTAGTGCCAGTAATATGTTTGACCCTCTGTTAGACACAAGAGTAAAAGGCAAAACCTAGGTAATTTGCATTTAAAAACTATACTTTTAGGTCTGTGAAAAACAGAGATGAAGGGATATTATAGAATGAGGAATTATTTGAAGCTGCAACTAAATCTCTCAGTCTCTTTATAGTAAAAAATAAGTTGTTCAGATAGGTCTGAACATGAGATAAGTATCTTATAAGATCATTTCTCATTGAACTACATGATGCAGTTCACTTCTTGCCATATCCAGTGGTCTCACATGAAATTCAAAGCATAACAGCCCTATAGTGTAACTGCTCTGCTGTATAACACATTGTTCACAATGTCCCAGACTACTTCTTTCAAAAACAACACTCAGCTTAGGGGGTCTACCAAATCAGAAATTAATTTAGTGCCCCCTTAAAATTTTAATAATATCTGCTGCCCTCACCTCTGGCTACTCCACTGGGGATGGTGGAATAAAGCCGGATCTGCACTCTCCAGTTAAAGCCTCTTATTGTCACAGTGAAAGTTATATACCCTGTGTGATTTTGTAGTACTTATAAAAGCCCATAAGCTGGCCAAAACAAACCCACTGGATATGAATCAGCATTTCAATGTGTAAGAATTATGATTCATTATATTTAAGGCCAAGACATAAAAAAGAGATGCTTGGCCAGAAATGTAGTTAAGAAAATGTCAGCATATCCATTAGGAGGTCCTACTATCACTCCTTAGAAGTAAATGAATGTTAAACTCTTCAGCAAGAGTAAGCAAGCACCTGTGGATGATGGTTGTTTTTATAGCTCCAGAAAAACTTATCAAACACTTTTCCTTTCAAAAAATGAAGTGTCTTGTCCTTTGTTAAGCAAGAGTTGGAACAGGAAAATCACCACATAAAACCAATAAACTCTGATTTTTTCTGCCTGCAGTTAAGTTGTTTACAATTATGGTGTTACACCAATTAAAAATAAATTGTTTCTCCTTGAGTACCTGAATGCCAGCTCTCACACTGAAAAACTTTTCATCTTTCTTCATCCTAAGGAACGCTTTAAAATCTCAGAAGTCAGTTAACCGTAACAGAAACTCATGCTGCTCCTCAATGCCACTAGTAATAACACCTGAATTTCTATAAAATGTGCTGGTTTAAGCTCCTGCCATCCAGGAAGAAAGTACGTGTGAGGAGGAATAAGGACATATTCCTAAAGAGACAGAGAAAATCTGTGGGACAGAAGATTGCTGGCACAATGTCCCTCTGCTGAGGAGTGGAGTACTGCTGTGGCAGGGAGCCACCAGTGAAAGGTCAGATACAGGCAGTGGAGTGAGACACAAGAAGGGTGAAAATTGCCAGACAGCCTCTGTCTTTTCCTAGCAGAATGCTCCATATATGCCTGGGAATGCCACCTGTGCCTCAGTCCTGTTGCTGCACAGATACTTGGGTTGTAGAGGAGGTGGGATTTCACTGCTCACATGCTAGAGATGTGAGTTCTCATGCAGAATTGTCAAGGTGATGATGCCCAGAGAGTCTCCTAGCCTACAGTCCTCTCTACTCAGCCCCTAATCACTCCAGACCAAGAGCATGAGCTATTTCTTGGAAAAATAGTTGGTGTCTGTCATTGCAGATTGGTGCCTTACAGCAGGATTTGAAAGCAAAGAATTACTTATGAGGAGTTCTATTGCCTTGGGTCCCCTCTTTTCCATCCAGGCTCAAAAATCTCTCAACCATAGACCTATTCACTTTGGCATCAGAGGAGCTGAAAATTATATATGTCCACAGTAAGGAAATGTAGAACTAGTGGGAAGAAAACCAGCAAAGTTGTTTTCTGTGTGGCCTTGGGGAAAACACTAGGAAGATGTTGGTGAGTGGAGCTTTTCAAGAATCAAAAGGACACTCAAAATCCCTAATTAACTTAAAAGTCAATAGCCCTGCTAGAACTACAATTGCCTTCTGAAAAAGCAAATTATCCAAACATTGTCAGGTACTTGCCATTGATTTTTTTAGGGCACAGAAAGTTTAATGCAGGGACAGATGTGCTTCAGAAAGTTTTTCTCATCAGGCACACATTTAATGTATTGATGGAAATTAGTAGTCACTTTCTTGGAATAAGGAGTGTAATAAAATCTGATTTCTGCCTACAGTGGGCATAGTGGCCCTTTACAGCCTGGGCCAGGCTCAGATTTTTAATGCTCTTGAGCTGAGGATAAGCTTGAGCTCAGAGTTGCTGTTAAACCTTGCAGGAACTGGAGAGAGAAATGCTGGGAAACACTTTGTCTTTCCTCAATCCTAGTTAGGCAAATGAGGACATAGTAAAATATATCCTTAGGACACCGTAAATAAGAATTTAAAAGGGATATGAAAACTGAAACTGCCTCCTTCCTAGCTTCAGTAAGCAGTTATTTCCTATGCTATCTTCTTTTTGAGATTAGAACCTTTCATTAAAAGATAATCTTGTACTATACTGAAGGTCAGTAGTGGAGGAAGATCTTAATCTGTGTCCTATAACTTTTCTTGCTGAGAGCTGTTCCAGTTTGAAATCAGTTTCCCACAGCATGGGGCCTAACTGGGAAGAGGGCAGGGTATGTGCCTTCTGAAATTAAGAAGCCCCTGTGGTGCTGTTAATCAGTAACTATTTTTGCTGCATATAAGAATTATATTTAGTCACTTAGCTTTGAACATTAGGGACGAACAAAACAATGAATGATTAAAACAGTTTAGCTTTACATCTATTTCATCATTTTTCATAGCAGTACTTCCAGTTGAAGAGTGTTACAGAAGCTCCACCTCTGATCTTCTGTGGAGTAGGCAAAAGCTGAGCTTTTGGAAAACATTTTCTTACTTCTCTTTGGGGAGCTTAGCTTTCTAATGCTGTTTTGAAGTGTGTTAGTATACAGCTACACCTTTTACAGTACATTTCCAGTTTTGGAATTCTTACCTAAAATTCCTCAAAATAGTCAGTTAGAAATTCCAGACAAATTTTGTGGTAATCCTCAAAACATACCTGAGTTCAGTCACAGTAAAGACATGCACCTGGTATGAGAATAAATCCCCAAGCAAGGCTGTAGCTCAGGGGGGCTCTATGTGTGCACATGGGGTCTAGACCAATGTGTTTGCTCTTAAATAGTTCCTGCCAATTACAAAAACCCTGGATTGAAAGTGTCAGTCTCTAGGGCTATCAAATGGCTGTGATACATTATCAAATTAATGACACACAACTAATGATGATAGGAGAAATACGCTCCTAGTATTCCCACTGGGAATTTTCATGGGCTGCCAAGAGCTGACAGATATAAATTGACTTTAATAAAAGTCACAACAGGAGAGCTGAGACCTGAATTACCAACATGCCAATACTCAGTGAGTTTGAAAGATTTTGGTCAGAATATAATTATTATTATTAGCTTTCCTAGTTTTAAAAATGGAAAAAAGGAAGGGGAAGGCACTAAAATAGAAAGAGAGATTATGGGAAAAGGAAGAGAGATGAACATGTTTATGCTTTTACGTAGATTTTTTTTAAATAAATGTCTGAAGGAGAAGAAGGTGACCTCTTGTGTGATGACTTTTTTATATTTTCATTTAGGTTTCTCCTATCATCTAGTTGCCTATTCTCAGTTTGTGCTTCCTGCAGAGGAAGGCCAGGCTTCCTGAAGCATTTGAAAAGTAGCTGCCACAAATCCAGTCCCAAAAAACATCTTTCTCATGACTAGTGAGGTAAAGAACCTAAGAGACAAAATACCACAAGCAAAGGTTAAAACAGTTTCTCAATACTGCATCTGAAGTATGACAAATGTACCATAAATGACCCGAGGAACTTCTTTTACAGAGTTAGTTTTTTAACTTGCTGCATTTATTTTTAAATTTCTTAATTGTAGAATCGAGATCTCTGAGTTACACTAATTCTAAGGGTGGTACAGTGCTATGAAATCTGATTCTGTGGCTGGTTGCAACATTTTCCAAATCCTTAGGTGGTTTTTGTGGCCACAAAAAATCTTGGTGCAGACATCTAGTATGATCCTGCTTCTTCAATACATTTTTTTAGCTAATACAAACACATAGAAACAACACTGAGATTTAAGATTTTAAATTTAATAAATTTATCCATTTTAGAATAAGTTGGTTTCAAAAGGGATAACAGAACTATAACATATGCCTAGTGAGACTTGGGAAAATATTTATCGTGACAGAAGAGATGGTGGTGACAATCAGTCATTATTCTTGACAGCTTCCACATCACAGTCACAAAAATATATATAAAAGAGAACCATGAATATAGAAACTATGATTAAACAGGAGAATTCAGACATTTTTTAAATTTTTCATTTGCAATATACACATGTAATTATGTAACTATATCATCAGTCAAAAGGCTTGTGTATGTAATTTATATTAACTGTACATGATAACTGTATGCATATGCTTGAATGGATGGAAAGATACTGCTGAAGGAATCTGGAGATGTGAAATGATCTGGACAAACATGAAAATTAACATACCTTAAAAAGGATGTTTGTTCTCTAGAAATTAAGAATGTTAACTCCCTTTGTATTCACTAAGCTATCACTGAACACCAACGTAAAAATTTCCATTTAAAATGCTTTAAATTGCCTGCTGCTTGTACTGTAAAACAATGACAAATTTTGGACATGTCTTTTTGCCAGAAGTACAGACTTGTGATTGGATTTTCCATTTTCTAGCTAGAATTGTTCATTTCTGCACTTCAGTCTCTCTGCTGACTTCTGGTAGTCATTTTCCCTGCTAATTTAAAGCTTCAAGCACATTTAGGAGTTGTATTAAAGAGAGAATTTTTTTTCAAGACAGCTACAGAATTTTCTTGATGAAGAGAAAAGTAAATCGGTATGTCATCAACCCAGAATAGCAATTTAATGAATAGCTTTCCCCAGAGGCAAGGTGCGCATGCTAAAAAATATACAAAGTACCAACTAACTTTGTTCAAGTCCCTTTGGGATTTCACAAAGTGTAAAGGGTAAAAGCAAAGCAAGGACTCTGCTTGCATCAAAAACTGCCTTGAAATAAAACCCAGTTTTTAAAAAGGTTTATAAGAAAGGAACTAATCTTTTCCTTTGTTTATACCTTCTCTATGTGTCTCTGCCCCCTCTCCTCCCCACCCCTGCTTTTAGTCTGAGAGCAGTTCATACTTGTTATTGACAATGAGAGAGATACTTTTTTAGGCTTTTCTTCAGAGGAGCACTGAAAATCAGCCACTGATATGTTTATTTGAGAGCTGAGGCTGGAGCAGAGAAAATAAACATTGTCAATATGTTTGGTGTTAAGGTGAATGGCATCAGGTCCTCCCAGTTTGACTTGTAAAGTCTCAGCAACTGTATTGCTGTGTGCTGGTGTTTTAGCAGACTGGCCTCTAAAAGGAAGGGAAAAGTACATGATGTTTGTACAGCTGAAAACAAGATGAAAAACCACAGGCCCTGTCTCACACTCCATTAGACCCTAAAGTCCATGGAGTACTGCACTCAACACATAAACACTCAGTTTGTGGAAAACTTTTTCAATGTGTGAAGGAAGGGAACAAAGCCTGGAGTCAGAACAATGATCATCTATGTATGCAGTGAGCAGCCAGTGCAAAACGCAATGGCAATGCTCAGTTAAACAAACAGCTGATACAGAAACACATTAGTCACATTAATAACTCCCAATAAGGTCTCTTGGGAATGTGTCTTGATATTCCAAGTGCACTGTGATGTGTGCAGTCTATAGATAATGTAGTTATTCTTTTCTTCTCACTTTTTATGAGTGGAAATAAGAAATAATGCCTGTAGTGTACGCTGACAGAGACCTTGGCATAGGCAATAGGAGGACCTGGTTTGCATGTCCTGTACTGACATGAAAACTCTTCTGCAGTATTTTGTAAAAGTATAGTTAAAGAAAAAATATATATTCAACCTTGCTGTACAGTTGTGCATATTGCAGATCTACTCTAAGCTGTCTTCATTCTGCTACCTAGTGAAATAACAAAGTAGTACTCTCCTGTATCATTACTTTGCAATAGGAAACATTGAATTTAGGGAAAATGATTAACAGGGGTATTACATTCAGTTGTAAAAAACTCTTCCTATTCTGAAAAGACCAGTAAGGATTTTATTATATTGTTTGAATTCTTTGGGGCTATCTAGCAACAAATTTCCAGAAACTGTACAGCTTATGAGTCAGATGTGCATTAACACCATGATACTAAAAATTTTGCTGTGTTATTAAAAATTATGCTCTATGTATACATGACCTTAGGTCTAACAGAAAGGTATCAGATGAGATGTTTGCAGTGTTTGCAGTTGATGAGCACTGTGAGCAAAACAGATTTTCTTTTATGGATTAAAAAATATATTAATAAACTTCTTTCTTGTCAGGCATCAGGATTGTTTTAACACTGCATTTGCCAGTATTGCAGAGCACTGAATGTCTGCAAATAAATAAGATCCCATTGCCCCAGCCAGCATATTTATTTAGATAAGGAGGATCAGCTGTTTAACTAGCATGGTTAGATGGTGTCAGCAGAGTGTTTCATAATGCACGGCCTCTTGTTCAATTACTGCACTTTGCCACTACTCTCTCACCCTTTAATCTAGGTGTAAGAGTCAGAGCTGCAGCAAAGGCAGGGTGAAAGGGGCATGGCAAAAGGGAGACAATATGCCTAAGTCCTACCAGCTGCTGTGAAGAAAGAGAAGCTGAAGGTTAACAGGAGTAGACAGGCAGGAAGCAGCCACAGTTGGGAGGAATCTGAGAAAGAGAACCAAGGAAAAGATCACTTTGGGTTTCAAAATGCCTCTCTCTAACCCCATGGGGTTACATTGACAACAATATAGCTTCAGATTATTTTGTGGCCAATTAAAATCTCTATATGGAGAAAGAGGGACTTGTATACCTGCCTGTTTGTAGACAGGGAGGAAATTAAATTGTAGGTGCTGAGCTGAATGTCAGTTGAGATTTTTCAAAAATCAGTGATTATTTTATTGGCATCTTGAAACAGTTTTTAAAAGCGGTACATTAACCCAGTTCTAACAGAATAACTTCATGACTGTTTTAAGGTTTGGTGTTGAAAAATTTGAGTAAGTTGGTCTTCCAATTATTAGCTCCAAATGCCAGATCTTAAAATACATTTTCTGACTTCCAGAAGTACTGAAATATGTCTCTTGCATCTTTGCAGGGTGCTATCATGAGCTCTAAAAATCAAGCTGATTTTCAGTGATATGTGTGTGTAGGGGAGGATTTAAACAACCTGACTGTAGAAAATCAAATATGCTTCTCTGACTACTGCCCATGATCTTAATGCTTCTCTTCTAATTTTTATCAAGAAAGTCTGAATTCATTTTGATTTAGACTTGATTCTGGAGGTGAGCTTGCCTAAACCCCTTCAGTTTCACACATCATGAAAGTCAGCATGTAAAAATGCACATTTTTAAAATCATACGCTTTCCCTTGTTCGAAGCTCAGCTTAGGCTTCCATTAATACAAAAAGAGACAAATATAAAAAATATTATTGTTGTGTCCCAATGCATTGATTTAAGACTGATATTATTGTAACCTTGTTAGTACTATGCTTTCATAGACAACTCTTTCTTGGGTGTTCCAGTGAGCCAACACCAAGGAAACCCTCAAAATGATTCAGAGGATACTTCACCTTAAGATAGTTCCCAGTCAGAAATACAGTCAAGACTGCACCAGGATTACTTTTCTCCATCTCACACATTTTTGAGGTAATAGCAGCAATGTACCCTGGACAGCCTCACTTCAGGACGTGGCACACAACTTCATATTTGTCATGCAGTCATTGCATTGGTGGGATGCAGCCCGACCCTCACATTTATCACAGGGACACTGAAACAGCTCCTCCTCTCCCATCCTGCCAAAAAATCAGGTAAGTGTGTGTAGAGCCACATGGGCCCAGAGGAACCCAGGGCTGGCTGATGTGAGGCTGTGGCCAGCCCTGGAGGGGTCCTGCACAGAGTGAGGTGGGATTGGGCACCCATGGCAGAGGGTGAGGGTCACTCCCTGGGGGCACCCTGCATGTCCAGACAGTGATGCTGCCTCCTGGGCCAGTCACCACTGCAGGTGACCCTGGATCAGGAGCAGCTCTCACAGTGGACAAGGTCCAGCATCCTCCCCTCCCACACTCAGCCAGCTCTGGTGTGGGGCTCTGCTTCACTATCGTACACAGCTGCAAATTTTTGTGACTTGCAAATCTAATGATATAGATTTTTTTTTAATATTGCAGCAATTGCAATTATTGCAGGGTTCCTAGGTGTTAGGTTTGCAGACAGGTTTTGAAGCACGAATCCTGATGATAAATTACTTCAGAATGTGCTTGAACCCACGCCACAACACACGAACATTTAATTCTTTGAGCTGATAAAATTAGAAGTGAAGTTTGTTTATTTTGATGCTTAAATTCCATGATTTAAAAAACAATCTCCCGATTCAAAGATGACTCCAGAAACAAAGCATTATAAATGTACTAACATGAGTAATATTACAAGGCTTTAAAATAGGCTTTTGTTTTCCACTTGCATTTAAAATTTCCAAATCATTATGAAAAAGAAAAATTAACAGCAGACCGCTGGAAGATTTACCTTAGTTTTCTAAGGTAACAAATGCCTTGAAATACAAATAAATGTAAAGCAATTATTATCTGAGATAACACAAATTACTTCACATCTCTTATATTCTTAAGTTTTCCAAATTAAGATATATATTTTTCTTTCACTCTCTTAAAAAAAAAAAGTAATGAGGGGCATTTGTTGAATAATGTTTAAACATTTTTGCAATGTACCTCCTTTCCACCCCCCCTCTTTCTTTCCCTGACAGTATTAAGTCTGTAACACAGAAATCCTCACATTCTCCAGATGGTAGCATAAATTTTCAGGTCAAGTGATATTAAAAATAGATGATAGCCCAGACCTCATGAGTCTCTACAGAAAGACTAAACAGTCACAATAGGGAATATCATTGTTTTGGTTTTCTTTATGAGGTTTTATGTACTCAGCTGTTTCTTCAACATGCTTTCAGTGCAGAGAGACCCTGATCACTCTGAATTCCAGTTCCACCTCACTTCCTACCCTTTATACTTTCTAAGCCCCATGCCACACAAGTCAAGGGAAATATATCCTCACAGCTGCACCATCAGCCCCTAATGTGCTCTGCACTGCCGATACTCCTGCTCTGCACTTCAGAGTATTTATAACCGCAAATGAGTTCTTGAATAACCTGCTCTTAGAGCTCCTTTGGAGGAACACAGTCCACTCCAGGGCATTTTTTCTTTTTGATTAATGGATGGGCCCTCTCTAAAAAGTCTGCTGAAAAGAAACTCAGGCACAGGAAGTTATGAAAGTGCATCATAATAAAGTACATCTTTGAGTAATCATATTTTGTATGCAGACAGTAGCTGCCAGCTAAGGGGTTGAGCTTGTTTCAGATGGTTTCCTAGCGTGTCTGCAAGGGACTATTAAAAAACAAGGTAGCTTCAGGGTGGCACAGAGCCCCAGAAGCTATTTCATCTTTTATGTCTGGTTCTACTTGGGCCAGATCTTAAATAGATGTTTCTCATGTGGCCATGGGCATTTGTGGTTCAGAAAAAAAGCTTTTCAACCATGAAGGCTGCTTTTCACACCCAAGTGGAACTGGCAAATAGCCAAACCATCTGCATGGGTTGTATTTACATAGTAATAATATTTGGGGAGGAAAAGAAGCTCTGTGGCTTATCAGTTTCCTTTGACCTGTGTGGCTAGTGCTTAGATATTTTCTTGTCAATCCACATTTGGGGATTTTTATTTTTTCTGCAAAAGACAAAAGATGATGAAGATAATAACTCTTCCCTAATATCCCCTTGCAGTGGGATGGATAGATCTTTCATAGGTAAACCTACCAACACAGCTAATTAGGGACATTCCAAGAGAAAAACACTGCTGAGCGAAACACGGTAGTGAGGCTCAGGAATTGCAGTGGGGAGCTACTGTTACAAAATAGAGATAAGCTACACTTAGCATAGCAACTCCAGCCCAGCAGGAGCAAATCTGGTGGACAAAAGAATCTGTGCTTGGGACCTGACACCCATTCTGTTCTCATTTCAGGGGTTTCCTTCAGCTTCAGTTAAGGCTCTGGCCCCTGGAAGAAAAGCTTGTGAGCATTTTGAGGTTTGATAGAGGTCTCAAGGTTTAATTTCATCTGAAAGGAATTCAGTTTGTGTGCCCTGAGGTTGCTGCACAATGTGACTCACGTGTGGTAACTGGGGTCAGGCCATTAGATGAGTCTCTTAAAAGAAAATTCTCCTGATCTAAAACATGATATCAATATAAGCATAGCCAGCATGTAACAGAACTGAAACAAAGTTCCCTCCTGAGACACTGCTTTTCAATTTCAGTATTATATGCATAAATTTTAAATTCTCCATTCCTCAATTAGGGTGCATGACTGTGAAGGCATGGCTTTAAACACCACAGTGCATCCAAATTTTTCTCAGCAAGGGCAGATCTGCTCCATGAGAGCAGGGGACACCTTTGAGGAAAGGTACCCACTGTGGTCCTCTAGGCATGCTGTATAATTCCATATCCATGGACACAGTAATGCCAAAATGCTCTCTCAGGAAACTATGCTGTGCTCCCAGCCACAGCAATAGCTGCAGCTCTGCAGAAAAGTACTTCAAGGATTTTCAGTATGTGTTCTGTAAGTTATGATCAGACAACATCATGTTGCCTCTGTTGAATTGCCTTAAATTTCCCTCAATTTAAAGCTATTCAAGCTGATATTTTCCCTTATTCCTTTTCACCAGGGAGCTTTTCTTTCCTGTGGGCTGTCCCTAATCAGAGCAATGTTCTCAGTTGTTGGGGGCCTGCTCTGAAGCTCTTGTTTTTGATTGCTTCATTTTACCTACCCTTGGCTCCTGCTACGTGTTGCCCAGAGCAGCAGGCAGTGCCCTGCTGTGGGCACAGCAGCTCTTTGTACCAGGATGCAGTTTTCTGTTGAAATCTGTGCTCTGTTCCTCTGTTTACACTTCCCCATGTTTGCTTGCTTTCCAAACTGCTACCAGACATCAGGTTGCTGGTTTTAAGTGTCTGTCAACAGTCATCACCAAATCCTTTTCCTGATCAGTGTACTGCAGTCTGTGACTGGGGGAACATAGTTTCTACTGTTTTTGTCAACACTCCTCTTGTTATTTACTGTTTATTTAACAGCCCAGTAATCTCTTCTATCCGTGCCTGCATTTCATTCCAGATTTGATTAATCTTCTTCTCAAGGGTAGAATCAGCTCTTCCTGTCTCATAGCTTTCTTGTGTGTCCACTAGTTCATCTGTTCTTCATTTTAGGACATCCAGTGCATGCTTAACACTAAAATTCAGTGTCAGTAAATATTATACAAATAACCTTCATCTTATCAATGCTGTTTTGTGATTATTTTGGGTTTTCATCAACCCTCCAGAGTAGAATATTTCTATGCCCACTGGTATTACTTTTGTTGTACAATGAAATGTATGAAATCACCTTTGGCATATTTAATGCTTTGAGCTATCTCTTGCTCTTAAGTAACAGGATTAGCAAAAGAAAATAGCTTCAGGTGAGATCCATATAGGGCTAGAGAAAAGGTATCTGAAAAAAAGGGATTAATTTGTGTGGTCTTGGGGAATTACAGGTTTGATGAGAGCCAGCAACATGAGGTTTCAAGATATATCTAAGGTTGCTCATTACAGCTGCTTCCAGTTCTTTAGTAATTAAATTTTGCATAGATTAACAGTTTGGGACCAATTTGAATCTGCTTCAATAAATATCAGAATTGTTCACAAGGGGATATCAATATATTTTCTCTGTGAGAGAAAATTGTTGGAGGAAGATGGAAAACTAAACAGACATTTATCTAGCAAGTATATGTCTTGATCGTTTTACTTGCTACATGGAAAATAATAAATTAGATTTGATCACATGGTAAATAAACTATCCTAAAATTTTTCTGCTGGGCTTTTCTCTTAATTATATCAAAAGTTAAGTGCATGTTTTATAAGCTGGATGAGCAATTGGACTAAAGGAAGAAGAAAAATGCACATATTCAGCCTAGGATGAACTTTTAAATACAAATCACATCCAGTTTTGAAACCAGACTCCTTTATCAGTATTAAACTCAATATTTAGGGAAACATAGTTTCTCTACTAACCAGGCCTTATGTTTTTGTGATCTTCAGTTACATGATTTTGTTGTACAGAATCAGAATTTTGTTTTGCAAAGGGATTTGACATTTAGCTGTGTATTAAACTGGCAAAAAAACTGGGACATTTAACATTTTCTAGAAAACGGGCTTCCCAAATGTCTTCTTGTTTTGGATTGATGGTTCTTCATTTGACAGAATGGAAACATTTAATTTTCTTATGGTTTGTGTGGGCAGAATTTTGATCATATATTATATGAGTATGAGGTAAACTAAGAGAAAAATAAATGAAAAGTTATGTCATAATAAAATTTGAAATATTAAATTGCGAATATAGCCTCAAGGCATGTTTTGAAATTGTCAGAAGTGCTGTTCTTTTTCTTGGAATGAAATTCCAGCAAAACAGTTTCTGTCAATATTACATATAATGTATACAGGGTTTGCAGCAGAGTTTTTGCTATTAAACCACATTTTTTAAATAACATTATTTTTTACTGAACTTTAGGCAAAGAAGAATGGTCTAATTTTTGAGACTGACCATAAACACAACACACTCCATTGCATCCTTGCATAATTATTTCTTCTGATTATATTAGTATCCAAATTTTATAAATTTACCTAGATTTTTTCCCTGTGCTTGACAATTCAGTAAAACAGACTGGGTAAGATAGAGACACATAAAAGTGAAATAATTTGGTAAGGAAGTAAGGAAGACATTATCATGCAAAAGTTTGTTTGTGATTTTTAATATCCACCTGAGCCTTTTCCTCTGTTTATGTTTACCTCACCTCTCATTATCAGTGTCACCTGCCACTTTCATACCCTATCCAAGCTCATTTACAGTCCCCTAAACACAGCCAAAATTTTCTTTTTTTCTGCAAGGTTATAATATTCAGGCTGCTTAAATGCAAGCCTAAAACAGATATGAAGGTTTTCTTTAAGTTACACAGGTTACAGTGAGGGGAAACAGAAGTCATAGAGTTTAAGAAATACTTGCTGACTCTGACAGGCACAGCCCACAGAAGGCTTATGCCTTATGCTATATTCCCAGGGAAGTCAGATTAACTTCATGAATGCTTTGAAAAATAATAAAGGATGAAAATAATTGTATAAAAACACAACATTTTTCATCTGGAATTGATTTTAGTTGTTTAATAAATAATAAACACAAGAATTCAAACCAGTTAGGAAAATTAAAATTATCCAAAATCTTAAAAATAAATTCTGTAGATCCTGAGGTGAAAGGATGACAGCAAAAAGGCAAAAACAAAGGAAAAGTTCCTACATAACTCCTTCAGAATATGCCATGTATGTTGCACTGTTTTGAAAGTGAGTATCTGAAACCTGCACTTAAGGGAGACTCTGGTTTAGCTTGGAAATATCTCCCCTTGGAGCTTCATTAGTCTAGTCCACCCTGGTTCCTTGATGACTTTTGAGGATGAGGGATTGAAGAGAAAGATTTAAGAGACTCCAGAGTACAAACATCAGTTGTGGAATAGGACAGGACAAGATTAAGCACACTCACAACACCTGAACTATAACTGTGCACTAGGGAGCGACCAATCATTTAAATGGTTGCTCCCTATTAAATCCATCTGCACTTTTCTTGGCCTTCTTTAGCATTTAAGAGCCTGGGCTGCCACACTATACTGAGGCAGCTACGAAGCTTGCACACCTCCCTTAATGACAGTGAACCACAGGACATGTATGAACCACATGCACATGACCTAAATACAGGAAAGGAGACTTGAGGAGACTCGAGGAAATGAAAGGAGAAAGGAAAGGAGAAAGGAGAGAGGAAAGGAAAGAGGAAAGGAGAAAAGAGAGAGGAGACAAAGGAAAGGAAAGGAAAGGAAAGGAAAGGAAAGGAAAGGAAAGGAAAGGAAAGGAAAGGAAAGGAAAGGAAAGGAAAGGAAAGGAAAGGAAAGGAAAGGAAAGGAAAGGAAAGGAAAGGAAAGGAAAGGAAAGGAAAGGAAAGGAAAGGAAAGAAGTCTGTGGTACAAGCAAATACCACCTAAATATATTCACAGGAAATGTTTTTATCTGCTATAAGTTTTGGTATGATAGTCTATATTTTGACTCCAGAGTGTGATGACTGTATAACTTTTCACACGAATTTCATTTATTCCTGTCGAAGTACATTATTTTAAGGGTGACAATAACTTGGCTTCAAATGAGGTGAAACCATCACAGTGATAAATGAGTTTCTTGAGGAGGGCAGTTATACCCTGGGAATACACTTTGGAAGACCACACACCTCTGCTTAACTAAGCTTGTTACAACACATTACAAATACTCTTTCTAATGCACATGGCAGTGTAGAGACCTGAGCACTTGACTTTTGAAAATACAGTGTATGTTGCATGGGGAGATTAGTCTTGGTTTTCACACTGGTCTTTTGTGCAAGTGGGCTGTTTAACAGATGAACACTGCCTTTGTCCCTTTCTTGTTGTAGGAGCGCTTTTTTGATTTTTTTTTTTGGTCAGATTCAAAAAAATACAGGTCAGGGTTTGACATGAAACTTCTAACTGCAGTCATAAAGGACCATCTCATTTACTTGCAGTGTAGTTCATGTTGCAATACAGGGGAGAAAAGCCAATTAGTATCAAATTTTTAGAAGCATTTCAAGACATCACTGTAATTTTTAATGACACGAGCTGCTGAGCTTCATCAGTCCTGTGATTATCTTGCTAAGACACTCTCATATTGCTCCCCTGACATTATACGCAACATAACTGAAATCTGGAGAAAAAAGGCCTGGCATAACCCCTGGATATACAGGAACATGACTGCCATCCACCATGAAAAATATACATCATGCTGCAAGATTTACTTCTACTCTGTCACAGCTTTTTTGTAATTGTTAAAGTAATGGCTCTGTAAATCTTTGAGAGTTACATCAAAAAATACCTGTGTGATGCTTTACTCCATTATATGCTTCATGCAATGATTTTAAATAAGCTAAAAGCACAGCTAAAAGATAGATTTATTTTTTCTTAGCATTCATTTTCTCCTCCAAGGCATTGCCTGAGGGACAAACAGACTTGATTTTTCTTATGATTACTTGCTGAAAGGATGGCAGATCTGGTATGTTTAGTAATGCATCTTCTCTAGTAATGCTAGAAATACTAACTTAAGCAACAGATTTGACTGAGATACCCAAATCCCTATTCCTAAAGCACAACCTCTGATAAACATATTTTTCTTTTTCACTTAGTCTCCCTCTATTTTCATGCCTTAGGAGAACACTCTCAGGGCTAAGCAGACCTAAATATAATGCAAATGGAACCCAGCTGTCAGGGGCAGATTTTCTGAGAAACTCTGTCTTCTGAGCTGCTCAAAAACTTTTTCGAGTATTAACTATAGTGCAGTCTTAGAACCTCTCAGGTTAATAATAATTATCCATGGTGAATAACTAGATTAGCTCAGTGCTGAGGCATTGGGAGCTTTCTTTGTGCCAGCCAGTGTAAGCTCAGGGGACTCATCTGTTTGAGCAGTGGTGTTGGAACCCTGGACGAAATGGGAGCTGCTGTGGCACTCTGACTCTTGTGCAATGCAGCTGCAAAGCCTGTCCAGGAGCATTAGGAGGCAGCCAAGGTCTGGAAGCAGTGGAATCATTGGAGATTTGTCTCTGTGTGGTCCTAAACCCCCCTTATCCTGGACAGTAGCAAAGTGGTCGTATTTTGAATCAGGGCTCCCACTGCCAGGAAAGCTTTGAAGTTAAGGGGAAAAAGTTTTCACAGTGGGACATCTCCCTTCTGAATTGCAGCATGTCAACACTTTCAGAAGTGAATGCAAACTCTCTCCTCTGTGCAGGTCATCTTAAAATCTCCCCATACCTTTTGACAGACATTTGGAAAATGTTTGAAAGAAAGGAAAGGAAAAGAAACAGATCTCATACAAAAACTTGGAGTGAAAAATATCATCTTCACGTGTGTGTCTCTCCTCTTTTATTGTCCCTTTCTGGCACCCTGAGGTCAGATTTGGAGTGCTCTGGGGGAGACTTGAGGAGAACTGGCTTTGCACACCTGGCAGTGCAGCCTTCCCAGCCTTCCTGACCCCTCAGCTGCAGGGGCAGCCTGGCTCCCTGTGTGATCCTGCTGGAAGCCTCTGAATCAGTAGCAGCAGCACCCACCACTGCTCCCAGTGGGACAGGTTTGCTGGGCAGGTGGCAGAGCCTTGTGTGCTTGCAGGAGACTGGAGACACATTGAGACAGCCCGAACTGGGAAATCAGAGTTAGCCCAAGTACTTGCTTCTCCTTGGACACAACCTATATATATTAAAAAATATAACAGTCTACATGAAATTTCTTTGTTTGTTTATGAAGGATGGGGCCTGCCCACGGGGACACATGCCAGATATAACACAGGCAGGTGCTGTGCAAACTTCCCACCACAGCTCAGCCAGTGCCCCTCAGTGCAGGCCGCTTGTGGTCTCAGGGCCCTCGTGATGGACGGAGTGGTGTTTTTATGAAGTGCTGATGGTGGCTGCTGCCCATTCCCACTCGCTATCCGCCAGGAGAGCAGAACACTGAGCCATTCTGCCCCGAGTGTCTGCACTAACACCCATCAATTAGCACCTGCTTCTCAGGGCAGCCTCTCCTGTACCCACGCAAGTGCTGCTGGCTGCTCACACCTGCTGAGGCCAGCCCTGCACGCCACACACAGGCAGCGGGTGAAGCTGGGTCGAGAGATGATTGTAAATCAAGCCCTTATTTTACCTAGTTTTATCCCACTTGCTGAAAAACAACTTTTGCATTGGCATGAGAACTGGGCTGATGGCCACCGATATTTGGAGTGAAAGTGGCATTCATAAAGCTCCTGGCTGGGAAAGGCAGCTCAGCATCTCATCTGGCTCTGCGAGGGAATGCTGCCTCCTGCCAGGATGCACCGTGCTCAAACGAGAGCTGCAATACAGAGCTGCTCTGCAACTATTAGCTCTTGGAGTGTCGGGGTGTCTTTTTGTAAAAATGTGACAGGTGTCTTTTTTTAGAGAGCTGCCACCAATACTGACTGGAAAACATCCAGATGTTTTCAGGATGAGGATTTTTCCAGGAGTTAGCTCTCATCTTGCAACAAGTCCCAGGTGCAGCTGTGCTTGGAGCACTGATTCCTGATGACAGTGGTGTGAAAGGCTGTTTCTGCAGGGCTTTTGGAGCCTGTGATAATCTGCTGAAAAGCCTGAATTTCTTGGCACCCCTTTGCTGAGGTGGAGTCCAAGCTGGTACAGCTCTTGCAGAATCAGACCCAGAAGCTTCTATGCCTTTAACTTCAAAGCACTGCAGCATCTGTTCAGTTAGCTCATCCAAAAGAAGTGCAGTTTGTGTGCTTGGAGGTGCTCCACAATGTGAATCAAAGTGCAGTTAAGTGAGCACCACCAAAAGATTACCTTGAGAAATGTTCATTCCTGACCTGAAATAAACCACACTTTGGAATATCTCTAAGACTATTAGGAAGATTAACTTCCTGTATTTAGCCCACATTGAATACCCCATCTGTGCCTCAGTTTAGGATCCTCATCTTAGGATTTCTATTGTAGCCTAAAAAATTCTAAAATATGTATCATGCGCCCTTTTTCCAGCCTTCAGTGGCAGTGCCTCCTCTGCTGTCCTTCTTCAGTGGAATGACTTTTTGTTGCTCTATCCATCTTTCTTCTTTTTTTTTTCTATGATGTACATCCCTTTCTTCCCTCTTTATTTTCCTCATTTTCCCTTTTATATCACTTTTTCCTTTTCCTTCCTCATCTTCAATCTAATCTTGTCTTAAGGATTGACTTTTCTAAGCATATAAAGGACTTATACCTGCCCAATATAAGTAGTCTTAATACTAACTTCCTACTATTCATCATAGGTGATCCTTGGACATGCTTTTCTTTTTTTTTCCTTATGCTTAAATAATTTGATTTTTGAACAGAGTTGTAATTTAATTTTTTTATTTATTTATGCGCTTGGACTGTTTATAAATGTAAAATACTTTGCTGGCAGTAATATACATGAAACTGACTTTGCAAGTGTGGTTCAAGAGAAGGTTTGGAAATATCAAATGAAGAAACATACTTGAAACTGATCAGGAAATAGTCTTTTTTTCCTCTTTTAGAGGAGAAGTAAAAACATTAAGGCTTTTAATCATCTAAGTACTTTGGTTATGCTGAAAAAAAAAACTGAAAAGAAAATGTTAGCATTTATAGGTGTTTTTTTCATAAAGAACTACCTCAGTAATTTTCTCAAAATGAATGTTACTCATGGAGTTTCACACTTCAACAAAAAGCACCTTTCCATTAAAACCTCTGATGGAAATTCTTGACCAACTTGAGTCAAAAAGTTCATCCTTTTCTAACACAGCTGCCAGTGTACTTCTTGGTCATTTTACAATTTGGTCATTAGATGGTGCTCAAGAGATTGAATTCATGCTTTAGATTATGTTTCCAGTTTTTGTTTAAGAAGCTGTGGACTAGATGCAGATTCTATTTCTTTTTTCAGAAAATATATGTAATGTGTATCTCTGGACTAAGTAGTGGAAAATTTACTTTTCATTTCAATGGGATCAAAGTCTTTACTGATTAACTGGTGTGATGGAGAACAGATAGTGAGAATTGCCACACTATTAGACCCAAATTGAAAAAATAGTCATGCTTTGGCTATGTCAATTAATCAATATAATTTTCATATTAAAATTAGTGGTCTTTTGGAAAAGATCTATCAAGTGTTTTTGTTATGATATGAGACACATCTGAAGCTTGTTTCTTTTGGTTAAGAGCATTTGAAGAAATTTAATAAACAGGGCTTATAAAAATATTTCTGCTCTTTATACCATGTATGCAATTTTTTAATGATGTGGAAGTTTTCACTATGAAAAAATCATTTCCATGATGACTTTTATTAGAAGTAAGGCTAGACAGAAAAAAAGCTATTTTTGAAAATTTGCCATATTTCTAATTAACACTCCAAAGTGAATACACTGTGAAGATTGGTCCCTTCACATAATGCAACTAAGCACTGCTATGTGGTTTTAATTATTTTAAGTACTTGAGGGATGGTTGTTCTCACAGCATTTTCTCTTGGTGCTGCTCATAGCCGTGTTAGTGTGTTGCATGCAGACTTTTGATCTTGTTATGCCTCTGCTTTGAGCTGCAGATTCCCAAGGTGGGAGTGCACCATCTGCCACACAGACTCTGAAGGACAAGGTAATACAGATGGAGAGTGCTGGAGTGGTACCACAAAGAACTGTGTGACCTCAAAATGACTTGGAGATATCAAGCAGGGAAATATATCCTGCTCATTTCTTCCTCACATCTTTATTAAGCCATTGTTGCAAAAAAAAGGACATTTTTTCCACAGTATATTTTGTCATTGTTATGTTGTGAATGGTGTCCCTGAGGAGGAAAGTCAAATGAACATGTTATTTATTTCCCTTTATCTGTGCCTGTGAAGTGTGAGCTCTAGGCTGTGCATTTGAGCAGTAGAATTTAGAAAACAGCCCTATATGCATTTGTTTGTCATGAAGTTCGGTTGGCTTTGTTGAAAGTATCAGGGCTTCTACTGATGTACCAGCAGAGATTTAATATTTAGTCAGGATTATCACACAATCAATATTTTAGCATTTGACATTACCACTATTTTCCCAAGCTTAAAAAAAAATATATTATCATTTTTTTCCTTTCACCTGTTGCATATTATAAACCTAAAATTATGTGACAAAGTACCAGTGATGTACCTGCCATTAAAAGATTTTGTGGGCATATCACCCATAGCCTTTTGTTAACATCAAAATCCATAATAGATCAAAATCTTACAGATATGAAGAGCTTTTATGGCATTAAACAAAGACTGGAAGGTAATTAACACCTGATATAAGGATATTTTTTCCTGTTTACCACTTTAATTTGCTGACTGAAAATGTTAAAAAGTCTTGAATGTATTTTCATGTTAATTGTTGAACAAATAGCTATATAGATAAAACCTCAAAATTATTGTTAAGGAAGAATTGTGGTCATGTGTACTGACTAGGAAGAAGATATAGCTAATATCTTAGTAGGAAAATATTCCATACTACAGCTTATCTTGAAACCACGCATGAAGAATCCCAGTTAGTGCCTTCAGTAATTTGGCTTTCTCTGTGATGGTAGTTGAAAATCTAATGTCATAGAGACCAAAAGCTACATAGCTTGTAATTTTATTATGCTGTTTATTCCCACTTTATCCAAGGAATTTCTGGTAAAAATTAATGGGAGAATGTTTCCTTAACAGGGAGGTAGAACTAAGATCATGTTTGGGCGTGGGGGTTAAAAGGTCTGAAAGACATTTGTTAATGTATCATGTCTATTCACAACAGTTGTGATGAAAATGTTTTCCAAACAAAGAACACTTTGAAAGATTTCCGAAATACACCTAGATTTGCAGCTAATTTTATTTACTTCTGGAGACTGATTATAAGAAAGAATTTCTTTTTCTGCATTATTCTAGATGAAACTATTTAGGTTGGTTCATAACTTGGTGTTCCATTTCTAGTGTTATTGGGGTGTAGTCCATTAAGGGACTTGAAACTTAGGACAAAAACCTAAAAAGTCCTGCTCATGGTTCCATTTAAGCCACGGCAAAGGGAAGCAGAGATATTGCATATTAGCTAGAACCTGCAGCTGCTCTTTATGTTCTGCATCAGCTTGTGTGAATAACTGCAGTCAAGCCTGGGAGTGACAAATATGAGATACATTAACTTGTCCTCTCTTGGAAACGAACATTTCTTAGCAAGTTAAATGTGAAATGCTTTTTCATCCTGATAAGCACACATTTCCAGCTACCAGGGGTTTGTCACCCAGAGGTGTATGTCAATGCTGACATTTTAAGAGTTAACAACTGCATCAGCTGAGACTAAAACATGTAATTGAATGCAGAAGACAAGTTTGGCACCTAAATCCATTTTCTCTCATACTCTTTCTCATTAGTCTCCTTAGGTGTTAAAGACCAAAAGGTTCAATGAAGATCTATGTAGGAACTCTACAGATGAAGACACTTGTAGGGGAAGGTATTTCATTCATCTCATCTCACAGATATGTTGGACAAAGGAAAGACTGCTCACTAAGGGGCCCGTCTTGATCCATCAGTCACTCCTGTTGTGTCACATGAGCATGCCAGACTATTAAATAATAAAGGAAAATCAGGAATTCTGAACTCACATCCTTAGTGTTCGTCCATAGCTTGTGTTCACCCTTTCCAAGTTCATCCCCCTAGATGAAGTGTCTGCTTCTCCAGGGCTGCCCATGCAATTAAAGGAACAGTTACCTCCAGGTGGCAGTTCAAAGGACAGAGAAGTCTTCACCCAAATTAACACAAAATAAATCACTGCCTCTATCTTTTCATGCTGCAAGATGATTACTGTTGAAGACAATAATTTAGGGCCAAAAACTGCCATCTACAATCCATTATACAACATACCATTTATTAAACTAAAGGCTTAGGGAAAGGGCTGTGTTTGACAGATCTAAGTGAAAGACCACAGTTCCAAAACACACAAGAATAACAAATTGCTAAAAAATATTTACAACAAGGTGGCTATTTGTTTGTTTGTTTGTTTGGTTGGTTTTTTGTAGCCTTCATAAAAACAATTAAAGCAAAAAGTTCAGAGTAATGGAGAAGTCAATGAGAGTTTTACCATAGTTGGTATTGTTGAAGAAGTGGGAAATATTTGTTTTGCCAGCTAGGCATTAAGAAACATTATTGGTTTTTTTAGTTTTTTCTTATTTTTCCTCTTCTCCTGCATTTACACAACTAAATTAACACTGTGTGTTTCAGGGGATAAAGACCAGGACCCTGTCACCTTTGCAACTACACTTGTACAATAGCACAGCTGCATGTGACCCGGTATCTCAAGGTAACTCATGCAAATAATAGGAATATAATATTGACAGAATTTTTATTTTATTTTTTTTTTACATTTGTTTTTAAAGGGTAAGGCACAGAATAATTTGAGAAAGTCAAATTACATAAATCACCAGGAACCAGCAACCCTTATTTGAGGATTTTAGATGAAATGTAGTGCCAAGGAAAAGAAATAGTGGTGAGAACTTGTAATAAATAATTGAAAGTATAAAGTTTTTTGGTAGTCTAGAAAGATAAAAAGTTGAGTAAATATAAAATAATGCTAAGGGGAATTTTGGAAAGTACAGACTGAATGCCTTACTGATGTGTGTGTAGTATATAGATGTTTTGAGATCAAGGTCATGCCAAGACAAATCCTGCCTTGAAAGCTTTTACATTTTTCACATCATACGAGAACAATATTGGGTTCCACTTCCATAAAAATATTCCCACTCTTACTTGCTGACATACACTGCACAAACTCTCTTGTGGTTCATATTCCTCCATTCCTGTAAAATAGGCACAGGCAGGAACGACCTTCCCTGGATGGAAACATCTCTGACACGGGCATTTAGCACACAACTGCACCCACAGCCAATGAGCATTTGAAAAGATAGTGCTGTCTATTCTCAGCTACCTGCAATGTTTTCAACTTAAAACACTTCCAGGCTTGGATTCTTTTTAACAAATGATAGCTCAGAAGGAGTAAAATTCTCACATTATTTCTCAGTAGACTATAACCAAATGTGTGTTCAGAGTAACCCAACCCAAGTGAACTACCCTTAAAAATGCAAGCCAAGCTGATCTAAATGTAGGGGGTTTGGAACAGATGAAAGAAAGTTGTGAAAATAAGATCCTTTCAAGGGAAACAAGACAATCAAAATGCACCCTGCCAAGCAAAATACCCTGCCTGATCCAAAACAAATTAAAGAAAACACCCAAATGAACATCGTACATTAAATCTCCTATAGCTCCATCAAGATATATTGTCTTAACTCCTTTTCCACATCCAGTCAGAGCAAGACTGGCAGCACAGATTTCTGGGTTAATTATCAAAGAATGAAAAATCCTTAATTTGAACTGGCACTAAGGATTGGCCCAGAAAAATGCTTCCCTGTGGCATGTTGGAAATGAGGACAAGAAAACAATAGTTGGAAAGTGTGGGAAAAGAGAAGAGGATCACTTTCAGCTTTAGTGTTTAATGGCAGTTGGCAGTAAGGTCAGCATGGATGATATAACACCAAGTTGGATTTTTCAGAGAAGGAAGCTGGAGGCTGCTCTGTTCCCCCTCAGGCGCCTTTTGGGTACTTTTTTAGGTGGTTCCAGTTGTACTTTGTTGTCCCTTACAAGCTTCTGTTACCCGTTTCACTGTACTGATCCAGAAACTTTTTTTTTTTATTATTATATTTTTTACAGTCTGCCATTTATGATAATGAAATATTTCACTCTCTCCCCTCAAATTTTATAAATTCAGTTTTGCCCGCAAAATGAGTAACTCCTTTTTGAAAATAAAATACACTTTTGCTCTTATTTCAATACTTCCCATTTGCCATTTTAAAAAATGTTTCCAAAAAGCCTACTGATGCAACATGTCCTCATTTTTATTTTTTCATTCAGAGAAGCAAAGGAAAAGTCCTACTTGTGTGTGAAACCTTTCTATATTCCACAAAGGGTGCCCCAATCACATTTTTGAAGTTTTTCACTTATGAAAGAGAGAAACATTTTTTTTCTTCTTCAAACTGAATTCTGACCTTGATGCTCAACAAATAAAGTACGTATCGTTGGCTCTGCTTCTGTTGACTCCCAGCTTCACACACTGGCATGTATTGATTTTCTGTGAATGACAGTGGAATGTGTATATTGATTTGGAACACCTAGCAAGATGTAACTGGTGCTCTAGGAAGCAGATCTGCTAAAATTATCAGGAATTCTCAGAGTTTGTATCTGCAGAGGAGTCCAGAGATCTCTAATGAAATCTTGCTTTAGTAGAGATAGATGGGACAATTGAATTTAATCTTGTAATTTCTGATTTCTCTCCAGCATTGGAAAGCTGCTCTTCTAAAGTGACAGTTCCAGATCTGCCTCATTTTCCGATCCCCTACAAAAGCTCTTCCAGAGATATGGAAAGGCATATTTTCCCCATATTGTTGCTTAAAGAGAGCAATGAAGGGGTTGTTGCCTGTGTTGGGGGTGGGCTTGCTCTGTTTCAGCTAGCCAGCAGCTCAGCAAATCTCAGCTTGCTTCTCCAGGCAACTGGCGACTCCTGGGGGCCTCCCCCTTTTTTTCAGTTCTCCTGCAGTTTTTTGATTTTGCTCAAAATTTTTACTGTTCTGGAAATTGGAAGACAGGTTTTAGGTTGCCTGCTGGTGTTGGCATAGCTGTTAAAATGGATAGTTCAGAGTTTTACAAGTGAATCCTTGAACACTATTTTGAGAAGGGGCAAATTAACAATGTCTCTTCTTTCTTCTCTCTTTTATCATACAAACTCCTGCCAAGTTGACCCCATAACTTTATCATGATATCAGTTCATAAATTATTATATTGTCATTTCAAATTCACTAGATCAGGATAGTTTAAAATTATTTTCTTTGACATAATAGATTTTTGTATCAGGAAAAGCTTGTTAGCACTCAGAGTAATTATCAACATCAACCCGGCTATCTGAAGATGAGGAAAGACTATGATAATCAAAAGGACTGAAAACTCAAATGTGTCAAAATAGGTGAGGATAACATCAGATGATCATTCTCCTTGCTAAAAAGGCATTTGATGCAAATATTTAGAAAACATTTCTGTTTCATCTTGTATTTAGACTAACACTTGCAATTATCTGTACACTGTTGAGGAAGATTGTTGCTTTTCTCTTGTGGCATTTTGAACTTTAGATTATTAATTATATTAGGTTAATTATTAACAATTTAGAATAAAATAATTAAATCAATGAATATTAAAGCTATACATGATAAACTTGGTGATCTATTTTATAAGTACATAAGAACCTTCTTGACTCAAATATCTTTTAGGCACATCACAAAAATTAACACATTGTAACAGATAAATGTCTATTACTCATTTAGTTATTGTTTTCAAGGGTGAATTAAAAGAAATTCTGGATACTTTTTAGGGAAATAGCATCCTCGGAATATATCCTTTATATATATAGAGAATAAAGTAACTTATGTGACAGATTATCTTTTAAAGGATGAACTATGGACACTTCAGACAAAAAAGTCGAGTAGACTAGTAAATATAACTCTGAATAATGAGACAGTATAAAACTAAACAAGATAAAAATGGCAAAACACCTTGAAAATTATGAATATTCTTAAAGGGATTTTTTTTTTTTTTTTTTGCTTACGAAGCCTTTTGAATTTATTTTGAGTACTCTTCAAAGTACTCAAAATACTCTAAAAAGCTGGCAAATGGATCTCCAGTATTTTTGACCATGTGGTGGATTACAAAACTATAGTATATGGAGAGCGCTGCTATTGAAGATTGTATAGAGAGCCATTGGTCTTGGTCTGTAAATAAAAATGAGGGAAATAATAAAATGATACAGAGTTAGGGAATACGGTGGGACTCTGGTCTTATTATTTTACAGAGTGATGGACAGAACAAAAAAATTAGGCAGAGTTTCTGGATCTGTGTGATCCAGCTCTCAGCTGTGGTCTGAGTCAACGATTTCACGCTGGAATAAGCTGTCTGTCTCATATTCATGGAAGAAGAAGAAAGCTCAGCCCTGGAATATGGTACAACCGTGCATTGTGACATCTCTCAGGTTGCATCAACTGTGTTGTAAAGCATGTGAAGTAGAAGAAATTTCTTGTAATGAAATGATATTTTGATTTATGGAAGTTAAAAAATGTGGTTTAAATTAGCTGAGAAGACCTCTTTGAATGTTTTAGAGTATCTATTTTTTTCCTGAAAACTGACATTGAAGAAATTTCCACAGACTCTACCCACTAAGCCCTGACATAATTTTTGCAGGGATTGCTTCAATTCCATATGATGTGTTCAGGTCAAAAGTACCTACCTGCAACATAACTTTGCTATCATTAACAGCAGTGCTACTTCTACTGATGGCATACTGCTCTTGATGAAACATCTATTGTCACTTTCTGAGGTTCTGCCTCCATTCCTGATTGCTCCCCAACCAGGAATGACATGCTTGGTTTGACACAAGAGATGATTGGCAGCATGGGTTCCTCTCTCTAGGAACCCATGTGTGCATGCATCTTGTCAGGAATAGCCTTTGTCACCTCTTGCAAAGAGATGCCAACCACTTTGATGGTGCCTGAAAAATTAAAAACTATAGAGCTTGAAGGAAAATCTGATTGCTTCCTATATAGTTTTCTGTGCTTTTGTTGCTTAAAAATAATCTGAGCTTGTTTTAATGCTCAGTATGACTTTTACAGTCATGGTCATGAAGGCTATAGCCAAAGAAATACCTCTGAGTCCATCAACTCTTTTCAGGCATTTATTTAGATAAAAGATCCAACACTAATCACTGATCCTTAATCACCCCTCTTGATCTGATTTTAACCTGTTAGATTTCAGAATATGCCTAGTTTACCAGCAATAAAGATTGCTAGTCTGTCTGGCTTTTCCCCATATCTTCCTCTCTGAAGTTTTCCTATATATTGAAAGATATATACTCTTACTAAAAAGCAAGCAGTGCACACAGCTTCTTTAATAACTCTAGGGAATCCTGGTTATCAAAGATTCCTATTTTTTTTTTGTAGCCTGTCTCCAATCTTCTGTTTCATATAGTTTTACAGCCACAGAGTTGGAAATCCAGAGGCTGTGCCTGGAAAAAGGGTGATGAAAGCTTGGGCTTAAGTCAAAAGCCAAAAATTAAACAAAAGGAATGGCTCCTTACCACAAGTAGCTTTTCAGCTTAGCAGTGAGGAGGTGCTGACCAGGGATACTGCTTACCCAGCTCCTCGGGCTGCTCAGCAATTAGGTGGTTTGTACTGCGTGAGCCATCTATGTCTGATCTGCCTAGGATTTCTGACAGTACACACTGTAGTGACACTTGGGGACCAACAGAGGTTGGTGGTTCATTTCTGTGGCTACATGATAGTTGGATCAGGCCTTTTCTGTGTTGTAAGCAAACATGAATCCAAAATCATTTTTAGTTATGGCCAAGATGAGTAAAAAGTCCCATGAAAGGAAAGCTTAGTGTTGCAGCAAAGTGAGATCTCAGCAAAAGATGATGTAAGGGGATGGGAAAGGTTGACAAGAATGTGAAATGAGAAAAATTAACAGAGGTGGAATTGGAGGGTGGCCCTTGGCTTTTGAAAGTGAGGAGGGTTGTAACTTTTGATGGATTCATTCCCTTTTTTTTGCCTTTTTTCTTGCCCACCAGTGAGTCCAACCACCTCTTCAACTTGTGATGGTAGGAAAAGAAGATGATGATGTACATCTGCTGCCTACCAAAGTGTCTGTATCTCCAGGTTTTGGCCCCATTCCACTGCTTTCCTTACCATCCTCTTCAGGCAGGTATAGCCTCCTTTGGGCCAGTGGCTGTGAATGAGATCTACACTTTTTTTTTTCTTTCTCTGTTCTTTTCCTATCTAACTTACAAATCTTAGTGATGACAGAGATTCTTAGGGGCAAGTCCAGCCAAAAAGTAATCCTCAGGATTTAAACTGGTCTGCCATTGCACAGAACTATCTTAATAGAAATGGCACAAATATGGCTGCACTGCAACACAATTCAGACTTAATTTCATATATGCCTAGTCACTATTGGCAAAAATACTACTGTAATGAAATGGAATAGAAGACAGACAGACAGACAGACA
>VZTB01008759.1:256586-278554 GCA_013397245.1 Thryothorus ludovicianus
AGATAGATAGATAGATAGATAGATAGATAGATAGATAGATAGGTGTTGATTCAGTCTCTTGCTTTAAAATATTGCTTTGGTTTACTTTTTAAGTAATGATATATACCAGGTTGATAGATGGTTTTCTTTATTTTTCCCTTTTGAGTAGCAAATCAGATGTGGCCACTAACCTCCTACCACATGTCCAAGAATCCAATCTTTCTGTTTGTTCATCGTTGCTCGTTAATGCTTTGACTTCATTTGTGTTCAGTTATTTAAAAAAACAGCTTCTATCAACTATCGCTATCAACTGAACAGTCCACAGCCTAATCCTCTGCAGTCTGGGGTGGATTATTCAAGCTGTGGATCACTATTGCTGAGGTTTCCTGCTGCAACACAGGAACCCTGCTGAACTTGGCAGGGTAAATGTTGTTTCCAGTCTTTTGCTGCCTTTTAAAGGAGCTATCTGCAAAAGTACACCTACTAGAGCTTTAAACAGACACAGCCAAACTTGTGACTTTCGTTATCAACGGCTTTGATTTTTGAATACTTAAATTCTCTGTCATAACATTCTAATATGCAGTTGAAAACTGACTGAATTAAAAAAAAAAAATAAGCCCATTAAATATGATGATGGAGAAAAGCAGTTGACTAGTTAGAAAAACAACTTTGGGAGTAGTTTTAAAGGCAAAATAAAGCCAGAACTGTGAATCAGAAGCTCCACTCAACCCACAATAAGTCCCAAACGGGCTGTAGGTTAAAATGTGTGTCCTAAAAAGAGGATGCAAAGGGACCACAGAAAATAGAGTAGAACATAATAATTCAGAATAGAATGAGTACCCATATATAGGCAACATAAAGAAAAAAAAAACAAAACAACCTAAATGTACTGAAGATCAGAAAGCAGTGGAGAAGTCTGAGATCAGCCAAAGAGGCTCTCTGCAAAGTCTTTTAAATTTGACAGTGCTGTCATTCCTTGCTAGTGAGAAGCTGTCTGTGACAATCTGAGGAAAAATACATGTGAGGAAACTGTGCATCTGGTATGTAAAAACCTGTTTTTGTCAAAAAGCTTCTCCCCTGCATGTGTTAAATAATGTATTGCTGTGAGCAGCAGGAGGAGCTGTGGAATTCCACTGAGTGCAGCTGGGAAGATTTTATGCTTCTAAAATTCCAGACCTTCTGAGCCTTGTAAATCCTTCTAACAGTTCAATTTTATTTTTTTTTCCAAAATCATCCACAGTAGGCTATTTATCCATCACTGTCTTATGCTCTAGCTACAACGTAGCAACAGCTCTGAGAACTGCCAGATATAGTTGTATTTACCAGCTTTGTTTTTAAATGTAGAAGACTGAACTCGGGGAAAATGTTTTTTGCTTTTCATGATGCAATTCTTTCATAAGCTAATCACAGTGCCAGGATATACTTTCAAGATGTGGTGTCTTCTATCTGTACCAATGAGATGTACCTGAAATAGAAACAAAACACTGCATATTGCTAGAATGTGATTTTATGATTTATCTCTATCTGTGTCCCATAGGCATAATTACTACAGACAGCACATCAGCAGTTTTCAAAGTCAGTGGCCTTTGCACCTTATTTCAGTAGTCTCATAGTTGACTCAATGCTATATTTAGGAACTTTCTGAAATTCCTGATCTTTGTTTTCCTATGTGTGAAACAGTCAGTAAATGCATAACTATTGAGATGTCTGTGGCAGATTTTGCTCCTGTATTTTCTAGTGATTTTTTTTGGCCCATGTTGCTTTGTGTGGGAGGATAAGAGTGCAGAAAGATTAGACAATGCATGTTCATGTTATTGTCTAAAACAATCAATATAGGTTTTTTCTGTAGTCATTGTTTCTTTTGAGCTTACCAGCACTTATTATGCCTCAGGAAACATCATCTTGCTAAGTAGTACCCTTGTGTCAGTGAATATAAAGCAGCTGAAAATGTTCAGGAGAATATACCTTTCAAGTGTGTTATATTTTAGAATTAATGGAACAGGTTAGATTTCGATCTTCATACTTCCTGTCAACAGTCTTTTCTTTTTCTTTGTCATTTTAAAAATATGACTAAGAATGTAGATTTTTTTAAGATTTAATTGTAGAAAAGAGAAAACTAATTTTTCTCTGAGATAATATATTTGATAAAAGTTATGGACAGTTGAAATGGGAAATTATGTTTGGAGCTTTCTTTGTACTAAATTAAATTAGCATACATGATCTTTGACACTACAATTACTTTAAGATGTAATCCAAATAAAGCTGAGCCTAAAATTTACCAGGTAAAACTACATTTTTGCAGTTATTTGTATATTCAGACAACTATTTTAAAGCTAAATATTTAGCAACTCTCAGACTTTCACCCTTGATACTTGGTAGTTTCCCATACCTGAAATTCTGTGTTTGTATATGAATTTCTGTGTTTGTACAAGTACAGCAATTAGGGATGAAGGCCTGTTTGGAGGGAGAGGGCAGAAAAACATTTTGGTTGACAGGAATACAAAAGTGTGCATGCTTCACAAAAACTTAGGAGCAAGACTCCAAAGAGGTTATCCATTTGTCCACTACCCTGAAAGATGCTAACTGAGATTTTCATCAGACTAAAAATAAAATTTGTCCTCAAAGAACCGTGCTGATGTGAGAAAAGCAGCTATGCAGAAAGATGATACTCTGGAGACTATGACCCATGAGATATTGCTATTCCTTGACGTGCTTTAAAGACTTGTTAAAGAAAATAAAAAATCTTACAAAATACTGTGAGCATTAAAAATATAAATGTCCTTATAGTTAATTACTTTGCTGGCTATTCTATAGTTTTACTGTAAGATGCAACTGCAACATAAAAATATTTTAATGCATTTATTTTATAATTGAAATATGATTACAGGAGTTTTTTTAAGAAAACAAAAACAGAAATACAAAGTGATATTTAAAATTGTCCTTGTTTGTCATCCAGAATTTTTTCCTGTTTCTCATTTTACTTGAAGACCTCTTAAATAATAAACAGTTTCTAGCAATTAGTGATTCCCTCAGGTAAGTGAAAATGTAAATCATAGCTTACTCAAACTTCTGTGTTCTATAATTTGTCTCAGAGCTATATTTCTTCTCTGTAAATATTTCAAAAGATTTAATGTTACAATAAAATCTACACTGCAACGTTATTGACCTTAGAGATCTCATTTTAATCCTCTTGGTATTCCCTGCATTTACTTAAATCACTCTTTTACAGCTTCATTCTTATACCTGATGAATTCCAAGAGATCTATTGCTAATCCATTTGGAAAATGTAAATCCACAGAGTATTCTCGTTAATCATGTTAAATTACTTTTATGTGAAAGAAGTTAATGGTAATTTAATTTAAATTAAAAAAAAAAAGATTAGGATATATTTTAGCTTTATATTCAATGTCTGTATATGAAGAATAAGACAGTGTAAGATCAGATGCAAATGGAAGTTTTTTTTATCTGCATTTGTGATTTAAAACTACATTTGTTTTAAATTACATTTTCACCATGAGTTGATTGCTAGGGATGTTCTCAAACTTACATTATAAGCTAGAATATGTACAGATAGTATAATTGATATACAAGCAAAATAATTTAAATAAAATATCTGATTCAACAACTTACATGACTCTAGTCAGGAAGCAGAGACTGGATATACCAAAAATTCATTTCATTTCATATAATAAATATTCTGAATAAACTTTTCATGAACAGCCCATAAACCATTAAATATTTATGGGAATTATTTAACCAGTGTAGAATAACAAATAACTCAGAAAAAAAGAATTATACATTGTGGGTGAATAATATTCAAAGGCAAAGGAGTTCATATCACTGCATAAGTTATTCATTGTGAATTATTCTTATAAAGGCTAAGAAGGAAAAAAATAGGTTTATTTTGCATATTTTTGTTCTGTGTTTTTCAAAGTGTGTTACAGTCATTAAATCAGTATTATCCCTATTTCATGCATGGATAAAACTGAGGGTCTTGGTGTTTTAGCAAAAGCCAGAGAACAAGTCAAATGGTTGGATTAGGAACAGAAGTGTAATTCTTAACTTAATTTTTTAGTCTCTGCTCAGTAAATAATCCTTCCATGCTGACTATCTATTGAAGGAAACAGGAAGATGGTAAGGCAAAGCTTTAGGCTCTAGCACCAGGAATAAGAATTGCCACAGTTTCCTACGGAGATTTTCTTTCAGAATAATTAACTCTGTCTCTGGGGTATCTCTCTCCTCGTGGATGGTGTTCACAGCCCATGTTGGTGAATTTAGGATGCTAAGATTATCCTACACTCCTGGGTGATGGGATTATTGTGGGCTTTCTGTTAAGGTTATTCTCCTTCTTCCACCACCTCAGCTCTCCCACATTTCTCCTGGGACATGTGGTGGCCTTCCCCTGCCTATCTGGACACGAAGGGCAGCCTCACAGTGAGAAAGGAGTTACCAGTGGTGTCAGTCACCACTGGGTCACCTCTATTCCATAGATGCATCTGCATCTGGTGAAGACAATGGAGTCACTGCAGGTGGAAGGGGACATCTTTCTATTGTCCTACAGCATCTGTTGCCTCTAACACCCAATTGAAAATATTTCTTTTGAGACGGAAGACAGAGTTGTACCAGACAGGTTGTTTTAAATACTTTAAGAGAGGTACCATTCCTATCTCTGAGTCCTTGGGGCTACGGATGCCCTAGAAGTCAGCTTCTAGAGAATGCACATGATGGCTTCCTAGAAAACCCAACTCATTTCTGCTCCATCATTTTCATTCAAGTGCTGCCTGCTTGTTTATCCATCAATACACTCCTTACTAGTATGAATTTGCACACCTAGTCCCCATTTTTTTCAGGACTTCAACTCACATGTGCTTCCATCCCTTTCCTGTCTTTTTCCTCTTGGTGTCTTCTCTTGCCTAGCCTGAGTGGCCCCAGGCAGGAAAAAAAATCTCATTTGCCTCTTTGCTAAGATATTTCAGCAGCCTCCAGACCAGGATAGATGTGATATAGCTTGATGCTTCCCTTTTTGTGCAAGACTTTTGATGCTCTTACAAAACAAAAACTTTTTGGTTTCGACGCTCTTGACCATGCAAGCCTTGGTCTTGGTCGTGACCAGAGACAGTGTTCTCCTTGCCTGTACTAGATTCCCACAGAAAACAAGCACTAGGTGAACTTAATAACTCTTGAACAAGGCCAACACTACCTGTGTTGGTAGTGGGACGAATTTTGGGCAGAATATGGTATATGGTCACATTTATATATTTTATATATATATATATATAATGAGTGGGGCATTTAGGGTGTGTGGATAGTGTCAAGGCAACAGAAGAGTCCAAGGCTTAGCTTGATGAAGCTCTCCTCATAATCTTTTCCTTCTGTGTTTGTATGGACAAACTGAAACTAATGCAGTGCTCTGTGTTACAACTGATGGATTCCAAGACCATGTGTGGTGCAGAGATTGGAGCTGGTGCCCACAGAGCATTTGAGGGCTTTAAACTGCACGGCTTTGGGTAAATGGGCTGCAGCTCACTCAGCAACAAAGAAAACACAGCAGTCTACACAGAAGCAATAGTTCTGTGAAATCCTCCTATCCACTGCAAGGTTACCATTTTGGGGACACAAAATGAGGTAAGAGATCAAAAATCCATGGTGATCATTATTTTTCTTAAAGGCTGATTTCAAATTCTATATAAATTGCTTATTTGTATCCACAGTTTTTTCTAATCACTATGAGAATATGTGTAGTCTTTATTTTTCTGTGGTCGTGTTCAGTTTCATTTTGAAATTTGGATAAACTTTCTAAGAATGTGTTTTAAAAAAATTTAAGAAAAATCAGGGGAAAATGTCACTTCTTGCCTCAAAGACAGACACTGTCAAACTGAAATCTTGCAAATTTTAAAATTGAACACTTAAAAAGCGGTAAAGTATCGCATTTCTACCTTTTGCTGAGCTTGTGTGATCATATTAAACATGTTTTCTCTGCTGTTTTTCTCTTGAAAGGTCCTTTCCAGGCATCAGAAAAAATGGACCGACTCAGAGATGCTCTGAGTGAAAGTTTAAAGAAGTACATCTTAAGAGGTTTCAAAAATTAAATAGTTCAGTCCTTCTGCCTATAGCTGAGAAAAAAATTTCTTCCATGTAACTGCTACTATTTGATAACATCTATTGCAGTCTAGATAAAATGGAAAGAAGAGGCTGATCTGTAGCTAATTATTTGCATCTGATTTGAACTGTTCTATTTTCTCCAGCGTACATTCTACTTTGCTTCATATATCTTGCCTTTCACTGTGGCATTTGAGTACATTTGTTAAGCCATTTAAATAAATAAATAATGAAAAACCCACAAAGCCCTGAGGATTCGGACAGAAATTGCTTTTCATGGAAGACTTGTTTATACAATGATGTGGAGTTTGCTGCATGGTTGTGGGTGGTTTGGATACTAGTTATAGTGAACTGCCCAGAAAAATCTGTGCATGAATGAACCTTGCAGACTTCTGTTGTGGCAAATGTTTAGGTACTTAAGTACCACTAAGTAATATGTGAAGTTTCTTTATCCCTCAATGGCCCCAGGTGAGTGTGCTTCTGCAGTGTACTTTGCTTGTAACTCTTTCCTTATCCTGTTTTACTGAGAACAGTGATGCAGTTTCTCACATACTTAAGAACCACAGGGAAATAACAGATGTCAGGAGAAAAAAAAAGAGCACTGGGAACTGAAGAATGAAAGAAAAAGAAGGAAAATGAAGAAGTAGATTATCTAAAGATGAGTGAGAAAAGTTTATAGGGGTTTACAAGGGATTTGCTACTGTCCTGTCCTTTTCACTGCTGTAGCTTTGAGGGCATTATTTGTGTTTTCAGAAAGGTGATCATACCACTTACCCCATATGGAATCTTTTATTTGATTTTGAAACTTAGAAGAAACCCAAGGTTGTTGAGAAAAGAAGTGGTAGAGATAAAAATGGTTTGAAGAATATTCTCACCCTCACCTTCAGTTTAAAAAAGATGATATGGCTGCTACATGCTTTAAAGATGACAGGAATTTGCTCCATCATGTGTTTTTTCCATGTTCAGAGCTGTGCCATTCCCTCCGGGTCCTGTATCTTACCTGTGAGACCACACAGAAGGGTCTATCACCAAAGACTTGAATTTTAATAATTAACTGCAAGTCTTCAGCACTTCACAGCAGTGAATGCCACAAAGTTAATTTCCCTTTCCTCTCCATTTAAGTTTGGAAAACACCCCATTTTTGATAATTTCACATATTCAGATACAATAAAATATTCCTAGTGGCACACTGAAGAGAATTTTAAAGTGGTGTTATAGATAGCTGTAATGTACAGGTTTGTGTAAGTATGCTTAATATTTTTGTAAGAATAGTCATTTCCCTCTGCTCTTCTATCAGACCAGAAGGAACCCCATGAAATCCTGCTCTACAGGAGGCAACTTTTTTTGGTCCTACTAAGGAATGGTGTGTGGAGCAGGGGAGCAAGTCCTGGTTCTGGGCTGGCAGGGGCACAGCTTTGGACCGTGCTGCTGCAACCTGACAATATTTCTTAGTAAATACTTCTGGTGTAAAGCAGATTTTTGGTAGATTTTTAAGGAAAGGAAGGAGTTTGGTGACTTTTTCATAGCACTGCCTCTGTGATTTGCCAAGTGCTTCCCTTCTGAACCAGAGCCAGAGTGTAGCATATCTTCTAGGAAGACTTCAAGTTTCACATCAAGATTCTTCATGATGGAGAATAAATAAGATCCCTGTCTAAGTGGTGTCTGTGTTTAACTACAATTTTTCTTCCCCCAAAAATTTACACATCTCCTCTGGGGACAGGATATTAGCTTAGGCATTTTCCCTTCGAGAGCAGTATTTGGGAAGGAATCTATCTACCCCAAAGCACCAACATATTAACAGGACTTTTCTCACTCAGTTTTTATTTGAGAGACCTCAGAATAACTTAGGGGCAAGTTTCCCAACAGAAGATGCTGTCAGCCTATAATTTTTACTTTATAGAGTCATTAACAAAACCTGACAACTAAATTATGGGTTCCACCCTTGGTCACACCAATAATATTTTTGAGAGGATATGAATGTCTCCAGGCATTTTTATTTGTGGATCCAGATGATCTCCTTGGCTTCAAACACATATCGAAATGAATATACACAGCAAACAGAAATGACTGTTTTTAAAATATGCCTCCAAATCATGGAGTGTCTGTGCAGCCACAACAGAATTTCAAAGAACAGTGTCCCAGCATGGAAAACATATTTTGTGAATCAGTGCGCTTTGGTCTTGATTAACTCAAATCCACAGAGCTATCCAGTTTACACTAACTGGTGGTCTGGCCTCTTTTGCTATTTGTCCTTCATCAAGTTTCTTAGGAGCACTGAAAATACATATAAACCAAACAAAGAACTTTTACTAGGGTAAAGAAACAGCCAGGGATTGTTTCAGCCATACACAAAATAGTTGAGTGTCTGGACCAGAACAGGGAAGGACAAAACACCTAAGAGACTGCTGAGAAAGAGACAAGGGGGAAATTACATTGGTGTTGCTGCTTCAAGAATCCATCCAGTATCTGAAATGCAAAAGGGTGTGTCCCTGCCTTTACTCAGGTAGATATACAGGTTAGGTTCCTTGGAATACATGGAAAATTTTATTTTATATGAGAATGATGCATTCAATAGTGAATGCAGCCAAAGTGTGTATTTCAGTGTCGATGCAGATCCTTAAATTATTACATAGATACCCTAAATAAAATTACTTTCAGAAATAGAAAGCAACAGTGCTCTTGGCTGATTTTTGAATTGACCCACAGAGCTCAGTGTTTTTAATAATCAACATTGCTAGCATATGAATAAAAAATATAGGTTTGGTTATGAATGCTTAGAAAGCTTTAACATGTTTATTTTTATTCTTAACATAGAATCAAACTTCTTCAGAGTACAGTAAGGTTACTCCTGCAGAGTAGTATACATAAAGTTGCAACATTTTATGTACAGTGTGATTTATGTTTTATTAACTGACATTAATCAGATTGCCCATTTCTCCTCTAATTTACTTCAGTGTTTGTGTATAAGACCATGGGTTTTGTTTTCAGTCTACTTTCACTACATTATAAATTGGTAAGTCATTTGGCATAGACACTGGGTCATCTAAACTAGATTTAATCATTCCAAGAACACCCCTCTTTTTCTGTTTAATTCACCATCTTGAACTTGATGATAACTTCAAAGCAGTAACTGAATGTGTTGCAAACAGATTGTTCATCTTTTGAGATGGCCCTAAATTGTTTGTCAAGTTTCATTTTCTTAAACAGTCTTCTCTCTTGCAGACAAATAAGTGTCTTTTATTAACAAATGACATTACAGCTACTTGGGTCCCCCATGATCTTTTTTCCTTACTGAGTGAATTCTCCAAAGTACTTATGAACCCTCTTTGGTTTGATAGCATTAATTTACAAGAGATTATCTGCAGTAGAATTACTCTCAATTTCCAGTAGAACTGAGTTCAGCAGCCAAACCCAGTGGAGTTTTATTTATTTATTTATTTACCACTAATAAACTTCGATGAGGACTTTCCACTAGCCCTGGTTTGACCCTACCAATTCTGCAGACTGCGCCCTGCTGCTAAGAGTAGAGATATTCACTGTCCAGAACATGGCTGATTTTTAAAATATAAACCACCTTGTGGTGCATTCTGAAGAACCAAACATTTCAGAGTTGAGGGAGCATCTGGAGAATGCACTTAGTATCTTGGTTTACTTTTAAGTAGCCCTCTGAGGAGCAGGGAGATGGACCTGATGATCCTTGTGGGTCTCTTCCAACATGAAATATTCCATTATATTCATATTCTATGATTCTAAGAGAATATTGGAGACAATATTTGTGAGGTTTAATGCTGGCAATGGCACACCAAAACAATTCTATTATAAATTATGCAGTATTCCTTTATAAGAAAAGCAGAAAAGTAGTTATTTCCACTCACTCCAATAAGCCTCTGAGCATAACATTTTGTCTGGTAAGTATTCATGCTTTAGCTTACATCTTGATATAAGAAGACAAAATGTCCTTTCCTACTATTAGTCATCACATGGACTATTTTTTTCTTATTTAAAGTAAGAAAAGAGTTACTACTTTATCCATTACTTTTATGAGCAACAGCAGTAAATGCTGGCATCCCTGTAGGTGGTTTTCTTCACAGAGTTATACAACACTGAACAGTATTTTAATTATTTGCACTGAAAATTGGTTAGTTATTACATTGTCTGTATTTGAAAATGGGCTGATGAGGTAGTTTTGTGGAGGATTGCACTTTTCTTGTCCCACGGGGGAGCTGCTGCTCTCTGGTGTGGGTGAGAGAGTGTTTTAGAGTCACTGCTGTGCTGACACAGTGTCCTGGATGTCCCTACAGCAGAATTACAGCTGTGTGGAGCTTGACCCAGTTAACATCTAATTTACCTTTAGATAATATAATATTTCCAGACAGGTTTGCTTTCCTTCCTGCAACTCCAGCAAAGCTTTTTCATACAAGGGACACAGAATAACCCTTAATCTCCTTCCACAACTTTACCTTTTCAAATTCTCTGAAACTTCCCTTCACAGGAATTTGCAGACCTTGAAGGTAGGATACTTTTATATTGAATGAAAGTCTACAGCTTTTGCTGTAGAAGACTGACTGAATCCATTTCCATGAGAAACGATGATCCAGTAGCCCATTATTCTGCATTATACTGTTCCTTCTATAAGTTTCTTTAATTTCTAGTAAGAAGAAACCAAAGTTTTATAGATAGAGAGTAGAAATAGTCTGTGGTTTTGAAATTGGACAAGGCTGTCGTTGATGACTATTTTTTATTTAGCTTCTCAATATTCTGTAAGCATCTAGCTCCTAGTTGAGGCAGACTACATAAAGAAAGAAGTTCTTTCTAGGCCTCAGGGCAAACTCAAAACATTCAGGTTGGATTTGACTGTGTCTTCATCCACTAAAGCTCAGTGCATACTAAAATCTCTCAAAGACACCAAGGTTTTCTGTTGGTTGTCTTTTCTTTATTTTCCTTGGCAACTAAAGCACATTTTACATAACCACATTATGTGCTTCACAGTAATATATGAGATTTCATAAATGGTATAAATGGCCTCATACAAATTCAAAACAGCACAAGAGTCAATAAACTTATATTGCAAGAGCTCCAGACCACAGCAGGGAAATATCTACCTTTCAAAATTAGTTCATTTTTTCCTTAAAAAAAAAAAGAAAAAAAAGAAAAAAGCTGAAAGCCCCTGAAATTTGGTTATATTTAATTTATTCACTGAATGTTTTTCCTAGCTTTTCTTTTTTAATACCTTCATCAAATTATTTTATCTCTTCATTTAGAATTATTGCTTATATACATACATATATGCACATAGATCTGAAATTGCTTTTATAGGGCAACAGATATAATATAAAGCATATAGCTTAGGAGGAGATAAAAGCTTTTGCTCTGATGGCATGTGAGTGATTTATGAGTAAATATTCAAATATAATTAATGTAATTCAATGGTGCTGAGAGGAAATTTTTGTCCCATGACCATATTTATTGTAGGTATATATAATTGAATTATTTCTGGATTGTCTTGATGTTTATCTTTGATAGTCCAATTGACAATAAGGTGTTTTTTGGTATCTTTTTTATAACTTCTTTTAAAAAATTATAAAGATATAAATTACATTGAAAATATTTTACTACTCTTTTACAACTCTTGTCAAAAAGCTGGTTCATTTGAGATGTATCCTCTTTTGATCATCTTGGTTCTTCTGCTGTTTATAGCATTCCAAGTAACTGTGATCTTAGAAAAGACCTCCTAAATATGAATTTTTTTGTATTATTGTCTCACTTCAGAACTGTACGTAAAAAGATTGTGACATTTTGTGACTTAATCCCATGCCCAAAGTCCCATTAGCCTCAACACCTGTTAGATCATGATCTTCAATTCCTTGGTTTCATACTTCATAAAGAAGCCTGAAGTCAAACTGTAATTTTGCTTGAGACATTTAAAACCTGATAAGCCCCACATTCTTTCTTTTCTTCCAGATCCCATGTGTGTAATTTGATAATTTGTTTCTTCCTAAAGAAATACTTAAAGAATGTTTTTTTAACAAAAGCATACTGAAAATTTATCTATTTATCATTTCTCATTTGAAAGGAAATTAATGTACACACTTGTGAGCAGTACTCTTACTGCAAATCAGTGCCATACAGAAAAAAGAAAGGGATGGAAGCTACTTTGCTTTCAGATTTACAGATCTGTTGAAAATATATTAAAATTCATTGACAAATATTTGTCTGTGAATCTCCCAGGCTTGAATAAAGGAGAGGCAAATTAAATGTACATCACTGTCTACCTATACTATCCAAGTAACAGAAAGTTTAAAAGAGCCCCAGGACTTCATTCATTTTCTCTAATTTTTTTCTTAAAACAGAGCCATTAAGTTAGTGATAAAACAGACAGTCCTTTGTCTGGAATTAATAAATGTATCAATTCCATTGCTTAAACTTTCTCATCAGCCTGCCCCAAATTCCACCTAGGCCTCTCCATTTCAAACGCACCGTCTTTGTTTTCTGAAGCAGATGGAAAATAAAGGTTGCTCATGAGTCTACCAAAAAGAAGCTGCAGGTGCAGGTGAACATCATAAAAGCTTTAGATACAATAATAAAAAAAATCATCAGATTCTCAGGAGACTGTATTTGTCTCTGGTACTGCCTTTAGCTTTAGTCACTTGTTCACTCATCCCTCTTTGCTAATCTCCAGCTTGCTGAGCTTAGTCACAATAAATGTTTGGCTCTGCCACACGTGTCTGTGCTGACATCTGAGGAGAGACTATGACATTCTCTTTGACTAGCATGGGATGAAAAAAATTTAAAGCTTAGCACTTTATAGAAAAATCTGCCTTTTGAGTAGGTTAGTAAAGAAGTAAATTTGTCTATGCACTTGGAAGAAATGGAAGGAGAGAGATAATATATAAGCTTGACATTCAAATTTAAGCAACCTAATACCTTTTAGAAAGCCTTTACCACAGGTAGCAATTGTGCTGAACTGGACAGAAAGAAAACTCTTTGTGAAATTATTTTCCTTCTGGTGAAGAATTTAAATATCTGCTGTAATGCTTTATATTGCACTATCATACTCATTTTTGATATAGCAGCAAAAATGTAGACATTTTAAAGCACTTGCATTCCTGACATTTTACACATATTTTTATATTTTATGTATGCAGTCTTGAAATGCTGCTAAGACACCAGCTATGGAAGTGAATGCAGTAATATACAAGCATGCCCTTTGAAGGTGACAAAGTTAATTCAGATGTATCATACAATTTTAGCACAGTAATGTCATTTATATGAAGATTTATTAAAAAGAAAGAATCTATTTTTAACTACTTTGAGATATTTGAACTTCCACCTAAAAACAGGCAGTTTCCTCACTAAATATGTTCAGTTTTCAGCTCCAAACTGTTGCGGTGACTCCAATACCAAAAAAACCATTTAGATATTCCATGTGGTGTGTTCTTTTCTCGTGATGTTTTTTATGCAGCTAGGGAGTTATTGTTTTGCAAACACCACAGAACATTTTGCACCCTGTGCTCCTGTTTGCCCTGCTGCTGCTCTGCACATCTGTGACAGGAGTGCAGAATCCTCTGCCAGGTGTTTCCAGCCCTGCACTCCTCTTCACTCTCAGGGCAGAAATAGAGATTTAATGAAAGGAGGTTGCCCAAAAGGGCTTGGGGGAGGGCTGCTCCTTTGACAATAGTGAAAATATCGGTTCTTTGTGGTCAATAACTGCAATGTTTTTCCTCTGTATAACTTCAACAAATTGTATCACAGTTTTTTTTTCTGGCAATCTGATATTGCTTTAGACTTGAAGCTTATTTTAATTAAAAAGATTTTTCTTGGAAAAATGGATTGGATATACAAACTTTTTTTTAAAGACATGGGAAATAAGAGAAGACAGATTTATACATGTGTTTTCACTGCCTAAATTACAGGCTAGGATATTTAATACAGTTTACTCTGCTGGCAATATTCTAATGCTCATCAGGTATTTAAATGGATGTTGGTTACCAGCACATCTTTTTATTTAAAACACTATTTATGCATTAAATATTTTTCATTTTACTTCTGGTGGAAAACCAAGAGAGAAGCATTGCAGTTAAAGCAAGCAAGATGCATATAACAGATAATTTTATGACCTATGAGCATGTTCTTATGAGACAAAGCATGTGAATACCTTCTGAAGTTAATTGGCTTATTCGTATAATTAAAGTGACTTAGGAGTTCAGGGTTTGCAAGGTTAGATTTGCAAGTGGTAATAATTGTTAAAATAACAATGGAAGGCAGCTCAACTGAGCAGTGAAACAATAAAAAGCAAAATGAATCAGGAACGGTGTAACCACTGCTGGGTTACTTTAAACAACGGTGTACTAAAATGAATTCATAGGATTACTTAAAGGAATATTAAATGGCTTTGTTATAGATTCACATCATCATTGGTGCTAAAATGTTTCTTAGGAAAACTGAAAAAAAAAATGAGCAGATGTGAGGCACTTTTTCTATTAATTTTTATGCTAATGAATGACCTTTATTTGTTTGATATAATTGGTCTGCTGTGCCTGTAATTTTTTTCCTATTATTTTTCAATATTAAATTCTGTCTATAGATGGCACTAACTTCTTGCTATTTCAGAGAATCCAGGAAAGAGCTTCTTGACATATGCAAAACATTTTCTGGCACTTTTTGTGCCATAATCTAGCAGTAAGAACATAAAATGACCACTTTGTAATTTGCTTTAAAAACATTAAAAAAAAACTTTTTTTTTTTTTATATTAAGATTATAATCACTTTCAAAGGCACAGAGATTCAGAATGTCAGCTGTTTGTACAATATATTTTGAATGACTTTCATACATTTAAAGATTCAACCTTTTGAAAATAAGTGAAATTATCTAAAAAAAGAGAATGAGTATGTTGTAAAGTTCAAGCATTGTGCTTGCAGCATGACTTTAATGATAGAAAATGTTGCTACAAATGTTTCCTTTAAAAAATTTAGATTATATCTTCATGTATCTCTTCTGTTTCTAGATCTGTATTCATTAGTTGAAAAAAGCAGTATGCTTTCTGTATTAGACCATCTGGAAAGTAGTATTTAGATATTTGAACGCAGTTATACTGAATTTAGTATGCTTATGTAAGAAAGATCAAGCATTTACCTAAGTGTTAAGATATGGCCTTTTTACATTGTATGTAATCAATAGCAAATAACCTTTCACAGTTGTGAATCACTACAATACTGTAATTGACATCATTAGCACACTGATTTCTGCTATTAATCCAAATTTAAGCCTGTTTAGTAGCTTGTTTCTTCCTGTGTGTTACCTTATGCTCTTTTTTATTTCTTTGTCCTATTGCTTGGCACCACTGAGAAAATCCAGTTCCACCCTCCTGCCACCCTCCCTTCAGATACTGATAGACATTGACGAGGTCCCTTCTCAGTCATCTTTTCCTGAATCTAACTGGCTCAGAGTCCTCAGCCTTTCATCATAAGTGAGGTACTCTAGTCTTCTTTGTAGCCCTCCCCTGGGCATGCTCCACGGGCTCTGTGTCTCTCTGGTACTGAGGAGCCCAGAACTGGACACAGCTCTCCAATGTGGCCTCAGTAGAGCTGAGTAGAGGGGCAAGATCCCATCCTTTGAGCTGCTGGCAGTGCTCTCCATATGCACCCCAGGGTACCATTGGCCCTCTTGGCCACGAGGGCACTGCTGGCTCATGGGGAACTTGTCCTCCAGGATGCCCCAGGACCTTCTTTGGAAATTGGAGATCATGATAGACACGGTGCAAACACAGAATGGCTGGTGGAAACAAGGGATGGAAATAATAACTTTGAAGCGGATCTAAGGTGCAGAGCTTAACAGGGAAGTGATGATCAGATATCTCCATCTGAGAAGACTAAAAGCTTTAGCATATGAAACCACAGATTAGGCTGCAAATGTTTTAAATAACTCTAGTCATTTATTTAAATTGATACCAGATGACTGAGTTGTAACAAATAGAGCATTTGTTTTAAAATCAAGATAAGGAGACCATCAAGGCGCTACAGACCCATTAGTTTAAAATCAGTAAATCCTGGCTACAATTTGCATTAAAGAATCTTTAGGGTATGGGTATAAATTAAACAAAATGGAGACAAAATACATTATGGCTTTAGCAGTTTAAACTGATAGATTATCCTTAGTAAAAATCGTTTCTCTTTTACAGAAATCTTGAACCTGAAGCCTGAATCTCCTACAGTAATAGGAAAACAATATCAAGGACAGCTAATTGTGACACTGATGAACAGTTAGGTTCCCAGAGTTCTCTGAAGTTCATTTTTGCTGCCAATCTGATGCAATATTTTCAAAAATGAAATTCACACAAGAAATAAGTTTAGTTAAACTTAGAGTGTTCAGAAATACATCTAAGTCACAAACATGACAGGATGAAAATATTAATTAGAAGTGTAAATTTAATATCCAAAATTTTTGCAGTGATGTAAACAAAATTCAGTCAATATTTCTGAATTTTTATATTCAAGGAATACTGTGCTCAAGGCTACTTTCTTTTGTACCTCTTTGGGTGTAATTACATAGTCCTTGGTATTCAGGAGAAAATAACAATTTGAAATAATGTAAAAAACACAATGGTGTTAATGTGTCTTCAGAACATAAAGCATATACTGATAATATGGAAATGCTCTGAGGAAAATTTATTTCACTTGCAATTCATTTTGTTCCTGCCATAATTGGACAAAGGAGTTGAGTAGCTGCCAGAGAAAATGAGAAGCTGAGCACTCAATCACCACGCCTGAGCCTCCAAAATTTTAATTGCATCATTCACTGCAAGACTTCGGAGGGAAAAGTTCTGAAGACAGAACACATCATGAGTATTGTATTGCTGACAGTCTATTTTCTTATTCCAGATGTCTCAATCACTGCCAAACAGCTCTGAGGAGAGCTCCTCTGGTGCAGACAGCTCCTGCATCAGTCACTGGGGAAAGGCAGGCAGATTATGCAGATGAAGAATGCGATTATGGGGGTTTTCAGGGAAAAAGTAGAAAAACAACATTCCTCAGTTATGCTTGTGTATTTAAATGAAGCTGAACCCTTCGTGTGCACAAATTGCAATAGCGATGTCCTACTGTCTCATTTGTAAGTACATGACTGAGATGTTGGGAGCCAGACTGACAGTGTAGCTAGTTAATTTTGTAGACACTCACAGTCATGAACAAAATCTGTTCCTAACCCTGCAGGTGTCTAAAACTTTTACATCTGCACTCCCTTGGGAAAGATGTTGGTGCACTGCTATATCCAGCAAAGTCTTCACAGCTTTGAGATACTTGCCGGGTGGTTAAGGCCTTAGCCCTGCCAAGGTTCATAAAATTTTCACCAATTTTACCTGGAAGTCTCCAACCCAACAGATGTGCTCAGGCATGAAGTAATTAACAGTGCATTGGCCCAGAACAAGTAAATGAAAATTCACATGAGTCTATTGCTTTCAGTTCAGGATAATCACTTGGAGGTGCAAGGCTTGGCTTCCAGCTTTGTGCCAATAAATGTTCTAATCACCAAATCCCTTTCCAGACTGGTGGGGAATATCTGGAGAGTGGAGGCAGAAAGGGAAAAGGGGCAGATGAAGAAAATATATTATTTCCATTTGTGATGGTGAAGGTGGGCTAGTTGGATTATTTATATTTACAATAATGAAGGGGAGCTAATTGGCTGGCAATGGAAAACTGCAGAAGGTAAAGATATGATATGTCAGTATATTAGAGAAAGATACTCTGCAAAAGCCATTGCTGCATCTCTGCCTTTCTGATTGGTCCTGAGTCTGTGTTCTGGTTGAAGTGGAATACCTCTGAAAGGAGTGGGTAAGGAATTTCCCAAGCCAGGTTGCTGTTTAGTTGATGTTGTGGCATTTAACTCCCACACTAGTGGAGGGGTAATCCCAGTGCTAAAGTATTGCCTATCATCTCCTCTTTTGTTTGAAAAAAAAAAAAAAAAAAAGATGGTTACCAGGCATTTGGAAGAAGTTTGGTGCTGAGAATCTTCGAGAACGTTAGGACACTAACAAGAAATGCAGCTTAAATTACTCTCTCTTTCAGAGTTATCTACCACACTGACTATCAAAATCCCTCTTCAAGGAAATTTCAGCACCTTGTTGTTGAGTTTTTAACACTCCCTATGCTAGAGTGGTTAATTTGAAAAGTCTGCCTTTCACAGTGTAGAAGATGATCTAAAATTTAGGTCTCTAAAATCCCCAAGATTCTCCCATGAATTTATTCATTTGTGGTATTTTAGGAATGGCACTCAGCACACTGAGAATGTTAACAGATGCAAATGTAAGTGCCACTGAGTACATTTTTAAAGCCAAACGAGTGTTCTTTGGAATAACTTTCAGTCAAAGTTGGAAAAGTTCCACAGAAGACTGAGATGAAATTTAGTAAGTTGCAGCATGACAGATACAGAAGTGTCCTAGAATTTTGCTAGCACATGACAGACATGTTAAACCTTCCACAGTCAAGTCAATGTTTGAAATATCTTGAGAAGAGCATTCCTATTCATACTATGCAGCCCCCTACATTTAAATTCAAAAGTGGTTAGTTCCCGTGATAATTATTAAGTCAAACAGACAGTGAGAGGAGCTTGCAGCAACTAGCAGTACTTAATGCTGAAATGGTGAGGGTAAAAGCTACTTTCACTCACTCTGGAGTTCATTTTAAAAAAGGGATGGACTGCATAGTTTTCATATAAACAATTCCTACCTCAAAATTTATCACTGTAGGTACATTAAAACTTTATTACCCTTACTGTCTTCCCATTATTGTCTTAAAGCACTGGTTTCCAAATAAATGCAACAACAGACCTGCTTTAGGATGTTTCTTGGGTTTATAAAAGGTACATGGAAAAAATCTGTTTAAAGTAATTGCAAAACAATAAATTGATCCGTAAAGTAACAACTTCTAAATTTCTCATTAAATGATTCTTCTGCTTTTCCTGTACCTCATCATTGAGGGTATTTGGCAACAGACTCAACAGCTTAGAGCTGTCCTCTAATCTGAGCACAACATGCAGCTATTATTTCCACTTTTCCCCCCTAAGAGATGATGTACAATAGGTAGGAAATCTCACAGGAAATTCTTTTTTGTTAAGTACTTAGTCTGAAGTTCAGTTGTGTTAAGCACTTATTCTCTGGTCAGTCTTTGTTTGGCTTCTCTTAGTGTTAAATGGGAAACCTTGGAATTAAGATTTTAACTAAAATATTTGGGTGTCTTACTTTTAGATGTTGTTTGGCTAAGACATTCCTGTCTACAACAGGTGATAAACTGGCAGTGCCTGACACAAAATGGTACAGCACAGTGATCAGTTCTTTTCATTGCTGGCACAGAAACACATTTTAGTTGCTGTCTGTTTTATAAATAGCAGCCCAGTATTCCGTGTACTTCATGCATGCAATTTGATGAATTTGGGAATCTTAGTAAAATCTGACTTGCTGAAGGTTGACTGATTTATCTCAGAGAAATACATGAATGATTTGAGCTCATTTGAACCTATGAACTGTCATTATGCCACATTTAAATGCTCCTTTTATATGTGATAGACTTTTGGAGATCACATGGACTTGTTTTCTTTCATAGCAGCTTTGTTGTGTGCAGCAAAAGTAGCTGGTTCCCATTTGAGTACTCATAAGTAACAAACCACAGAGTTTTGATGTAATTAGAGCTTAAAGGTACTGTAATAAATTATTTCCTTGTTAGTCTGTTTCAATCTATACTACATCTTTTAGTAACTGGCTTGCTTTTAATGGTTTGTTGCCATGCTTTGAAATGCTATGCAAAGTATATTCAGCTCTGTAGACAGCAGAAGTGAATTTAATTTAAAAAATTCATATTTAAAATGTATGGCCTGACTATTATTCCTCAGAAATCTGGAAAAAGCTTTATTTTTTTCATGTTTTGTATCTAAATATAGAGAAGGAAGTAACACAAAAAGCATATGAAACACACAGCTTATGAAACTTACTAAAATGATCAATGTGTTTTATCCCACAAGAATTTTTTTTCTCCATTCTTTTTGGTGAGCATTGAAAAAGTAGTTTTGCCAGCATGATTTTTTATTTGTTATAAAGTCAATTATCCTGTTAGTCTGTGTTTTACCTAAGAAATATGATTGTGGGTTGCATTACAAGCTCATTTCAAACATATTTCGGTACCAGCAATGGCTGATGCATTGTTCTTCCATTTTTACAGCTCTGCTCTCATTGGTGATATTGTGTGTTTTAGGCTTGAGTGAATAAAGAAAAGGTAAGCCTTAAAGTAAAAATGACCAAGACCTCAGTGAAGTCAGACACGTTGTTTTTTGCATTTATTCAGTTTACTAGAGTTTACTAGGAAGAGGGGTAAAAAATCAACCATTCACCTGGATGCTTAGTTTGGCATCTGAGCCATTTACATCAGTAAATTTGCCTTCTTTATGCCATTCTATCAGTGTATTAAAAGAGTAAAATACACTCACACAAAGGATGTGAGGGGAATTATTGCTTTAACATTGAAAATCTGTGAAAAAATAAAGGAACTAAAAAGTGAGGCTTCTTCAAAGTTCTTCTTACTGCCCTTGTGTTTGAGGATTGCCTCCTCCTGGCCATGTTTTGTGGTAGCTGCTGCTCCACCTGACCTGAATCCCTGAATGTCAGACTGGCTGTTGGCTCTGTAGTCAACTGCATCGTGTGAGGGTAAAGAGGCTCAAAAATACCCACGACAGCTGAGTCAGGTGGTGGAGAGCTAACAGTAAGACTGTGACAAACAAAGAATGCCAAATGCCTTGTCCAGGCAGTCTTTGTCCAGGAATATTCACTGAGCTTGAAAGCTGTGCCCTCCTGTGAGAATGGCAGTTCTATGCAGAACTCTCCGTCCTGGCAGTGCCTCCACTGGGGTGGTAGGAATTTTTGGCTCCCTAAATCTGTGCTGGAGCCTTGTGTATGGAACTAGTGATACACAAATGAATTATTACAGCCATAACATGGATGTAGCCATTGGTACCCTGTTCTTTGTCTCACTGGCAATTCTCAGGGATCTGTCTCATGGTAAAACAATTCTACTTACTGTGGGTTTGCTGTACATCCAGAAAAATAGGTTATGGCTATTAACCAGTGAGAATATCTTACTGTTTTAATGTTGTGCATAAAAGTTCCCTGACTGTTCAGAGCAGTAACAGAAGATCTTTGTTGTGAAATCACAAGAAACCTCTTTCTGGCACCCAAGGATCTTTTACTGAAACTGCTTTATATGCTAAATATGTCTCCCATGTGAACATATAAATCATCTGTGTTTTATTAGAAAACTACTACCAAGTTCTGACAAAGACTAGTCTCAGTAGGTTCAGTTGTTTGTTCCCGTCTTAAAAGAGGAATGTTGAAATCTGTTGTGTGAGCAGGAATTCCTGGCAAAATAAACTGCCAGGAATGCTGGAGACATAACTGTTTCTCTCAGCTAATAAACACTGCAGGATCTTATTAAACTAGCCCAGCCAACACCAGGGCAACTGCCCCAAACTTTCCATGTATTGCAAGAAAAGGAAGAATAGATGCACTTCACACAGAAGAAGTAATATTGTACTTAGTCCTTAAGGTGCACATACCCTGGAGGGAGATAGGCTGCGCTGTCTTGTGTGCAGGAGAAAAGGTGTTCTTGGTTTCGGTGGTTTTGGAGTGACTCTCCTATCTTCTCAACAGTTCTTCAATGAAAATATTGGATTCCCATAATACTGTTATTACTTTGGATGAAGTCTCCAAAGTAGCACCTAATCCTGAGCTGTTTGGAAGTTAAGTATTTCATGGAAATACTACTTAGCACTTAGGGAATGCAGAAGGTTGGTCTCTGCTCGGAGTTATTTTGGACTAATTTATATTTGTGTTCCTGAGCTAGTGTCTGTATTT
>VZTB01008759.1:278585-333068 GCA_013397245.1 Thryothorus ludovicianus
TTTTAACCTACTTTTCCCCCTTGTGTTAACATGGACAGTTTGGGCAAACTAGATCCATGAAAGCCACTGGCAGACGCACACATCTGTCTAAGGGATTGAAGTCAAAGGGAGAAACAATCGGCTCAATGTAGCCACTGTAGTCACTGTAGCTTTTAATCACAGTTAAAGAAAAATGTGGTTATATTTTTCTATTGTGGCAATAGGTGGGTCCCATTGAATCCTGGCAGATTATACCGAATTCTAGAATTGAGTGGTTGTGCAGTGAATTTATGAGGGAGATGTCAAGAGAGACATTTGTAACATAGGATTTAAGAGTGCCTTTGCTTTTAAAAGAACCAAAGACAATAAAGAGTTGTTGAGATTAAAAAGTGTGGGGTTTTTTTTTCTTTTTCTTTTTTTTTTCTTTATTTTAAAACTGTACAGTGAATTACAGTTAAATTTTTCATAGTAAGAATGACTTTTGAGGTACAGATATTGTATAAAACCCTAAACATCACTTGTGAGAAATAAGAGTTCTTGTCTTTCAGTGAGGGATGTGACTGCATGGCATCAAAGCATTTACTAACTAAGGTGAAAGAGCGATTCCATTGAAAAACATGGGCAAAGCAACAGGCTTTTGTTTTACTGCAATGTCCAGGGGGTGTGGTTAATTCTCCTCGGAGTATAGGGCTAACCTTTACAAGGCCATCTAATTGGCTGCTGTAATGACTTTCTTTTTAACTGGAACTGCACAGAGAAAAGTTCTTCTTTATTTGAAAAAGCAAAGATTTTAAAATCTTGTTTTAATTTCATACATAAATTATGTTAGGCTAATTTGGGGAAAAAAATCTTTGAGAAAAGTCAGTGGGCACTTTCTAGTTTTAAGCATAAGATGCTGAGGTGGGAAATTTGTCCTCAAACTCTTGTTCAGAACCAAACAAAACAGGGCTTTGGGGTACAGTTTTCAACCTATTTCCATGTGATGCAAAAGTGTGGCAAAACACATAGGGATTATTTTGGTAAGAAACTTCATTCTGGATCCGATCAATATCACGTCTGCAAAAGTTTTACTGTACTTGATATATTTTGATCAAAGAAGAAAGGTCATCTTAAGAAATAACAATTTCTGGATTTTTTTTCCTATGGAAACTTTTTTCTAGAATAGCTCAAGAAATGTGTTACCTGAGTTAACAAGCTATAATCACCAAATGCATGTATCTAGCACTTTAAGGCAAATCTTTTGGTTAAAAAGTAGTGATTTTTTTTTTTTTNTTTGCTTCTGAAATTAATTCTTTTTTCTGAATAAACCTTTTTAGGTCTGCTGGACTAAATTATTGCCCATGGCCTTATGCTCCATGGAGCAGAGTTAACATCAGAAGCCCAAGAAATATAGAGATGTTGAATTCTGTTTTTCCAGAGGAAAATGATGTGTCTGCGGAGTGTTTCCATTTTCACAGCCTGTCACTCAAACAATGCTTTTGGCAAGCTTGGCCTGCTTTTCCAGCAATAGCAGAAGGGTGCCAGGTGGCAGATAAGGATGGGAAAAAGCAAGAAGAAACTTAAAAAGACCGCTGGAGAAGGTAATTAGAGAAGCCTGTGGCTGAAATTCTTTCATAGTGCATAATATTCCCCATAACACTTCAAAATTGGATAGTTTTTTAGTGGATGGAAGAAAAGATGTAAGAAGTGTAACTTAATAGAGGAAAATATACACACAGCACATCCTCTAATTTGCACTTTGCCGTTATGCATGGAATTTCTGCAGAAGTATATACTTTACTCTCACATGATTAAATTTTGTTTCCAAAAATGTTTTTACACATGAAACTGGGAATCATGCTATTTTGGAATTCTGAGATACTCAAAAATGTGTTTTTGCAATTTTCTTAGCCGGCTTCTTTTTTTCAGCATGGTAGCTCTAGTAACATGTCCTGTTCAAGAACAAAAAAGAAGACATCAACATGCTGCTACAATGAAGAAAGAGTTAACAAAATAATTTTACCCCTGAGTAAGTAGACATGGGGAATACCCTGAAGTCTCTGCTTGGCAGAATAACTTTTTTATTACTTTAGAAAGGGATGATCCTGGTAGTAAGTGTCAGAACTCTCCCATTTAAATCTGATTTCAGAGCATGGTAATGCTAAAAGTATTTCAAGTCCAAATTAGCTCTTTGGCCAGTGTGTCTACACACTTTGTCATGGTTACAGCAAATGTACAACTGTGCCAATGTAAGGAAAAGCTAAACAAATCTACTATTTGGTTAAACAGTCTGTGAAAAATATGCACAAAATGACCATATATTACTTTGAGAGTGTCCACAGTGCTTCTATTTTTTTTTTAATAATTTTTTTAAAACTCATCTAAGAAAATTTTTTGGCAAGAATGCTCATAAAGTGCTTTGACTACATCTGTGAATAGCAGTAGCCACCCCATAAATATTTGCACAGGCATCATCACTGCCTCTTGCATGTTCAGAAGTTGCTCATTCAGAGAGGATAGGCACATTTCTGCAAAATATGTAAAGAAGGAGTATTAAACTTACTGAATACTGTGAAAAAACTGTAGGTTGACATCTTCTTGAATAAAGACATCTTTTTTTTTAGCTTATCAACAGTTTCATTCAAGAAATCACCCAACAACAAGTAATTTAAAAATGGGTAGCTCATAATATTTCCTAAGTTGTTTAAAAAGTTGCAATAAAAGGTCTAAAAAGAGATGATGCACAAATTCAGTTGAGAAATCAAGCCATGGGAATGAGTAATAAGTAGAAATACCTATCAAGTGAAGTTGTAGCCTTCTGTCCATGGATGTCTTCAGCTTCAGGAAGGATTTCCTTCTACCTCTCCCTCCAACAAGATTTATTCACAAAGCACAAACTATTTGGCTTACTGGGGAAGTTACTAGATGAAGTTTTATAGCTGGTAAAATATAAGTAGCCAGACTAGATGATCTAATGATCCATAGTCTGAAAATATATCAATGCAGAGGTCTTAACTTACTGAATGGATTTATTAAATAGATAGTTCTCAAAGAAACCTATGGGAATTAGACACCTAAATCCCCATAAAATTAAATCTCATTCAGTGCATTTTCCAGTCCCTTCTGTCCAGCTTCTCTGCCTTTTATTGCTATAAATGTGGAATAAAACCTCCTGAGATACACACAGAATAAAATTCTGACTATTTTACATTTTCTGAAACTCAGTTTTCTTTATGGACTCCAAACAAAATATTTTTAATAAAAGATCAGCAAAGTGGAATCTGGTCATGTTTCCTAACATGCAATGTAAATATATTTGGTATGTAAATATTGGAGTATTTTCTTCAGCTTTCCAACTAATCTAATCCTGGCACTATTTACAGAAAGTGGAATTACCAATTCTTTTTTTTTTCCCTTGAGACTTGACAGATTGGTGACAATGCTGTGAAATCAAAACCTGCAAATAGCACACACTGTCACAGAATCAAAGAATTACAGAATCACAGAATGGGTTGGTTAGGATAGACCACAGTGGGTCACCTGGTCCAACCCTCTGGCTCAAGCAGGGCCATCCCAGAGAACATGGCACAGGATTGCATCCAGAGGCTTCTTGAGTAACTGCAGTGAGGGAAACTCCACAACTTCTATGGGAAACCTGTTCCATGCAGTCACCTGCACAGTAAAGAAGATTTTCCTCATGTTCAGCTGTAATTACCTGTGCATCAGTCTCTGCCCATTGCCTCTTTTCCTATTGCTTGGCAGCCCTGAGCAGAGCCTGGCTCCATCCTCCTGGCACCCTCCCTTCAGGTACAGACAGACATTGATGAGGTCCCCTCCCAGTTTTCTCTTTTCTTCTCGAGGCTGAGCAGGCCCAGCTCCCTCAGCCTGTCCCTCAGAGATGCTCCAGTCCCTTCATCATCTTCATTGCCCACTGCTGGACCTGCTCCACGGGCTCTGTGTCTCTCTGGTACTGAGGAGCCCAGAACTGGACACAGCTCTCCAATGTGGCCTCAGTAGAGCTGAGTAGAGGGGCAGGATCCCATCCTTTGAGCTGCTGGCAGTGCTCTCCATTTGCACCCCAGGGTACCATTGGCCCTCTTGGCCACGAGGGCACTGCTGGCTCATGGGCAGCTTGTTGTCCACCAGGACCTGCCCCCAGGTCCTTCTCTGCAGAGCTGCTTCCCAGTTTGAGCTGGTGCCTGGGGTTATTCATCTCCAGGTGCAGGACCCTGCATTTGCCTTTGCTGTATTTCAGAGGGTTCTTTTCTGCAGCAGAAAATGCAGATAGATAATGTTTCTGCAGCAATGTATATGAAGTGAGGAAGAGATTTTTCCATGTCATCTCACCTGACATGACTGGTGTTACCTGGATATCACCTTTGTCCATTCCAGATATCACTCTGTACCATTTAAAGGAAACAAATGCAAGGTTAGAGTAACCAGAGATTCTTTGGAAAATAGTTTAAATGCTCTGATCAAAAAAAGTTTTATACTAGGCATTTGATCAAAAGTTACAGTTCTGAAATTCTCTTTTATGTTAATACTTACTCCTGAAAACACTTGGCTCTCAAACTCTCAGGTACTAGAGTGCTCATGCTGGCCCTTGCATGGGAACACACTTGTCAGAGGGTTTAGCTTCCCTAAAAGCATTGTGATAGTCCATTCTCTTAGGTCTATTCCTATCTGTCTATCCTACTTCCAGACCTTGACATTTTAGCTGCAGATTTCTTCAGAGCACATTAATGGGACTGGGCTGTGCAGAAAATAAAACAAACAAAAACGAAAAAACACAAACAGAGCCAAAAGGCAATAGAGGAACTTACTAGATTCTTAGGGGACATCAGTTAGAACTGCTTTGCTGTGAAGCCTGGTCAGCAGAGTTGAGGCAGGACACTACTGCTGAGCCTAAATCGGCTGAATAGACATTACCTGCTACAAACAACCTGGGCTTAGGCACTTACCACAAGGGTTTAACCACTTATCACTGCAAGTTTTGGAAAATATTTTGTTCCTTAAAGGTTCAGCTGCTGAACATGCACCTACTGCCCAGGAGGCAACATTTAATTTCCACAGCTATTTTACTACAGTATTTAGTAGAAGTGATATGATTTAGATACCTCAATTCCTAAAGTTTTTTGAAGAGTATCTCATCAAATGCAAGTTTCCATGCCATTTCACTCCAGATTTTAACAGTGATTCTCCAGTTAAAGACTGAACAGGTTTTTCAGCCCTCTGAATTTTCAATAATCTTAACTTACCAGTTTGGTACTTTATCGAGAGTTTTTAAGCCACAAGTCAGAGTGAATAATCTTTTTCATAGCCAGGAGCATGTCTTTGAAGATTGCACACCTGCTCCTAGCTGTAATCACCTGAACAGACAGTATTGTTCAGTTGAGTTTTCTCCCCCTATTGCCCAGGACAAATCCTTGGAGCATTATAGTGAGATAAATTACACAGGGACTGTGTAAAATTAGCTGATGATGTTTCAGAGCAACAATTTTGCAGTGCAAAAAGTAGTTTCAACAATTCAATTGGCATCACTGCTTCCTCTGTCACAAGCCCAGCATGACATTGAGAGCACTGTATTGGAGTTTTCTGTGTTGTTAGACAGGCACCAGCATCTTACTCATGCATGGGAGTCCAAATGTCTGAAGGAATATATTTCACCCATAGTAGAGGGTGGTGGTATTCCTAAATTCCCTTGGGAGTAATTAGTGCCTCTTAATATAAAATGCCTTTGCTTCCATTCAGGTATGGTTTCCCACTTTCCCCCCTTTGCTACATTTCTGGGGAAATCGATCAGCAAATTGGATGTATTGTCTCTTAACTTCTACCTCAATTTGTAAGGCCATTTTATTAACATAAACTATAATTACCACTAAATTAAAGAAAAATCATCATTATATTTGCATTCAAGATAGCAATTAAAAAATAAATATGTGAGAGTCTCTATCAAGTTTTCCTCTTTATTTTATTTGAGCAGACTTGAAACAAATTAAATGATTCATGGGTTCATCCTGGCTGGGTATCAGTATTTTTTGTGATGCAGAAAGGTTAATGAGCTGGAAAGTGACAATGTAAATATTCTAAATGTTAAGTCTGATTCCAGAAGAAGCAACTATGTTCTGGTAATTTCCCTTAAGAACTTCTGGAACTATGTGGTGTCAACAATTACTTAGGGATTGCTTAGTATATGGACTATTACACAATGAGCTGTATTGTAATGCTCTTTCAAAGATATTATTACGACTTTTTAGAATATATATTTCCACATACTTTACCTAAGAAAGATCTTTTGGATGTTTTGGGCGTTTCTGGTGTTACAATTCATCTCTACAGAAGGGCTAAGATGAGTGCAGGGACTTAAAGTGTAACAGTATAATATGGCCAGATAGAAACTAAATACTTGAGAAAGGTTATTGCAGGTGGGTGCATGGGTAGCTCCAGGATAGTTCTCATAGCTACTTTCCAGTCTTTAGTGACATGTCTTATTGAGCACCAAAATTCTTGGGCTGAGACTTTAGGCAGCTTCATACAGTCCTGAATCACCCTTTAATATCTTGCTTCAACTGCTAAAGGTAGTAATCTGTGGATTTGTATGTGAATATTGCTATTATTTTATAATATAGCTGTAATAATAATATTGCATTTTATAGGTCTCTTGTAACATCACCATGTCATTCTGTGAATGCACAGGAGAAGATAAGCAAAGAAGAAATTTTGTGGGGGTGGGTTTTTTCTTCTCAAATGGAAAAAAGAGATAAAATATTCCAGTGCTAAAAAAGTCTTAAATGAGACACAATTTTGAGCATACGTATATAAAAATCAGTAACAGATGACCAAGTGTAGGGTTTGACTTTCATACTGTGTTATGAAATACATACTCCTATATTATTATTTCTGGAGCACTGAAGTGTGTAAGGCACCTCTGAAAACAAAAGGACAGCTTATGACTAATTATGCCATTTGCAACTTCCACTGGATATAATGGCTGAAAATAATTGTTATGAAACACCTTTGAAGATTGTACTGTAAGTGTGAGTGTAAAAGCATGAAACTAAAAACCCTTGCAATGCAGATGACAGTTGCCTGGGCAATGGAAAGAGCTTTTTTCATCTTTTTAATACAGCCTTGCCTAAAGAATCTGTTTTTTTTCACAAAAGTCCAACCATTCCAGGATGAGAAAATGGCGGTGAAAAAATAGATGTTTTCTTTGTTAGGTCACTGAAGGCAAGTGACCAGATAGGACTTTAGCTTTTAGAGGAGAAATTTGAGATATGGATCCAAAAATAGCTCTCTCAGAGCCTGGCACACTGGGATGCACATCTCATAAGGGAATTTGCTGCAAGGGGGAACAACACCTGCACAAACATATTTTATAAAACAATGGTGTTTCAACTGTTGTCAGGAAAGGACTAAGAGTCTTTGATCCAATACCTTCACTCTGTTCATTCCAGGAGAGCCACAAGACACATTTTTTTCTTTTTTCTCTCTCTCTTTGTCCCACATAGAGTGAAAAGAGCAACCTGAAATGTTTGTCCTCTTATGCTGACACTTCTGAAGCATGCTTAAAATTAGCTCAGCACCTGCAGCATTATTAATGGCTTTGTGTCACTAGCCCCTAGTAGCAGAATTCCAGCCTACCTGCTTGATAAACCTGGATACATATAAATATTCTTAGCTGCCTGAGAAGGAAAAAAAAACTATGCAGGCCAGAAATTATATATGGACTATTCCATCTGAGTTTCCTATCTGGACTCATACAGGACCAGGACCACTAGAAGACTTCATGGACCTCAGTTGCCCTTTAGTTTAAATACAACTCTACAAAATTTATCGTCATCCTGAAGTAACAAATATCCACAGCATGTTTTCCCTAAGTGTAGTTACATGGCCCTTCTCACACCTCACACTAATTACTGACAAAGATCAAGCAGCATCAGTGCAAAGTGCAAGGCACCTGGGTTGAACTCAGTCCTGCAAATATTTTGGGCAGGACTTGAGGCTTACAATACCAATCTTTAGCTCTGCCTCTTTTAGAATCTTGCAGATATCTTCATTTTTAACACTTACTGCTCTACTTGAGAAAACATCTTTTGTTCCTTTCCAGATGTGAATAATTAATTTCCAATGTCTTAACTCTTAAAGCATTCACCACCTTTGAGGATCAGTTTCTATATTCAAACAAGAACATGTGGGTCCATTGTAGAGCCAGCTAATAAATATTTAAGTTCAAAAGAATAAGAGCAACAAAAGCAGCTTAATTTGTCAATTTCTTTTTCATCACTCCCTATTATTCCTTACAAAAATTATCTTTAAATTTGACAAGGCTCTTCTTTGATTGGTGGAATTTATAAAATAATAGCAATTAGACATTACCTGGAACATTGAGTAAATTCATCAATTTTTGTATTGCAAGCAACAATGCAGGCAGTATATAAAAAATGCATGATCCAGCCATATCATTGGATGTAAAGAAAAATAAGTAACTAGCTGGATTGTGTATATGATTATCTCAAGACTGAAAGGAACCACAGTATAATATAATCTGCATCTAAGTTCATATATCCTACATTTACAGTATCTGCACCTAGTGAGTTATTATGATACAGCCAACTTTCAGCTAACTTGGTAGAATATATTTTCTTTAAGTGGAAAATGAAACAAAACAATAATTTTGTTTTAAAGTCAGTATCCAACTACCTCCACATGTCTGCATCATGGGATTAATAGATGAATAACATATGAAAATTGTAAAGTGTATATTGATGTGTCTATTAATACAAAAAATTGAGATTCTCAGAGGATGGAAATAAAAACTGCTTTCTGATTGATTGAGAGACAGCTGTGAAACAGAAAATAGCTTAGCCTGTGACAAAATGAAGAGCCCAATATGAAAAGTGGATCTCTCGTAACCAAATTGTTGCTGCTTTGAAATATGACTGCTGTGTGTAGTAATCTAAACTATAGGCTTTTTAAAAAATTTATATTGACCTTATAATCATGTGCTGACTTTCCTTTGTATCAGTTTTTGAAGAGAAAAGACAAACAATAATGAAGGACTCCTGCGAAGTGCTAAGCACTCTGGGTCAGACTATGCAGAACACTGAAGGCTTGAGATTGAACACCAGGCGTTGTCCCTCTCACATTAATGGCAACAGAGCAGAACTATGGCATTCATTTCAATTAAACTTGTGCTCTCCTGTTAGTCTGGAATATAGATAACAGTTCTAGAAATCAAAACCTATGTGCATAAATTGATTTGTTTTACAAGTCAGCATTTTCCTCTGACGTCTTTTCAGAAATATTAATATGTTAACTAAAATTTCAGTGTGATTTTGTTTGCAGTAGATTAAAAAAATATTTTTAAAGGAAATATATGTTAATTGGGCAGTTCTTGATTATCTAGGTTTGTGTATAGCCTACATCACTCCTGGGAACTCCAGTGCTCATCTAATTTAGTTGGTTTCATAGTGTTATTCTCTGTGAGATTTTAATAGCATAAAATATGTCCTTGGAGAGATTAGGCTGCTACTGTTAATGTCTCAAGGGTTTGGCTTGAATAGACATTCTAAAAAACAAATACACACCAAACAATAAACAAATTATGCAAAATAACAAGCATCAATCACAGTGAAGAACGTTGTAAATTTATATTACATTTGTCCTTGACTTTCAATATGCATAACGTGCCAATAATACAGCTTTTAAAAGTGAGGAGTCATTTAGAAATTTCGTCTTAAATGTGGAGCATTGTCAGGTTTCCACAGTGCAGGAGTGTGCCTTGAAATGCTCTTGTTTCTTTTGATCAATTGTGCAATGACTTGCAGGTGCAGGAGGAGGTGTCTGTCCTAGGAGGATGCTCAGCATCTGTGGTTAATCCTCTACTCTTGTAATTAGTGTCAGGCATTCTATTTAACTAGTGGAAGAAGTGACATAAAATAAGACCTTGCCTACTATAACATATCAACCAAATTCTTCCTTCTATGTGTTTTGATTCTTTGCTTCAGAAGTGCAACTAGAATAGAATAGTATAATGGAACTTTCAGATAAATAATTGATGTAATGTTTGTACCCTACATACTGTCTCAGATTTTTCTGCAGACAAATACTAAACTGAAATGGTTCTAATATAATGGTGATACTTTTTATTAGCTCTAGTAAAAGAAAGACCTAGTCCTTCCTTAATATTTTTGTTGGCTTGGATTTTTTGTTTGTTTTTTTTTCTGAATATATCCTCTTCAAATACAGGGAGGCTGAAAAGCAGAGAAATTAGAACAAAAATTTCTGAGCCAGCACAAGCCTTTTAAAAGTGAATGCATATGAGTGACTTGATCACAGGAGGAATCTTTGATAATATCTGTCTCAGAGATCTATTTAGTGATTCTGTCAACTGTGGCACACTGTCATAAAATGAAGAAGCCTTTCCAAATTGTTCCCATAAGACTTCAAGCAGGATTTGAGGCCAACCCAGGCCAGACATCTTAAGCACAGGATGCACTTACACAAAATGTCAAAGTGCTCATGCAAATGACAAAGAGCTTGATTTTTTTTTCTAGTAAACATTTCAAACAAAAGCAGGAAGCTACAGGACCTTAAAAAAATAAAGAAGGCCTCCGAAAGTAAACAGAGTGGTGAAGTAAAGATAGTCTGGTTGTTCCATCTCAGAGAGATTATGTTGAAGGCTGAAGTGCCTTTGTCATAGTCTTCCCTGTATCTCTCAGGTGTCTCTGGAGAAGCTCTCAAGTCTCAGAGGAAAATGTTGATGTGGATGATGCTGCTCTGAAGTGCCATTGCATGAGATCAGTTCTGCGAAACAAAGCATGTAAAATATTCTGTCTTTGTTATATCATGTGGTGAGATAGTAGAGAAAATGTCCTTGCTCTAAGAAGACGCCTTATGAGAAGTGATTCAGCCAAGAGGTTAGCACGGAACAGAAACTGTCTCACTAGCTCTTGTGGATCTGTCAGTCTGAGGTTGGATCAGAGAACTGAAAGGAGAAATTTCACGCCTAAAAATGTGTGTTGTTCCTCTGCCCTCAGGGTTTGATTAAGTAGGTTGAACAACACGCCTTCTTCATAGAGAATTAGACCAAAAAAAATTTTTATGAAGTTGTGACACAGCTTTTGACAAAACCGTAGCAGATTATGTATAGACAGTGCAGGCTCTGTACAAGGAGTGTATTTTTGAATCAGTATTTTTCACTACAGGCAATAAAATGGCAAGGAACTGATTTTCTTTTTTAAGTGATATCCCATTCTTTAATTTATTTTTTCCTCCTAAAGTTATAGCTGGCTTATCCTCTGAAAGCTCCTTCTTGAAGCATGAGTGATGAAATCCCTAACAAGAGACTTCATTGCAATGCCTGTCTGTTTCAATTTGAAAGTTTTATGTGGTAGTCACCAAACAGGGAAAAGAAAGTATTTCAACAGGTTTGTTAACTTGTTTCCTGAGTGAATCATCAAATGGTGGAGGTTTTGGCCTCTGCAAGAGTGTGTATCTTTTGATGATCATTAGAAATATGCTGATTTATCTGAGATTTAAGGTGTCATCTGAGAAACAGTAAAAATCAAATAAAAAAAAGTCAAAAATTTGTTTTAAACAGCATTAAGATCTGGTTCTAAGTCTTACCTTGACTTAACTTTAATTAGCTGGATTTAACTTGTATCAGCTATCATGCTGACTTTATATTCCTTCAAAATCTGAAGAAGAGATTTCTGCCTGATGCATCTGTTAAGACGCCCAAGTTGGATCAGAAATCTCTCATCAAGTATACTCATCAAAACCTAATTAACACATACTATCCTCACACTTTAAACTTTCGGTATAGAATATGTATTTTTCATTTGTTTGTTTTTCTGTGTTATTAGTGTTTCTACCAGCAAACAATATAGTTGGTTTTCAATTTTTAAATGCCCATCTTTGGTGAAAAATGAGATCTTTCTCTAGCAGCAGCAAAAATAGTAAGGTGGGCTGGAAGAAACAGAGCAAAGGAGGCTGACAGTGGCATGAACTGTTCTAGACTCAGAGGGTGTAAATGTATTCTGCAGTGTCATTTATTTAAGTTTCACAGACTATGAGCCTATAAATCAGGCAGCTCACTCCTAGCTGAATCTCTTCCAGTCTGAAATTGGGTGTAGCCAAACAGGCTACAAACCATGACACGTGCCATGCGCTCCACCAAACTCTGGCAATGATCAGGTATTTCTACATTTCTGCCATGTAGAAATGCAGAAATAGCTGTCCTCTTTGCCCCCCTGCCATCTTCTTTTGCGTAACTCAGAGGAGGATTTATCTGGGAGCAATTTGAGCCATTCTGCATCAACAGAAAGTTTGGCAATCACACCTTACCAGGAATGCCATATTGCCAGCACAGCAATGGTGTCACATTTTCTGCTGCTCTTCTGCCTGCTTCAGACAGCAGACTGAAGTAACTGTGAAGAAAAGCATTTTCTTCCTGTATAGAAATCTATTGCATGGTTCAGGCTGTTGCAGCCAGCCCTATTGCAAAGCCATTATGAGCTACAATTTTCATGTGATAAGGAGTGAGTCAGTGTCTTAAACCTGCCTTCAGGCTCTTTCTCGAGGTAAAAGAAAAAAAAAACTAACAGTACTTTTTTTCTAGCATTTTGATACATTCCCCTCATACACACCAAACTAATGAGATATTAGTTCCTACTGAATAAGGACTATTGTTACTTGCCTTTTAACACAAGTATAAATTGAAAAAAATAATAGAAAAATCTTCCCATTTAAAACAGAAATCAAGGGATATTATTATTTTAAGCACCTTTATTTTCCAAATTATGGTGTTAGATACTATATCTGCTTTAAATCTCATTTTATTTTTATGCAAATGTTTCTCTCCCCTGCTGTATTGCACTTATCATAGAAGGTGACTAAAGAGAGTGGGAAAATGTTTTGAAACAGCAAAATCTTTCTCTCCCTTTCTCTCCCTCTCACCTCTCCACAGACCACTAAATATAGTCAGCTTTATGTCATGTTAGGAAGAAACTTGAAAGACTTGAAGACAGGAAAGGAAAAGAAGAAAAGAAGCAGCATAGTCCATATTAGAAAAACTGCATATTTTTATGCCTTGTCATGTCAAACACACATTAAAAATGCTATCCTCTCATTTCAGATGATCTCCACCCCAACAAATTAGCAAGGGCTGTACAATAATTAGCCTTACTAAAAATCTAGGGCTGTGTGAATGTAGTAGCTGATTCTCTGTGATGTGCTACAAGTCATTGTGATATTCAAGGTTGGACATCACGCACTTAAATTAGCAGTTTATCAGAGTCCAGGGTGGAAACAGCTGCAGGGATAAAGGATGATGAATCACATGACACAGATTAAATGTAGCTGTGATTAATGGGACATCACAAAACAACAAAAAAGAGAACCAACTGTGGAAAGAGATAACTACCACCACAAGGAGCAAATTATTGTCTAAGGTGATGTAATTAACTCCAAGACTCCCCATGGCTTGGATGACCAATTCCAAGAAGGTTTGCTATTGTGCTCACAATAATGACAAAGCTGGGGATTCTTGGTTTAAGTACTGGGATATTAAGCTTTATTTTTATACCTTGCAGGGAACTCATAGAGTGTCAATGTTGTAGATATGGCAATTTGTAATAGAACAATTACAATATATTGTTGTGAGTTTTTCAACTAACACTCCTCGTGAGAGATGGAAGAAAAGCTCGGATATGGTGCACTGTGAGTTATGTGGTCCTTTAAATGCTTACACTCAAGAATTACCCATTGATTATACTTTTGTCATTGTGTGAAGTCAAAGCAGCTCCCCAAAAGCATTTGAATACAGTAGGCATGATTAAGGATGTTTTTTGTTCTTTGTCCTTATTAGTTATATCCTGGAAGGACAAGTGGTATTTTTCTTGCTTTTCTAAAGAACAGTTTTAGCCCTGGGAATCATTCACCGTTTTACTTTCTCAAAGATACCTTGATTCATAGTATATCATCTTCATCTGTTTATTCAGATCATTTCCCAGCAATTCCTGCTGCTTCCTTTCTTTAGTTTAGAAATGAAGATTTATATGCACCTGAAGGGAATTTGCTGACAACTGAAAATATTGGGGTATTCCAAAAATATTAAATACCTGAAAACTGGAAAACAAAGACAGAATTTTAATTTTCTATTCTGTCTTTGATACTGTAATGATTATTCTAAGCTGTTCAAAAGAGAAATATTTTAAATATTTATAAATAAATATCTCTATAATTTGCCATCTTCACGTAGAAAGGAGTTGGAATTGCTTGTCATTCTACTATAAAATATATGTTAGGTTTGGTTCGTGGGAATCTTACTTTGGGCTCTCCTGTGGTGACAGATTGACTTTAAGCCTCGTCTATTCTTGTCTGAGAACTGTACATGATCACAGAACAATAGATTAAAAGCACCAAAACTTGGAAACCTTCTAGATCAAAACTGAGAGAGTCCAAACTGCTTGATGGTTGCATAGTTACTGGATACATTGGTTTCTTATGGTATTTTCTTTTTGACTTGCTCTTCCTTGGTGTTGAATGAGGCACATATATGTGTGTTGTGGTCCTAATGACAGAGTACTTGCTGTGGCCTGCATGGAAATCTTCTAGAAGTCTCCTGACATCTGAAAACAGAACTTTGATTGGTTTTATTTAGCTTCCTCTTTCAAAATTTATTTTCTTTTAATTGATTTCTAGCTCTTACAAATGTGAGATACACCTCGGGAAGTCTAAAAGTAGATGCATCGATATTTTGCAGTTGTTCAGAAAGCTTTCAAAGAATGTGGTGGACTACTGGTTATGTATAGTTTTTTGACCAAAACAACAATACAAAATGTTTTCTACATAAAATACCACTAAAACTAAAATTGTATTACCTGCTGTCAAGGCTTAAGATTAGGAGATTCTTGAGACTGATGTGGAATTGTCTCATTTGTTTAAAAATACCTTGCATAAAACAGTCCAATGTCTTGCCTTACCTATAGGAATTCTAGCTATATAAACAGAAGATGGAGAGTAATCACTCCATGAAATCTAAATTATGAACTAATGTAGTTTTTGAAAGAAATCCTAGAGAAGGTTTTTATTTTTGCCATCCATATAATTTCCTTTCTGAACTTCATGCTACATACACAATAACAGCATATTCTTTAAAGTGTAGTATACACAGGGAAATATTTTATTGCTCAAATAACTATGAAAAGTTAATAAATACTACTGTTTTTATAATGACTTACACAAAAATTATATTATATTTTATTATATTATCTGTATCAATAAAACAGATATAGATAGAAACCACGCTAGAATTTTACTGGTATTCAGACATTTTCATGCAATCCAGGATCAGAAATATCCCAGAATCTGTTTTGCATAAGTAGAAAATGGGTAGATCAATGCTTATTCACAGTTTTAAAATTATTTGTGTAAAAATGATTCCAGTATGACAGATCACTAGACAATATTTGAGTGAAACTCTTATATTGCAAAATGAAATATGGAAATTCTAAGGCAAAATATTTCTGATTGGTCTTTTAAATAAAATTTTTGAACAAGTTGAACTTGATATAAATGCCAAGATTTAAAGAGCTCCTAGGACTGTGTCAGTGAAAACGCAGTCCTGCATGAAGAGCTTCAGTTTGGTACTCAGTGTTGAATGGGAAGGGGATCCTTCCACAGGCCATTGTTTAATTTTACTTACAGCAAAGCAGAATTCTCTTTAGGAAAAAAATCCATTACTGGTAAACTGTTTACTTGCACTGGTTCTTCACTTTAGTTTTCTGCCTTATCAATAAGCAGTAGATAAGAAATGTGATTTACGAAGGATTAAAACAGGAAGTCCATAACAGAATGGTGCAGGTAATGTTATGGCAGGGAACCATCATGTTTAGGATATGAATTTTCTCAAGTATTTTTACTTAATATGATTTCCTATTACAGGCTTACCCTGATACAGGTAGTTTGGTCATAAATATTAAGAGAAAACAATCCTATCTGGAAATACAGTAGAATAGTAGTTAGTGAAAACTGAGCAAGCTCAGTGATTCATCTTGAGAAAAAAAGAAAAAAAAAAGAATGCTTCTTTATTTTTTAAATGATTAATTGATTTTTTAAAAATAAATTCCTGTGGTTCATACAGTATATGCCTTACAGAAAGCTTGAATTCTAGCAGGTCCATGTAGGAAACAGTAAGAAGAGATAAAAAATATTCAGACACAGGTACTGCTGTCCTCATTAAAAACTAAAGAGAGAATTATACTTGGAACAAAATCTGTACCCTGCTGAAGGCAGAGACAAAAACTCCATTACCTTTAATGTGGCCAGTATTGCACCTCCTGCATTTGGAGGCATTCATAGATAGCTGCTTCACATTCTTTGGGCATAATAGCATCCTTGACTAGGTACACTGAGCAGACAAGTGTGTGACTCCATTACATATTTTACAGGACTTCTGATGTCTATTTCCTACAGATTATGCTATCTGGGAAAGACTGGAACTAACATGAAGTATAACCTCCTCCATTCCTTTTAAATTTATGGTTATTATTGTTATAAATAATTTTACAAACTTCTACAAAAATTGTGTTTCAGATACCAGTCATTTCTAAAAATTTTCTCAGCCAAACATAAACCCTGGTAATTACTATTTAAAATCCATTCTGTGTTTTGCAAGCAATACTGACAATGTGCTAAGAGTGCTTTTAATTTTCTCCTTGAGGAAATGTACTGTGCAAATTCATCTCTCAGAATGACCTCTGAACAAACTCTTCCTTCATGACTGCAGCAATATGAAAATGCATGCTTGTATCTGATCAAGTTAAGAACAAGGTAGACAGAGGGAAAAGTGCAGATCTTTATTCTGTAGGCAGAGCTGTTTGTTAGCAAGGGATTCATTCAAGAAATAGGAGCAGTGTTTGTATTGTCCACAATCCTTCCAAGACCAGCATCCTGAAATTTCCTTTTCTCACACAAGGGTTACTGCAGTCAGGGCTCTACTGGCACAGCACTCCAGAAACTGGCCATGGTCAGCACCTATCTACAGGTGTTATTTCAGCATCCTAGGAATTCTGCACGGAATTATCAAAGTTTTAAAATGGTAGTCTGATTTTAGGTTTATCAGCAGTCACTGACACAAGTTTTCTAAGTGGTTAGATGTGGATATCTCATTTTTGAAGCTTCATCCTATTCCCTGAAGTTTGTATACATTGCAACCAGAGAGATTATGCAGAAGATCATGCAGGTCTACTAGAGATATGATGTAACAGCTATACATTTAGTACCCAACTTATTCCCCAAGCAATTTTTCTAACCAAATTTGGTTGCTTATCTAATTTCCCAAAGCAGTAGAACCTAATTAAAATTGTTAATTTTTATTTTTTAACATTAAAAAACAATAGCAGCAGAACTTTGCATATTTAAATTTTTCATTTTTTTCCTTTTAATTGGATTAAATAATTAAACAGAAAAATTCTGACAGCAGTTATCTACAGATGACAAGACACAGCTCACTTGGATATTGGCTGTGTTTCAGAGAAAGTGTTCTTTTTTGACCCAAGAAAGAACACTAGCCTTTTTAATCTTATGTTATCTAAAGTCATTCAAAACCTTCTTAGTTCTAGCACTGGTGTCACCTATAGTCTTAATAAGAATCATTAGTTTTGTATCACAAATATCTTTGTTTGAAATATGTAGAAGTTTCTTTGTTCTAAATAAAAGTTTATGTTGAGAACTTCTCACAACAATATAGAAGGCTTGTATGTCATGTCTGATCAATGGTGTTAATCCTTGATTGTGTATTTATAGTTTAGTTTATGGTTAACTGGAAATAATTTAAAAGTACTTCCAGGAATGACAATAGTTCTCAGAGATTGAAAGTTGCCAAGATTAGTGTCTCTTGCAGGAACAGATTGTAGAAAAAAAAAGCTACCAGATCAAGGTTTATTCTATATATATATTAAGTGGTTCTTGGATTAGTTGTTACTGAATAAGCTATTCCCATTCTCATTGTGTGACCAGTCTTACGCAGGAAGAAAAGTTATTTGTTCCTGCTTAGTTTAAACTGTTTCGGAAATTCATTTAATCTGATCTAAATATGACTATGAACAAAGAAGTTGTTCAGCTGTCATTATTCAGATTAAATCAGGGTATTGTATTAAATTATCTTTCAAATATAGAAATATATATTGACTGTAAATTCCCTTTTTTCACAAGTGCACTGATGTTTAGCTTCCACTTTTGTCAGAGAATGATACAAGTACTAGAAAAACTAGTGATTTAATGCTTTAGAGAGCACACAGTATTGTGCCACTAGTAAACAGAAAAATCCACAGGGCTGCAGTCTGTCCTTTTTACGGTGCCTTGTCCTCTGTTAAGTCTCTGCTGTCTTCAGTGACTCTTTTCCAAATTTAATGTATTTGGTTTAAGCTCAGCAAGGATGAAAGGCTATTTCATTTTTTTATTTTCATGCGTATCTGTTTGTGGTTTTCCATTACTAATTTAATTTAAGAATAGAACTATCTGATTAGAACTGGAGGTAAATATTTCATAAGTATAGCACTATGGTTATTAGTTGTAAGAAGCATGGAATGAAAGGTACATAACCTGTGGCAAACACATTTTTCCAATTCTGTTTCTTCCATAACATATTGCAGAAAAACTGTAAATAAATTGAATGAAAAAAATACAAAAAGGAGAAGACTTTAATTTTCCCCTTTTATTTGTAGTGACTTTAGTGCATTCCTTCATCTATGTGTCTTTTGCAGGTCATGTCCCATGCCCTTATACATGCCCTCTTTAGCACTCCCATATGAAATTGATTTGTCTATTTTCAGCTTTTCACATGTTCTTTTGCAGTCAGAGTTTCTGAGTCTGAAACCTGAATGCTTGTAAAAATACAATTTGAAGTGGGATAACACATCACAGAGCTTAAGTTCAAAGATTTGAGTGAAAACCCCTTCTCTGTATTCCTGCTTTTAAAATATATGTTCAGTGGTTCTAGAAAGCTGGGCCGCAATTGATGTGAGCCAACAGTGACTGCCAAACAAAGCCAACAGTAATTTTATCTTTCTGAAATTTTTGGCCATTTGTGAAATTTCCAAGAAGTGGATTTATCTTTTCATCAAGTGGCTGTGTTCTAGACTCTTTAAGATTTGGTGTTTTGATTTGATGGAAAACAAACAGAAAATGAACATACTAATTAATAATTCAGTTCTAATTGCCACAAATAAAAATTCCCAATGAAGAAAGCCCTTAATAGGCAGTATATAGATAGCCTATGAAGCCGCAGCTACTCAAGATATTCTTTAGTAATTGTAATTAAAGGTGTACTGCTATAATCAAAAAATAAAATGCTAATATTGTGTTGTCTCTTCTGGTATTTTACATCAAGCTATCCACCCCAGTACACAATCATTTCTGCAGTAATAACCCAAACCCAGAGGCTGACTTTTCCTATACCCACATACTTTGTTCTTCATGTTTTTCAACAGAATAGGAGTGGCATCTCAATAAGGAGCAGTGAGCTTACAAAGTAATTAGTGTGGTTGAGATAAGGATCACTACCTAAAAAAACTCTGGGAAGGCTTAGTAGGTGCTATTTGGTCTGTCATTTCCTTTTTTTTTTTTTTTTTAATGCTTCAGATTCTTTATCTTCTGGGATTTAATGATACTGTCTACAGTTGTACCATGCTTCAGAGCAGCTGGTAAGTAGCACTGTAAAAAATGAAGGCTATTATTACTTCATAGAGGAAGCACAGACTTTGAAGCTTAAATTCAAAGCCTCTATACTGAGGTGAAGAATCACTTTCTAGCCTTGCTTTCCCTGTCTCTTCTGAAAAGGCAGCTCCAGCAATGGGAAGAGAGCAGCTAAAAAGGCTGAGTCATGTACTTGGTTGACCAGTAATATGTGCTAAAAATTTATTCAATCTGTTTCCTAATTAAGTGATTTTATGAACAACCAGCAAAATTTTATAATTAAGCATTAATTATGCATTAATTAATTAAGCATTACTAAGGAGGAGAAATCTTGTATTTCACCCAAATGTTTTGGTACCTGAAGTAAGCATATAATAGTTTCATCAATCAGTAATAGTAAGAATTTACCACCCAAATCCTAGAAAACTGAAGTAGAATAATGGAAAGGGAATAGGGAATAATTAATCCGATGTTTTAAAGAAGGAGGTGGTGTCTTGTTCTTCATGCTGAGATTGTTTTCATTAATTACTTCCACTGGATTCTGCAGAGATAGTTGGAGCTTTGTCAGAACATTCCAACCTTTACATGCTCAAACATACTGTTAAATTCCTATGACTCATATGCTATTTACTTATTTTGTTTTTTTTCTTATATCAAATTGGTTGATATTGTGTGGCCTAAAGAAAACAGGATCTTGGGCAGATTTGTACGAGAAACTGCAGCTTCCTAAAATAAGACACAGTAAATCACCATGTGCTTAAAACAGGAATCACTGTGTGGCAGTAATTCCATTTATCAACAAGATCTCTCCTGGACAGATTGTTTAATTTTCCTCTACTACTATCCACATGAGAAAATAAATATATAATTATAAATTGTTCTTATGTTTGTTAATGTTCCCGTAAGCTAATTAGCTTTTCTTTTAGAACAATGCAAGGAAAGAACCACTTTCTCTGACAAATTAGACAGGGGACATATTAAGGGTCATTCTTGTAACAGTGACAAGATCAACAAATGTTTTTAAGGTGGACACAAATAGCTGGTATTTTGGTCACACAGCTGAAACTATACCTTCAAAATCACGGTGTCTACCTCCAACTCTGTCATGTGTTACTGTCCATTCTCTATTGAGAAAGCCAGATCTGAGACCATTTAAGGAATCTGAAGGAACACAAGCTCATGTGACCTGACAAGACCCATACATAGGTCCTGAGGGAAATGGCCATGGAAGTGGCTAAGCCATTATCCATCATATTTGACATTCCACTTACATTCCCACTGACTGGAAAAGGAGAAAAATAGCCCCAGTTGTTGAAAAGGAAAATAAGGAAAACACACAAAACTACATGCAGGTCACTCTCACCTCAGTGTCTGTCAAGATCATGGAACAGATTCTCTTGGAAAATCTGCAAAAGCACATGGTAAATAAAGAGGTTATTCTCAACAACTTGCATTGGCAAATTTCTTACAGATTTTTCTTCATTAAAGGAAAATTGTGCTGGACAAGTTTGGAGGCCTTCTCTGGTGAAAGAATAGCAGAGGTGGATAAGAGAAGATACACAGATATCATCAACCTGGACAGGGAAATAGCATTTGACACTGTCCCACACAACATCCTTGTCTCCAAATTGGAGAGACATGTGTTTGATGGATGTACCACTTGATGGATAAGGAATTGGTTGAATGGACACAATCAAAGAGTTATGACCAATGGCTCAATATGCAAGTGGAGAGCAGTGATGAGTGGTGCCTCAGGGATCAGGATTGGGACAAGCACTTTTCATCATTTTTGTTAGCAACATGGGCAGTGGGATCGAGTGTGCCCTTAGCAGGTTTGCCAGTGACGCCAATCTGTGTGGTGGGATTGACACACTGGGCTGTAGGGATGCCATCCAGAGGGATCTTGACAGGCTTGAGAGATGGGCCATGTGAACCTCATGCAGTTCAGTAAGGCCAAGTGTGAGATCCTGCACCTGAGTCAGGGCAATCCCAAGCACAAATACAGGCTGGGTGAAGAATGGATTGAAATCAGCCCTGAGGAGAAAGACTTGAGGGTGTTTGTAGACAGAAGGGTCAATAAGACTCAACAGCGTGCACTCACATTGAGAGAGCCAGTGTGGCCAGGAGGGCAAGGGAAGTGATTCTACCCCTCTACTCTCCTCTCTGAGATCCTACCTGGAGTGCTGCTGCATCTGGGGCCCCAGCACAGGAAAGATATGGACATGTTGGAATGAGTCCACAGAGGGCTACAAAGATGATCAGAGGGNGTGTTTGTGGACAGAAGGGTCAATAAGACTCAACAGCGTGCACTCACATTGAGAGAGCCAGTGTGGCCAGGAGGGCAAGGGAAGTGATTCTACCCCTCTACTCTCCTCTCTGAGATCCTACCTGGAGTGCTGCTGCATCTGGGGCCCCAGCACAGGAAAGATATGGACATGTTGGAATGAGTCCACAGAGGGCTACAAAGATGATCAGAGGGCTGCAGCACCTCTCTGATGAAGACAGGCCGAGACAGTTCATGCTGTTCAGCCTTAAGAAGAGAAGATTATGGGGAAGCTTTAGGACAACATTTCAGTACCTAAAGAGGGCTGGAGAGGGACTTTTTGTGAGGGTGAAAAGCTTTAGAATGAAAGAGGGGAGGTTTAGATTAGATATTGGGAAGAAAATCTTACATCTTTACTATGAGGATGGTAGGGCCCTGGAACAGGTTGCCCAGGCAAGTTGTTGATGCCCCATCCTTGGATGTGTTCNTGCTGTTCAGCCTTAAGAAGAGAAGATTATGGGGAAGCTTTAGGACAACATTTCAGTACCTAAAGAGGGCTGGAGAGGGACTTTTTGTGAGGGTGAAAAGCTTTAGAATGAAAGAGGGGAGGTTTAGATTAGATATTGGGAAGAAAATCTTACATCTTTACTATGAGGATGGTAGGGCCCTGGAACAGGTTGCCCAGGCAAGTTGTTGATGCCCCATCCTTGGATGTGTTCAAGGCCAGGGTGAATGAGACTTTGAGAAATTTGTTATATTAGAAGTTGTCCCTGTCCATGGCAAGTGGATGGTAACTAGACGACATTTCATGCCCTTTCCTGCTCAAACCATTCTATGATCTATGATTTGGCTCTTCACATGTGAAAATAAAATTCATAAATAACATTTTTTTAAAACACTATATATTTTTGTTTCTTGTATTTGTTAGTTTATTCCTGTATGGACTTGGAGTGCCTCAAAATCACAGTTTTGCTCCACTACTCATAGGGATTTTTTTTATTCCCCGTCATTTGGAGCAAATCAAATGTTGCTTAAGTTTATTTTACATGTCAGCACAACTAGAAGCTGAAAATCTGCCCCTGGGAAGATGACCTGGGAACATCTTAGGCATTGAAAGCTTAGGAAGGCATTTTTTGTAAGAGTTGCTGTGTCAGCTCTCTGCTGCCTATTTGACAATTCCCTTGTGTAAGAACATTCTCAAAAGACTGGTTAAGCTAGTTTATAGCTGTTTTGTGGCACTGGAGAGAGCCTAAGGATTTCTGAGATTAGTTCAAAGTGGACTTGAAAAAAAAACCCTCAATGTTCTTCCCTGTCTCCCCAGTTTCTAAGTATGTTTACAAATATTGAATATATTTTAAAAAGTAAAATAATATTCTAGCACTACATAAATAAAAAAAGATTTCTCTGAATGTTTTCTAAAACCCTCAAATAGATTAAATAAGTACCACATCCATGCCCAGAGCTGAAATTACCAATAAGATGTCATACAGGACAACACTGCAATCCATGATGTCACCTGCTTTACCAACTGATTTCAAACAAAAGATAGTACAACCACTGCTATTACAATATTTAATAAGTAAAGTTGATCAGCATGGATTTGATATTTCTCAGTCCATAAAATTTGGACACTAGCAGCAGTGCAGATGTTGTCTTATGCAACTGCTGTCCAGGTCTAATGGTTTCTTGATCATCTCCTGGTGTTTTTCCACTCTAACAATTAACTTTTCTCCTTAATATTTAGCTGAAATCCTCTTCCCTATTAATTTGGCCTCGTGATTTTTTTGTCTTAGACACAGTGATTAAGGCAAAATATTCCCCAAATGCTGACATAAGGTGATACAGAATAACCTACCCACCATACCTACAGAACACCAAGCTCCTTCCCCTCACTGCTACTGCAAGAAATTAACTCTCTCCTGACCAAAGCCAGGACAGATGGAGATCTGTTCTTCAATAGGCATGTGAAGGCTTGGTAACATAACATACCATAACATACTGTAACATATAACATACCATGTAACATAACATACAGCATAGCATAGCACAGTAGCACTGTTTAATCCATTTTAGTTAACAGATCTTTGTTGCATGAATAAAACAGATTGTATTCCTCACTAGAAGAAATACATGCCAGAAGGTGAAGCATTTTGCAGTGTTTAGCAATGGTGGATGGTTCAAGACAGATCCTCTGACAGCTTCTTGTCCTACCAAGACCATGGTAGCAAAATGAGATACCCTATTTGCTGTGTAGTCGATCAGTGTGGACCTCAAAGGAGGAAGAGTTACACAAACATTTATAATAAAGGAGAGAGAGACTTGCAGAGGGGTAGAATGGGCAGCAGAAGGATTCAGTGTCTTCAGTGTTCCAGCTACATCTGCCTGAGCTTCTCTCAGGAGTTTTATCAGTCGCATGAGTGATTCCCCTTGCAGACTGAGTCTGAGATCTCTAAGATTTTCTCTGCTTCAACACAGAAGAACAAATGATATGGGTTGGTCATGCATCACTCAGCTTTGTCACAGCAGCAGATCCATGGGTTTCAGGGGAATTACCTTGAGTTAGGATCAGAGCAGCACAGCAGGGAGCGATCCTGGATTGCAGGAGCAATATGCAGCCTGCCATTTCTTGGTAGCCATGACATTGATGTTTAGTGTTTTACACTTAATTTCTGTGTTAAAATTTATTAGAAAATCATAGGCTATAGAAAGCTAGCATAGAATCTCAGACTCACATAAGTTTATTGCTGTAGAAAAGTTGCCATTTGAAATAAAAAACTTACTTAAAAGATAGCTAGATGGTTAGTAACATTTTTTATGCTTGGCAATAAAAAATGTTCTTCTAGCTGAGTGCAGCTTGGTTACCAAATCTTTTCCAGTTTTGTCCTTCTCTGTTTATAGCATCCACACTCTCTTGGGACATTTGCAGGCAGGTGCAGACAAGGATTCTGACTATTTACCTGCTCGTTTCACAAACGAGTCCTTTTATTTATCATGCACATCAATCAGCTCGCTCTCCAGAACAGTTAGGAACCCTCATGCATTTTCTTCTGTACGTTCTTTAAAAATTATTTCTTTTGTGCCTTTTTGTAAACATCTAGACTTGTGCACTGTGTATGTGAAGAAACTTGTGCTACTGATGATGAACATGAAGAGAGTGTGGGGTGAAAATAAGCTTGTCAAGATGTTGTATTTAATAAATACAAAGTTTTTACTGCTTTAACGTGTTTTCATGGCTACTTGTACACAGCACTGAAGAAGACAATCAAGAAGTAGAGTTTTTCAGTCAGCATTGCCCACTTCATTTTTAACATAGCTGTCTGAAGTAGGCATCTTGTAACTCTCCCTCACATATCCATTTCTTAGGTTTATTTACTTGTGCCTCAACTCTGAGAAAAAACCCAAAAGCAGAAGTCTAGTCAAAAATCACAACATTTCAATTAGCTGGAAAGGCTGTAAAGTCTTAAACATTTAACAGTACATACATATAACAGAATGCTGTTATTCCTTGAACAGAGTATATAGAAAATCTAAACACAAATAAAAAATGCTTAGTCTGGGTAACAAGGCACTGCAGGTTCTGAGTCAATGAATTGAATAGGAATTTCTTGTTTTACAGCAGCTGAAATGTGGGTATTGTTGTTTGTTTTTTTTCATTTTGGTGTTCAAGAATAGTTGCACAAAGACTGAAGTTACTAAACTATATTTCCTTATTACATTTGCAAACTTAAAGGTCAACTGGCACATGCCATTGATTTATTTTTTTTCAGATATTGTAGTTATACAAGTTCTGCAATCAGATTTATTACAGGTGATTCACTGAATGCTCAAATAGCACAGTAAAGCTTAATTTCAAATGCAATCAATATTTCCAAAGCAATGCACAACTAAAACAAATTTGATACATGCAGAGTGGGACTCATGGTCATTGACATTTTCAGTCAATAATGTTTTTGAAAAACAGCAAACAATATGTTTAAATCAACTACAAATTCTTTGTTTTTGTGGTACAAAGGTAACTACTTCAGAAAAAAAATACAGGAAAACAAACACTCCTCCCTCTACTCCCTAATAGAGCTGTTATAATAATAATATATACTTCTTATATAGAAGAACTAATAATCAGCAGTTAAGAGCAGCAAAGGATGGTGGCCAAGGCCTCTTAATGGTAATAGCTTGAAACTACTCCAATCCTTTCCTTCCTAGTTTTCTCCAACAACATGACATTTTTTTCCCTAGCAACAAAAGGTATTCAATATTCAATCAAGTGAGTAAATTTCAAAATTATTTGTGTAGAAAGTAACAATAGATATGAGAATTTTGTTGTCTACTTGAAGGAATTTGATATAATATGGGTATTTTAGCTTCTACTTTGATTTTTTATTGCGAGTTTGCAAAGCAGTTAAAAAAAAAAGCATATATTCTCAAATCCCTCTAGCTCCTGTATTACTGGAGAAAGGGAAGTTGGTTTCAATTTAATAAAACTATTGGAAAATTCCAATTTTGCTTTAATACTGTGGACTGTCCTTGTCATATAGGTTTTAATATGTGAGATATCAACAATTTCCACTCTTTGTTAATCTCATGGGGAACACTATGGAGGGTTTTCCTCCAGGTCTCATCAACTACAAGAAGTTTTGCAACTTTGAATATGAAATGTTTCTTGTCATAAATTGACAGCTCTTGTTCCACCCTAATCCCACGAGGTTCTTCTAAAGAAAAAGGAAATGTAGCAGTCAAATTGCGTGATATGAATTGACAGCTTGATTTGTAGCACTTAAAAGATGGCTGCTATTATTATTAGACAATTTGATAGAGTGGAAAAATGTAATTTTCTCTTCTACACACACTTTAGTGCAGTTTCAGTAACCGAGTTGTATTTTACTTATATTTTATTCATTGGGAATTTTTTCCTTACTTCCATGAAAATAGAAAGTCTCTTATGTCAGAATATTTTTATAGCCTTTCCTTACAACTCTCTACATTTTCACACCATTTGTCATTCAGGCAAATTCATGGGAAAGCCCAGTTTTAGATTAAATATTGAATGGCGTATACTTATTTTCTCTGCACTCAAACCCATATTCCTTTGTCACAACTCATTCAGTTCCAGTCATCACCATCTAACTCCTTTCCCATGAGACACTTGGTCCCCTGAGTACGGGTGAGTAGCTGAAAAGTGTCACCTTGATATTTTCTACAGATACCTGGGTGGAGAATTTCAGGACTAAACTACTCATCTTTCTGATCTTTTATTTTTTTCCCCTCATCAAATTCAAAGGAAGTACTCCTTCAGTTTATAGTACTTAGTGACAACAGATGTCATAGGAACAATTCCTGAATTTCCATGATTTGGGGAGCTGACCTGCCACCAGCTCTGGGATAAGACACATCAAAAAAGAATATATGTACCATTCACTACAGGAAACATTCTTCAAAATGCCTTCCCTAAATAGATCAAACTGAATATATTTAAAATCTAACTCAGATGCATGTGGTATGTGAGTCAGTCCAAACCATCCACAGCAATCATGGATGCCACCTCCACTGCACTAAAGTCAATACAGGAAATGAATCAGGAAGAGAGAACCACCTGGCTCCATGTGCTGTGCTTCTCTTTCCTCAGAAATTAGCATTATTAAAATATAGTAAAATGAATTGACAACTGAAGTCATGATGCATGTTTTTTTTATGGTTTACTTCCACTTTATTTCATTGATTTCATTGCTATACTGGGTTACTCCTGAATTAATTTTTCATTAAAATATATCAGTTTTACCTTCATTGATGAAGTACAGGCAAGTTAATGGTGAGCAAAGGGCACAAAAGTTCATGGCTGCTTCTGCAGTTTTTCTGCTGATCTGTGTCTGCCCTACTCTAATCCTTTTGAAGTAAATTGAACTGCATAAAAACAGTGTGGACAGTCAATTCTCAGGTTTCAATTTCACTTAAAATATAAATAAAACCCAACAAATACCAAAAGATCTGACAAATAGAAGGAACAACCTTTAGCCATTTTTAATCTAATAGAGGACTTTGGATCACTGCATAACTAAAACAGTAAAGGATGACTGAAGTTTCATTTTTCATATCAATCATTTTCCTTTATACTTTTAAAAAAGACAATCTCTTGTCTCACTGATAAATGGCAAAATATTACCCAGAACTTATAACATTTCCCAGAGTTCAATTTATCTTCTTGTACTGAATGTATTTACTCTAATAGACAGCAAAAGTGAAAGAAACAAGACCTGTGAACAGAAAAACATAAAATAATTTGAAGAAAGGGCACATTCCTGCAAAACACAACATCCATCAAAAGTAACACTGCCACATTTTCACAACATGAAAAACAGCAATCAAAAGGGTGGTGCCAAAATGTTTTCCATGTTTCCTCATATAAGTTAAACTCATATTCCTTATTTATATAATAAATACTTAAAAATTCTCAGTCTGTAGAAACTGTTGCTACCAATATCTACACAAAAATGACCAAGAGCTGAGGCCCAAAATTCACGTGCAAGGTATATGCACATTATCTCTTGGCTCAGGACTAGAGAGACAGTGCACCCCGAGAGAAAAGTCCACTAAGAGAGGGAATCTATGGTGAGCCAACCATTGGCAGCACCTGACCTAGGTGTCACAACTCCCTCTGTTTGACAGTGCAGCATGTCTGGGAACCCTGGAGGGTTGGTGTCTTGAATTTCTCATTAATCTGTGCGTAGCAGAACAGCAAGAGCAAAGCCACAGCTTAACATGAATGTGGCACTTCATCTCTCCCTGCCATCCGCAGGAATGCCTTCCCTGCAAGAGAGCTGGGAACTGCATTCACTTCTCCTGAGTGCTAATTACATTTCTCAATTGCAAGGCTAATGTCTTGCAAAATCCAAACAAACATGTGAGATACCAAATATGCTATATAAATGTCTAATAAATCAGAGAACATTTTCTGCAAAGTTTGACTATGAAAATGTAGTCCATTATTCAGAATCTGTGGCTGTAAGCTCTGCAGTCATGTTATCATCACACATAGCTGTCTAAGTTGTTAATAGGATGGGTGCAGTCACAATGAGAGTATATAGTTAGACATGAAAGAAACAGCATGATAAATCCAGTTCAAAGATGAACACAGATATTTTGGAACATTATCTTTGTTTGCCTGTTTGAATGTTTTCTAATTAGACTAATAGTATAGGTATCATGAAAATAAACCTTGCTTGAAAAGAGCCGCAGTCTGCAATAAAATGTGCTTATTCTTGACCAGATGTGTGCATATGTGTTGTTGACCTTTTTGCTCTGATCTATGTGACCTTCAGATATTTTCATCTGATCTCTAGAGTTGATGCCAGATAAGCAAGGTCTGTGTGACATGCATATACTGTTTGTGAACTAAAATTTTTTCAAAGGTAATTTTTTTAGGAAGAAAAATGAACAAAAATTTATGTGTGGGAACTTAGCAAAGCATGAACATAAGAAATATTGGCCTTACAAATATTCCTATGCTTTTTCTACCCTCAATAGGGTCATGTTCAATGTCATAAGTAACTCTTCTTAAATTTCTCACTAGCCACTGCTGAAGTGGATGTACCCAAATCAAATATATTTTGCTGTGAACAATGAAGAAAATGTTGTGAAGAACGAAGCTTTAAAATAAAAGATTTCCACGAAGGGTCTTTCTGTCTTGTGGATTCTGGATATTAAAATGATGTTTTAAGCTCTCTAAGTCCCTACCAGCTGTGTGACAGGACCATTTTGTGAGAAACAACATTTAACTGTGTAAGACAGTCTCCCCCTCATCCCTCTCTGTGCTGGTAACTCAGATGTGCTACAGTGCAGTTACTATTGCATTACCCACTTCTGTGGAAGAGCAGAATTCCCTTCACTGAGGTGATTAGTACAGTAAGTAAAGGAAGACTGCAAAGCAGAAGTCAGACTGGATGATCACAGTGTTACCCCTAAGTCCTCCTGAGCCTGAATTTGGGAGCATTTCAAGATGACAAAGTACTGCCCCAGTAATATGCTTCCTTGGAGAAGAGCACAGCTAAAACATTCAAACACACATAATGAAACCTGTTCAGCATCTGGATACAAAATAGTCTAGAAAGACAGAAAACAAAATCAACTATAATTCCATAATAGTCCACAAAGTCAGTAAAAGTCTGAGAACTCTAAAAGTAATTCTATAATTTCAGCTGTTGCTTCCAAGACAAAGTGCCATTTTCAGAGCTAAAGCACCAACCACCTGAGAAATATGAAATTATTGCTCAAGAATAAGCTCTAACTCAGAACGAAATACAACACTCTACCTAATTACATTCAGAACAGGCACTCTCAACAGATGTTACACATAGGATCAATATTGCATTGTAGTCACCCTGATACCCCACAACTGTAATTATGATCTAAATAAGCAAAGAATAAAATAAAGCAGGGGACCAGATGGATATTTCTTTATGAAAGCTATTTTATATACTGCAGCGTGACAATGATGATGAGCCCACCACACTTAAAGAGGTTTTGCCAATGTTGGGGACCCAGAGCATATGTTTGAAATAACGGTCAGGAATAGCAATTATTGTTTAGAAAGCCCAACACTGTGACAAAGGACAGCATTTTTCATTACAGTGAAAACTGAGTCATTAAATTGTTTAAATCCAAGAAGCTAAGGGATTAGAGATATGAAACCCATAACCTGCTCTCATATTACTCTTTTGCAGCCTAATGTGGCAGATTTTAAACCGCATGTGACAAAATATTTACTGAAACCATTTTGTCCTAAAAATTCCTAAAATTCATAGGAGAAATTTCTTCGGTGTTAGTGGCAATTGTATGAGTGAGAGAAGACATAGGCATATGGAGACATAGGAATGTATCAAATGGTAAATATTAGACAAAATTTTGAAAAACATTTTCTAGTGAAAAGAAATCTAATTGTAGGAATTTTAATATAGTTTACAAACTGTATCTAAAAATAGCATCCATTAATATTCTGTGTTTTTTATACAGTATAGCACAATGTTCTCCTGAGTAGGGTACATTAGTATGCCTAACTCTGCAGCTGGGACATTGTAAAGGAAGTTGTCTACTGATAGATGTTTTGTCTGATTCCAGAGGAGAATGTGTCTTAAACTTTCTTCTCCTCAAGGCAATTGCCCCTAGTATTATTAACCCAATATGAATTTTTCTAATACATCCTCTTTAGTCTTCAGATTGCTCAAAAGAGGTATAATTAGACTGTTTTTCATAACCAGCTTACTGTTTTTGTTCTGAGAAATTGCTCTACAATTGTTACATAATTTTAAGAAAGTAAGATTTTGAAAATAACAAGAGTAACAAAAAAGCTAGATCTCCCCTTATTTAGGGTGAGATAATCCTTGATTCAGAAACGTGATCTGACTTCAGAGTAGAATAAAAGCCCTTCCAGTTCTTTCCAGTCCCTTCTTGCACACAAAGCAAGCCAGGCACCTACCCATGACAATCTCCCAGACTTCAAGTGAACAGGAAATTTCTTCATGTCAGATAACTCAAAATGCTCCAAGGGAACACATGCTTAAAACCACACCAGCTTTTCAAGGTAGCCAGCTGTTTTAGTAAAGCTCAAATTAATGTGCAAGTTTGTTCATAATAACAGTGCCCAGAATGTCCATGATTTAGAGAAGAGTTTAGTGGTTAAAGCATTTTTTTCAGGGATTGGGGAAATTTGAGTGTTGTTCCCACTCCACACTAGAAAACAAGAAAATAGCAAACAATAAAACGGGACAAACCCAAGTAAACAGCTATTTAAACGTGTGCTCGAGGACACTACTTTTTCAGTAGCTGCTGTTGATACAAGTATGCTGCAATCTGCAGTGTTATGTAGAGAGACCTGAGCTGCCTGTAAACAAGCTTTTCTACCACCAGCAGTCAGATCACAACAGCATGGAGCTCTTAGGCTGTCATGTCTTTGCAACTCAAAAATAATTTTTCTGAAACATGAAATTTTTCTTTTTCATAAGAAGGATTTTTCTCTCTAAAAGCCTAACAAAAGCACTGATAATGCTTTTACTTTAGTGTTTGATTTACCCCTGGTGCAAGCAAATCTACCAGTCAAGGGAAATGTAGTTCCTGGCAATTCGTAACACAGGGCTTGAGGCAAGGAGATGTCACTTCTGGTCCTGGCTCTTCATACATCACAGATAAGAGGACAAAATTTTGTGATCTTGGCCAGAAAATAAAAACAAGTTGGGATAGCAGGTAGAAAGCCCTCATGTTAACATTGCTGCTTAAACTGCTATGATATGACAGTCTCCAGAGAGTTAAGGCTAATTAAGCCAAGGAGTAACATTTTTGAACCTTTCAGGAGGGAGCACAGCAGTTTCAAGCTCACATATTCAAGCTCAACTGCAGGGAACTGGAGTCCCTTTCAAGAGAGAGCCTTCACACATTGATTTGCTGTGTATTAACTGAACTTTTCTGACTGTTCTAATGTCAACAGTCTCTCAGCTAGACACAGGACTTCACGCAGAGAGAAATGTCACTGGGATGGGGAAGGAAGGCAGAGCCATGTCTAGCACAGCACAAAGTAAGTCTGCTGACACTGTGCAGGCATGGAGCACTTCACGTCTGATTACACTGCAGCATTCCTGCTGTTTTAATAAGGCTTTTCCTCTTAAAAGAAATAACTAATGATGTCACATTGTGGGGTGGCTTTTTCACAACTCCCAACAGTTGACAATGCTAAATGACTTTCACCAGTGACCTGAATTAAACTCAATGAGAACCTAATAGACACAGTGTCAGAGGCCCTCTCTGTGCATGTACAGCCTCACCTGCATCACCTGGGGCAAGCCTTTTAACTCACCTGAACACAGAACTACCAGCACTGAATTAATTCACCAAATTGACATTTGTATGGATGCTACACTTCAAATGTTGGACTTTGTTCACTCTCACTATTTCTTTGCTGCTGTTATCCCTGAATAGCACACATAATGGAACTGCAAATCAGTGATGTCAAGACCATTTATGTAAAACAGCATATTTATTTAAAAGCAAAATAATTTATTTGAATAGAGCACAAAATTTCATGGCCTTGAAAACCTTATGAAAGCGTTTAGGTGTTTATAGTCAGAGACACTGAAGAACATTGAAATTCAGGCTTTGCCTTCTCCTGTTCACGTCCTAGAATAATTTTGACACCATTTTAAAGCCCTCTCAAACTGCTCTTTTCAGTGTAGCCTGTTCCATTTACCTTCTTCTGTTTTTCTCTGGCCTGTGTACCACCTGCAGGTCTCTTTACTCTCCAACTAATTTTCTTTCCTCTTTTCACTTCTCTTGTTCTACTGCGCTTTCCAGAGTTTTTTACCTTATGTCACTGCCAATCTGTCTCCTAAGGCACTAAATCTGCACTTGTGGAAGGTGATCCCCCCCTGGCTGGCTGCTGCCTCTGGAAGTGCCAGTTCAGCCCAGTGGGCGGCCAGCGGCCAGATGGCAGCAGCAGGACACTTTTACAAAATGTGATTCTTCACCATCCCCATGGAAAGACTGAGCTTACCAGACCCAGAGTAGGTGGTTCAGTTTGTGTATTTGTATTAAAAATTAATGTTGGAATGATTTGTTCAGCTGTACTGTTTTCAGTGCAGTTTGCCCAAGTCTTAAATATATTGATTTGTAATATGTTTATCAAAGCTAAAATGAATGTTTTCAGTAAAAAAAATGCAACATAGGATTATTTTATTGTTTAGCTTTGAATTTTATCAGAAATTCTGATTTCAAGCTGTGGCTAAGTAGTATGAATCTGTGAATAATCTCGAGGGAAACTCATGTTCACCTGTGCTTTGCTGTAAGCTCAAGCCATGTTTTTTCTGGTGCTTGCCTGGGGATGGAAGGCAATGCAGCAAGCTGTGACAGCGAACCTGAACTAGTTCAGACCCAGGACACCAAACAGAAACCTGGAGATGGAGCTGCAGGCAGGGAGTAAGCAAATCCCAGTGGAGAAATCCACTCCACGATCAGAGCTCTGTGAGGAAACCACATACAGAATTAGAGATCTTGAATCTTGCAGACCATGTGGCATCTCAGCACACCCTGCTGAGTTTAAGTGAAAGCACAGCCCATTATTTTCACATTAAGTGAAAGCACAGCCCAGTGCTATTCTTCTGGGAGAGGCTTTCATGAATTGTGCTTATGGGGGAAACTGCTCCACATCATGTAAAAACATACACTGGAAATCTGTAGGCTCATTAGTTTATTCATAAATAAGTATTTTAATATAGCCAAAAATATCCTCTACTTGGGTGTAAATTGTTTGGTCCTTTGGTAAGTGCTTTCCAGATGAAAAAAAAGTGTATTCTAAAAAGCTGTTAGTGGTGATACCATAAGAAGAAAATTTTTGATCTCAGGTTTACAAAAATAAAAACTTAGATAAGACTTGTACAGTGCTATAGTGACAGTCATCTCTGTTTTATTTCTTGCATGAAAAAAACTGGAAGGTCTTGCATCACAGAAAGCTACAGACTATCTTAGACTGCACTAATTAACTTACTTAATCTACCTTTATCTAGATTCTTCATATTTTCTATTGTTAGAGCTTTCAACAGGGATGATGATTAGGTAGGTATTCAAAACAGTGCATTACACTCCAGACATATTTCAACCAAGAGCTTCTGTCTGTGGATACTTAGAATTTCTCTTCTGTTTCCTGCCCACACAGTTTCCCTGATCCATTGCTCAATTTGCCTTTCCTGTCTTCTATTCACAATCCTTTTGTTACTGAAAAAAACTCCCTTTAACTACAACACCACCTCTGTTTTTCCAAATCTGCTTTTGAATACTGAATGCACTTTGTCTCCAGGTTCCAGATAGTTAGACAAAATCCTTCTTGCCTCCTTGAGTTCCTGTAGACTCATTTTATCACTCAAAGGATATGAAATTCTTACTGAGGTAACTCTGAGGAACTCTGTGGTTAGAAAAATCTATGGTGGAAACAGTGAGAAGACACTGCAAAGTAGCAAGGCTTTGATTCACCAGGTCAGCACTTCATCCCTTCCTAGCCTATGCTGTGGTAAAGCTGAAGTCTTTTATCTTCACTTACACATAGAGAAACACTCATACTTCATATCAAATAAAAAAATGCAGCTTTAGGTAAGTGAAGACAAGATATAAAGTAGTTTGCCTAACCTTTCTGGAATTTATATTGTTTTGATACTAAAAGGAAGCAGTTTAAAAGAAAAAATCAAGTACTTTTTGACCTTTGAAAATTCAAGATGCTCCTACCTCTGACTAGCCATCAATTGAAAATGAAATTCAGTTGATTACTTAATAAGCCTCATTTTCCTATTACTTTATTTTGAATGTGAATTACTTTGAGCATCAGGCCTTCTTGTAGCACTTTGGTTACTTCTCTGTTCTGCATCCTTTAATGTCTATTAAACATTACTTTTCCCCTTCTCAAACTGACTGCATTTTTGTTCAAACTATCTGAAAAACAGTCTCCTGGTTCAAATTCTTTGAAGACCTCAGCAGTAGACTCAACTGCAAGTTAAGCAGCTGGCCTCCAGTAACCAAGGTCAGACCTTCTAGAGCAAAAAAAATTTTTATCAGTCAATGCATAATATCAAGACAAGTCATAGTTATACCCTTCAAAATCTGTTTCTATTCTCATCTGAAGGTTTTAAAATGTATTTCCCCTGTGTTCCTTGAAGTCAGGTCTTGGTAAAGAAAGTTTTAATATTTTGTGGGGAGTATAAGTTCAAGGCAGATCTCCTATAAGGAATAGATACAGGCTGGTCCAACAATAAGTCAGCATTTGAAGCTTTTCCCTCTCCTTCTCCCTAGACAGTTCTAACACTCTTATCACTTTTATATCAAAATGCTTTATAGTAAGTCCTCCATCATCTTTAGTTTGATCAAAACAAACCTGATTTTGATCTTACCCATATGATAGCAAAAATTAAGAAATTTGTGCAAAAGGACTTAAATATTACATCCATGGGAAAATTATTGTTTCTTTCAGTGTCCCTTCCACACCTGGGCAGCATGTGAATTTGCATTGATTCTTTTCAATCAAAAATATAGTTCCTGCTTTCAACAACTAAAGCTTTACACAATGGCTTCTAGCTGAAGCAAATTTCTGACTCCTTTCCTGGCTTGGAAGTTCGTTTGGGAATATTAGCCTATGCACATAAAAAGGTATGGAAATGTAGAGGCTGGATTGAGAAAGTAAGCACTTTATATGTAGTGAATCATATCCAAAGCTGCTGATTGAGGGAATGCATATTATTCCTATTAAATTTATTGGAAAAAAGTCAGTGTATAACTCCTTACAAACATCTAACTTTTTTAAAATTTAATTCGGATATAGGAATGTCATGCTAAGAAATAATATTTATGCTGACACAGTAATAGCTAGAAAAACAATAGAAATTTTATCACATAGAGCAGGAAGTGAAAACAGCAAAACTTCACTTTTGATTCAACACTAAACTTTCTTCTACAGTTCAGTTGTGTCTTTGGACTGAGATTTCATCTAAAGATGCAGGAGTGTAGGATATAATAGGAGTTCTAAAGGGCCAGAGTAACTAATTTAACAATTATATACATTTCTGTTTTCATTATTGTTTTATCTGAAAGTTTCCACTTGTCAACAAAGTTTTCAACCAAAACATTTTAATGGGAAAAGAAAAGAAAAAAGGAAAAAAAAAATGAGGAGATTCTATAAAAAGAAGCCAATCTCTCTATGGAAAAGTGTTTCATCATAAATCTGGTATTATATTGTAAAAGAAATTTTGAGTAAATTTTTAGAAGAACCCTTTTTTATTATTCTTGAGTTGGAGACATTAAGTAATAAATAGAAATGAAAATTATAACCATCCTATTGTCACTTTAAACTGACGTTTACATTTTATAGCAGGGGTGCAATTAAGTTGCACAGAATTACTTAAAACCTCCATAACAAGGGTATTATTGCCTATTGTGCTCTAAAGGGTTGTAGAGTAATTTCTCTGCCATATGTTTTAGCTTCATTAGAACATTCTTGCTTTCATTCTCACTCTTACTTAGCTTCCTTTATACTGAAACTTTTTTCAGAAGTTAGTGCATCTATCTTCCATTGTGTTATCAGAATGCCAACTATTGAAGTAAATTAATTTTCAGATAATCTTGCCTTCAGATAAAACAATGAAAAAAAAAAAAAAAATGACTGGAGGTCCTAAAATTAACTGTGTGTAGGCTTTAGGTACCCATATCCAAAATCCAGAAATTCTCTTACAGTGTGGTTGTATTTTAGTTTGAAAATTCCTTAAGTACCTGTCTGCACATGGACACCTCTGCCCAAACGTCCTGGAGCCTCAATTATGCTGGGGCTCCAGTATTGAGTCAAGTTTTCACCTGGACCAGGCATGGAAAACCAAGCTCCTGTTCACAGCAGTTGCTGTGAATTACAGCACTCAAAATCCAGTGGTTTGAAAACAAACAATCCTCCATAAAACTCATGTATGATTGTGATGCATGGAACAGAGCAGATAATGAATTTCTGTCTTGTCAGTAGATTTCAAGGTCCAAGTTGCTCAAGGTCCTTCCCCTTACTCTGAGGTCCTAGATAAGCTCTTGCATCCCGGGGTTCTCTAGTGCCAAGTTAAGGATGAGCTCAACCCTCAAGGGTAGTTCACAGACACTCTTAGTTCTCTGCTTAACTTACTCTTTTAAATATGCTGATAAGAATCAATGTCTTTAAAATCTTCACCTCTGTCAGATTTAGTTAAAAGCTGCTAGTGTGTAATTTGTTGGAAAATAAACATACATCCATACACATGTACAGAAAGGGGTCATGGTTTCCACTGTGAGTCAGTTTGCAGATTTATATTACATAATTAATATGCTTATTTTCTATGATAGCTTCAATGAAAGTTCTTTTTATGTAAAATAACAGGCAATTTGGTACTGTAATGCTGCAAATTTCTCAAACTGCTTTGATCATATCTCCACTTTTATTTTTACTGTTCATATTTTTATACTGCTGCAAAGTCAGTTACCTTGTCAGCTCCCATTAAATGCAACTTCTTGCTAAACTCTGTTTGCATTAGAGAGGAGCATCTTTAAATGTTTGAGAAAAAGTGCAGAGAAATATTGGAAAAAAAATAGTTTGATGTTTATTGACAGATGTTTATTAAAATGTATTTGTCATCTTCACAAACAGCAATCATAAATACAATTTGTAGTCTCCAGTGGTTTGAGTGAGCAGAATAATTTCTCCTTTTTCTTTCTTCCAAATGTCATAGTACGATTAATTCAGTATTGAGGTTTTGTATCCCTGTGGGATGTGATAAGATAATGGTAGTACAGACAGACCTAGTTAGACAGAATTAGTTTGCAGACTGTTTTCATAAATATTAACAAGAATCCCCTCCAGACTACCAAAGCAGTGGCTTGTCATTTGCACAGCCTGCTAGTGAAATGTTTTGGTGGCTTAGGCACAAGCAGGCACAAATTAATCAGGTTTGACTGAGCTACATTCTAGCTAAATCCTTATCTTCTGCAACATTGATTTCAAAGCCCACAGTAGTTATTTCATATATCTTATCATTATTCAAGGCCCTTTGGGGGTGTACCCTAATTTCGCAAACATATTATGTTTTTTTGGAGGGAAAAGTGAAACATATGCTGCAGGGGGAATCTTTATAATTTGCTTTGCTTACAGATATGCTGAGCTCATAGTACTCCATAAGTTAAAAAAAAAAAAAAATCCCAATGCGCACAATTATTTTCTGGCAAGAAACTGTTATTTTTATTCAAATAGATAGCTGAGATCTAGAACTGATCCTCAGAAACTGCAGACCACTTTTCCAAAGTTTATTATCATAGAGAAACCTGGGCTGACTCTCACTCTCCACCCAAGTTCCACGCACAATACTCAGGGCAAAGGGAAGAGCTGATGTTGGAAAGTTATTGTTTTTATTAAAGAACAGGAAGTTCTTTGAGCACTGATAACCATAATGAAATGTGATGGTGCATGGGTTTACGTGTCAGAACTGATTGACTGGATATTTAATAAGGCACCAGTTTTAATTTGAGTATCTCTACAGTTTATTAAACCTCCTCCAGTGCAGAAACTCGAGTAATAACAGGCAAGGTTGTGCTGAAAGTTTCATTCAGTTTCAGCACCTGTTTCTTTAGCTGCCCAAATTCCCTGTTGGGAAACTTGGGAAAATTTTATTTTTTTTACATACACCCTGTGTAAGATTTGTTTGAAACAAACAATTTGATTGAAATAGGCCTATTGATTCAAAAGATGGGGGAAGGATGACTCTGACAGAGGCAGACAACATAATAATATAAGCCCTGGTCCCTTAGGAAGAAAATTCAAATTAAGAAATCCTGTTCTTTCCCAAACTAAAGAGAGAACTGCCATTTCTTCTACTGAGGTCAGAAACCACAAGTCTGGGATGAGCTGGGAGATAAGCACAGTTTGCAAGTGGGAAGGAACCAAGCACAAAATATCACCCCTTGACCAGGAAAATATTTTCAAAACTGAAGGAGATGAAAGATGCAGGGGACCAGGGACAAGAAAATCACTCAAAAGCTTGGAGATTAGAGGAGACAGCAGGTAGGAATTTGGGTAGGCTGAAGTCAGATATTAAAAAGATGATGAGTTGTGGACAGGGCAAAAATGCTATCTCTGAGAGAGCAGAATAAACTGAAGATCACAGAAACAGTTGGAAGTAATTATAATGAATTTATATGGGTCAAAATTTTTGTTACAGCACAAAGTTTGTGACAGAAGTAGAAAATAGCAGTAGGGCTAGATGGAGTAGGATGGGACATTTTAATAACATTGTATAGGGGAATGTTATTTGTCTCAAACTGAAGATTATTTTTTCTTGTGCAGCTAGGGAACCTGTTGCATGATTTTTTTTTAATGCTAAAGGGAAAGAGTGATGGCTTTCCTGCCATGTCCTCTCTGTATGACCTTGTAATATATTTTTGTTTAATTTTTTATTTATAGGTTTTTACTTTTTGCCTATTCAGATCTGTTCCACTGTTCTGTTTCTCTTGATTTCACTTGTTTTTCAGTGTTGACTGCAGCCTATTACCCGGCCTCTCAGTCCCTTTCATGCAAAACCGATCTGAAATGTCACTGAATACTGAAAAAAAAACCAAAAAGACTGAAAATTGTTGTTTGATCTGATCTTTACTTTCAAGACACATTTTTCCTTGCATTATGATTATCATTTCATTGACTACCATTTCCTGCCTTTCCTGAATCATCTGAGGTAAATTTGATCATTGCTGTTCATGTGATTAATATTTTGAATAAATGAGACAACACAAGTATTTTGACCACATTTCAAAAATGGTACAGTATGACTCAAAAGTACCACATTGATGGCCTTGATGGTCAGACATCTCTTTACACACAAGCCAGTAGAAGTAAAATCTTTTGGTCGTTTAAGTATTAATAGTCAAAGACCCTACAACAGGGTCTTTGAAAAAAACAAAAGATGAAACAAAAGTAACCAAAGAAAAAAATAGAAAAAGAAAAAAAAGAAAAAGAAAAAGAAAAAGAAAAAGAAAAAGAAAAAGAAAAAGAAAAAGAAAAAGAAAAAGAAAAAGAAAAAGGAAAAGGAAAAGGAAAAGGAAAAGGAAAAGGAAAAGGAAAAGAAAAAGAAAAAGAAAAAGAAAAAGAAAAAGAAAAAGAAAAAGAAAAAGAAAAAGAAAAAGAAAAAGAAAAAAGAGAGCCAAACCCAACAACAAACCAGAACTCCTCTCTCCCATATTCCTTAATAAATCCTTGCCATTATTATTTTACTTTCTCTATGGAACATGCTGAAAACGGGTTCTACCTTTAAAATGAAGATTATGATAGATGTATTGAAAGGTTTGAACTTGTAACTCTACCTTCCTTTGTTTAGTGATCACTTGAATAAATAATCTGGATGTCCTTACAGTGCTCCCCTGGATGGCTGTTGCTAGCACTGTTCATTAAACCTAAATATAAAACACCCACCAAAACCTCAAACAAAACTCCAGTTATATAAATTATTGCACTCATGCAAACTCCCCTCATTAAAAGGAAGATTTAGGTGAGAGAAGACAGCAAGATTTAAAAGGACTGATGGCTGACACTGGGATAGGGACAAAGAAATTCAAAGTGCTGTGCAGTCACAGTCCAGAAGCAGCAGGAGAGTCCGGGAGAGAACTTTGGGTGGTTTTGGTTTTGTGGCTATTTTTTTTTTTTTGTCTAGACTGTTCCCTGGGTAGAGGAAAAAGACACTGCACATTATTGTGAGCTAACAATCTGTTATTCTGAACAGAAGCATTTGTTTGGTTGATGAAGTTTGAGTTTTAAGACACCCAGCAAATGCACAGGCATAATTCATTTTCCACACTCGCTTGAGAAATCACCTATCCCAGATCTGCAGAAAAATAGTAATATGGCATCTTAATTTAAGAAAAGACTCAAGTAGAAAAAGAAGAAATATTAAAAATGTAATGGAAATAAAGGCACAGGGCTTGAAATATTAATTGCAGAATCATTTCCTCTTGCTTTATTTTCATAGATCAGCCTCTGTTCCTGAGGAAACAGGAGAAGAAAGGCAGCAGGTAGCCAGAAGCAGAGTCAATGCTCTCACTTGTCACTGTCAGTGCCTGCTGTGTAGGGAAAATACCAGTCTGCCAAGAGCCAGCCAAAGCCTCAAGGGTGCAAAGTATTCCTAATGGCTGTGAAACTTTGGAAACAAACAAAAAAATGAAAGGGCAAAACCCCTGCATTTTCCTTGTGCACTCAGACAGACTTTTCTCAAATGTCTTTGAATATTTTTGTTTCAAAATAATTTTCAGTGCATGTTGTAAAACTGCTGTGAACTCCAGGAGATGCACAATATACCTGAGTTTTCCTTGGAATTTGCAAAGCTGCTGTTGAGTACTTCATGTAGGGTGATTAACACAGTGGAAGTGTTCCAATTAATGAACTTCAGAATGCTAGGGTTTGTGTTTTGTTCAAGGAAGATTCTGTATTAGTGCCTAGAACATTGGAAGCATGTTAAATCTTGTCCAGTACCCTCAGTCTGACAGTAAACCAAATTACAACATGCACTGGTGTAAGGAACCCCCAGCAGGCACAAACTGCACAACCCTTCCCTCACATCACTCTCCCCCTGGTCTTCCATCACTGGAAACATGATCAGACCAGTAAAGAGCTGCTTGCTATTTTCAGTGTTTTACAATTTTGTACCTGCTGTAGGCCAAAAGATAAGACTTTCAGCACACAAGCATCTAGAATAGGTCTTTTAATCTAAGGATTCTCCCCCTACAAAGGAAGGAGTCTATGTCTAAACTCCAAGGGGCAACCTGATTATACAGGGGTTATCTCCCCTCTTCTTCACAAGTTTTTTTTAAGGAAAGGTGAAAGCTTTTTAAGAAAAGGTGAAAGTTTTTAAAGAAAAGATGGAGGCAACAATAGCATCTCTTACTACATATTAGTGATTTAGGGCAGGGTTGAATTTTGCTCTAATGATAAGTACAAAGCTGATTGCGTAGAGAGAGGCCTTCAGAAAAAAAAAAAGGAAAAAGATATGAGAAGGAACGAAATATGTACTACATAAAACACTGGCAGTCTGGATTTTCAGCAAGGAACTTTCACTAGGACTATTTGCCATGGTAGTATGAATCAATCCAGCTACACTTGATCCAAATTTACCCTAGCATGGGAACAAATCTATGCTTCCCCTCTGAAAAATATGTGAAAGCAGTGGGCAGAAAATCTCTCTGAAGCACTGATGTTTAATTAAGTTTAGGCACATTTGTCTTATTTGGACACACTGAGATTTGAGTAATTTCTTCATTTTTCCAACACTGTGGAAAAATATACAGTTCTCATAAACACCTTCTTCTTAATTTCAATATATTCTTTTACTATTCTAGTCTCATAGATAGTTTTCTTGGAAGAGTGGCTCACTTCTCTCTTCTTACCTAAGCAAGAACTGCAAATTTCCAGCTTGTTCAGGGAAAGGTAATTCCATCTTTTAGTCATTATTCTTCTCAAACAACTACCAATTAAATCTCAACTCCTTGAGAATTTTGTAAAACGGATGTTGTATGCCTCCAAGACACATTCATTTGAGCTCATGTTTTTAATCATATATTTCATTCTTATCTCCACTGACTACCAAGGATTTTATTCAGCTCCTATGATACCCCAGGAAGGCCTAACTCTATCTTCAGTGAATGTCTGGAACTCTCAGCAGCTGCACTCAGCAGCACAGTGGCAGGCTGGGAAGCTCCCTAGGTGCAAATTTGACGCAACATTCCAAGTCCTGCAAAATTTAATACTTTATTTGATAAGACACAAGAAACGGCTGGAATCATGAGGAAAGAGGGAAAAGTCATGTGAGGCTATGAAGAGGAACCTAAATGAGTTGGACGTCTCATGTCTGAAAGTGCAATGCTTGCTACAGCCTTTATTTTTGATTTCTAGCATGCCCTGCAAACAATGATAATAGCCAACACTTACATTACAATAAAAATAAAAACAAAAAACATCTGCACTGTGAAAATATCTTCTTGGATTTCTGTACTAAAAGCTTGTTTCAATAAAATTTTCCCATTCAGCTCCAACAGCAGGCAATAAAGTCAAGTGTATTGAACTTGAAAAATGGAATTGTTTTTGGAATTTTTTTTAGGATACTCTATCTAAGAATGAAGGAAAAGTACTGGGGTGCACTTGCAAAGTGACAATGACAATAGAACTAATAATGTCAGTGAGAAATATTTAGATTGATTTGAGCTGCTTAACACAGCTAGACAGGACAGTGCAAAGAACCAAAATGTGTGCTAGAGCATAGAGGGATACAGAAGCTACAAGGCAAGTCTTTGCTTTTAGTGATGCCTTCCGGAGGCTGACCTGGAACAGAGACTAGACAGAGACAAAAGGATAAAGTGGGGATTTATTAAAAGGCCTCAATGGGTACACCTGGGCAGCACAAGAGCCCAGCACAAGGCTGGACTACACACAAGATGCCCCAAAATGGTCACAAAATGGATGATCAATCACGAGGTCTCACACTTTTATAAGTTCTGGTCCATTAGCGTATTAGCGTTAATTGTCTAGTTATAGCTCCAGGTTATGGAGTTTCATCCTCTTTTTTTCTCCTCACTTCACCATTGTTTTTGTTCTTGGTTCTTGGACAACTGAAAGTTGTCCTTGGTCCCAAGCTAGAGAAGGAGTTGTTTTGTCCATCTACTCTGTGAAAAGAGCTTGTTAGCACTTAACATGAAACCTAAAACTACCCACTACAACAGCACAGAATCTAAAAAATATAAAATATAAAACCTAAGGTATCATTAGGACAAGGACACAACTTCTAACCACCTTAATTTTATTTTAAGAATATTTTTTCCATGGATACTCAGAGTTCTGGAAGTGACAGCTGCTCATCAGATGCAACAAGTTCCTTCACTAAAGGCCTTATAGAGCAGCAGTTTTAAGTACTGATTTTCCTTGCTGTTAAGACTGCATGATTTCTCTTTTTTTCACATAACTCAGAGGAAACCCACCATTTTGTCACACTTCAAACAGCCAGAACAATCTTCAATTTTCTAAATAGGTTTGTGAGAGACTGCCAGCATAAATTTAAAGATATACTGACTAGAAAGTGTGAAGTATACACCACGTATTTCCCACACTTCCTCTTAGAAATAGCTATATGCCAGCTATCTAAATTATTTCAAATCCATTTCCTATTTCAAGTGTAATGAAGGAAAAATTACTTTTGATTAAAAAATTAAAAGAATAATATTTATTTGTTCTGAAAGCCATATGAAGGGTAGATGAATATGGAGATAGATTGTATTTCCAAGCAGTAAAGGTATATAAAATTATAATATTCAGAGTATTCAGATAAGAGATTATGAATAAAAATTTATTCATTACAGGGTGAATGTTTGAGGAATTTTTGAGTCTGATTTTCAGAAAGCAATTGATACCTTTTGCATTTGATATTCTATGATATTTAGCCATCAAAATAGCTAAGAAATTTTCAAATTTGGCATTTAAATAATCCAGTTGTTTTTATTACCTTTGCAGTCTAGCTACTCAGTCAAAAAGATAATAAAAAAGGGAACATTGGGAATGTTTTACATTGCTCCTCTTCTACATTCTTCTTCTATAGTTATTGATGTAGAAAGTAAGACTAATATTCTATAAATAACACATCCCATCTGGCATAATACTTGCATTCTCTAAAAATGTTGATATGTGTTGTTAACACTGTCAGTAACTTATTTACTTGTTGAGATTGATGTCTGATCTTGATTGTACCTGATGGGGAAATAAATAAAAGTTGTTAGCAATCCTGTTTTGAAGGATAGGAAAAGTGCTGTGTGCTGAAAAAGGACCGATTGGTACTTATTAGGATCAATAGCAATCACAAGAAATGTTTATCACAAAATTATTTTTTATCTCAATAAAAATGTCAGTGAAAATCAAACTGTGATTCATTTTGTACTACCACATAAAACTCCAAATATATTTTTAGATTGTAAAGACAAGAAAAAGCAATTTTGCAAGATTTTAAACTATCTCTAGATATAAGCACTTCATAATAATTTTAATAAATAAATTATAATGGCTTCAAGCTTTAAATGCTCTTTTTCTTATACTATTTACACATTGTCATGCTGACCCACCTCTCTGATGTTCATCCAGTGAACATCTTGAAATATTGTGGCTATAATCTAAGTAACAGGAGAATCTGAAAAAAACGTAGTTTAAGATTTTCATATCGTAGACTATCTCAAAGTACCACATTACAATACTACAAGAAAGCAATTGTACTGTTGAAAATACTTCAACAAAAATTTCATTTGTGATTGTGATATGACAGAAACTGAAAAAAATAACCTTAAACCCTTGTTTTTAAAACTCTGAGCACTTATGAAAAGGTTTTCATGAGATCAAATGCCCTTTAGTCCTTGCTTCTGCAGTAGCAGTAGCTCACTTTTTCTCTCCCTGAAGTTTGGAAGTTGAGCTTAAGGAACACAACTTCAAGAATAAGTAGTCTTGATTTATCTTCATCTTCTGACTGCCCTTTTAGAGGCATTTCCAACAATTTAGATTTCATAACATTGCAGACCACTTTACAGCAATTTTTGTATGCTTTTTAGAAAATATTTGTAGTATTTCTGGAAACAGATAACACATTTTCTGAGATAACACCATTGTTTCAATTGATTTTTCTTTACAGTTATAGAATGAGCTAGTTCAACTTCTCTTTTCTCTAAACAACTTTCAGGCTGCTTTTTCCAAGCAGAGTCTATGACTTTTTTTTTTTCAACCAAATTTAACCTTGATTACCCCATTTCTCAATTTAAATATTTCCTTCAGAGCAGCACATGTTTGTTATATTATATAACTTCACCACTTGTTTGCAAACCAGTTCAATCCACTGCTTGAGTTTCACTGTAAGCAATGTTTGTGCTCTACAAGTAACTGTGTCTCAAAAGATCAGTCCTTACTATTCTTTACAATTGCAATGGATGCCTTATATTCTGTGTTTTTTTCCCAGTGACATCAGTAATATCACATCTCATAAACTCATTTGTGATTTTCCAGGACCTGCAGCTCCTTCAATATTGCTTTTTGCACTTGATCGATTGCCTTGGTAGGTCTCTTTGGAAGCCTGCATCTTGTTTTGTTGTCATTTTCCTGGACTATTTGAAAACTCAAAGTTGCTGACATATTTCCTTCAGATTTTCTGTCTTAGAAAAGGAAAATATTGCTTTGTTTTCTGAGGTCAGTATGCAGATTCTGTCCTTTCCCTTTTTGCTGCGTGGGAAAAGCACTTTTCTGCTTTTCTCATTCTTTTTTGCAGTGCAGTATGCACTAAAGTATGTGATAATAGAACTGATTCTCTCATTCTAATACTGAAATTATCTGCCTTAAGTATGACTTTCTTTTTTTTTTTTAATATATGGCTTTCTGAAATTTTATTCCAGCTTCTGCCTGTTGCACTGAGTGCATTACAGCATGGTACAGAGGCTTCCAGCCAGCTTTTCACATCCTACAGATCTCCATCAAATGAGAAATTAACTTTATTTTCATAAGCTTCATAATACTTTAAGAAGATAGGTGTCGTGGTTTAATCCCAGCTGGAAAATAAGCACCACACAGTCAGTCAGTCAGTCAGTCAGTCAGTCAGTCAGTCAGTCAGTCAGTCAGTCAGTCAGTCACTCCCTCCCTCCCTCCACACTAGTGGGATGGGGGAAGGAATCAGAGGCACAAAAGTGAAAAAAATTGTGAGAGGAGAAAAGAACAGTTTAATAATGGAAATTAAATATAAAAATAATACATATCAATTTTGATGAAGGAGAAATAACAAAGAGAGAGAAATAAAACTCAAGAAGGATGCAAATGAAAACAGTTGCTCACCACCAACCAAGTGATGCCCAGCCAGTCCTTGAGCAGTAATTCCTCTGTCAAACTTCCCCAGAGTTTTATTGCTGAGCATGGCACCATATGATACAGAATATGTCTGTGGTGACTTGGGATGAGCTGTTCTGGCCATGACCTTTCCCAGAACCTTTTGCACCCCCAGCCTCCAACTGGTGGTGTGGGGTGAGGAGCAGAAAAGGCCTTGACTCTGCCCAGCAGTACCTAAAACATCCCTGAGTTCCCAACTCTTTCCATCACAAATCACTTTGTCTTATGCTATTAATCTTGTTGTGCTGTTGATCATTTTCTTATCTCCTTATTTCCAGTAAATTGTTCTCCTCTCTCTACCCATAGTTTTCCTCTTTTGTGCCTCCAATTCTCAACTCCATCCTGCCAGAGCCGAAAGGGGAGAGTAAGGAGGGAGGGAGCGAGTGGCAATGTGGTTTGGAGTCTTGGTGGGAGAACAACATTAGGGACTACCATTCCTAAATCAAGACAGTAAATTTATGATTCTTAATGTTTGTTTCATGTGGATCATATTAGTTTGGTCCTTTGAAGTGGTTATAAGCTAATTAAGTAGCATTCTCATTAGGAAATAGGAAATAACTACAGTCTAACTTTTAATAATAACCAGTGCTAACTTTTCAATACTGAATAATTCTAATTTAATCTAATAATGGATTCAATCTCACTTAATGGCCCTCAAAAAGAATTGAATGTGATGAGTCATTGTGTTTTACTGGATCTAATAAAAAATTATGTTAGCAACTGAATACTGCAAAAAATTATGAAAATATTTTGGATGGTTAACACTTATAAATTACTGACAATTTACACAATGATTTGTCTATTTGGCTGCTTAATTGTCTTTATGAGATGTATTTTGCCTTACAAATGGAAGTGTGCGACTCAGAAATTATACACATTCTCACATATAAACTTTTCTTCTTGTTGAAAGCAACAAAGGGTGAGTTTCCAAACAGAAATAATTTTACAGTATATTATATAATGAAGCATCCCAAAATTACTGTCTTTCAGGGGGCTCATTGAGTAAATGAATGTCAGCAGAGTGGGAGCAGCAGCCCCTGGGTCAAACATTTGAAATGAGACTGAATTACATTTAACATAAAATACCCAATGGGGAGGCTCTCATGAGCTAGTTTTAGTTATTTGTTTTTATACAAAAGAAAACAGTAATTTTCTTTGCTTAACTTAAAAGGAAAGTTCCACCATCTTTTATTCTTAATTCCATTTAAAAATTGAATAACCTTTCAGAAAGAATTATCGAGGTAGTTTACATACTACTACAAAGTAGCTTAAATAACTTGAAAGTGAATTCATGGTGAAATTTACTTACCTCAAAGTACTATTTAATCACAGGATTTAACTACCGTAAATTATTTCAAATGCACACAGCTCAGGATTGTTTATATTATGCTTAAAAATATTTTCTACTTTACAACATTATTTGACTTGTCCACTTTAAATCAAAATGATAAATACATTCTAAATCTAGTTCAGGAGTGTTCCATGTTTTCTAGATTGCTTCTATTTCATGATGATTCTTCAGTGGTCTATAAAAGTTAATAGACTAGCAAATGGGGTGTGCCATCTGTTTCAGTTGTAATGAGTTCTTTAGTCTCTACCTGAATATTTGAGTGTAGTCCTTAACAGCTTACGTTTGTCTGTGAAGAGCCAGGCCCATCTCTGTTAAAAGTGTTTTCAGTTTTGAACCACTCTAACCAGTATTTCACTTCTTTTAGAAAGACTAATATCAAGATTTTCATGATGCTGAAAATAATCAAGGATATAATAAAGCAGGAAGAGCACCTGCACTAAACCAAACTCACTGGGTTCAAGCTCTGTTTCAAACAGGCTTTGAACATTCATCTAGTGAGATGAGCTCCTCAGACTTTTCCTTGAAAGTAAATCTCCAGGGGAAGAAAGGCTGCTCTACAGACACAGCGACAGAGCTTTTTTTCTTACAATTTGGAAAAAGTCAGCCATAACCAGAAAGGACACAGTATTGTGAGTTTTAATTAGGCAATGACTTTCACAGAAGGGAAGAATTCTTTTGTGAAGTCCATGAATTATTTGGAGGCACAAGAGTCAATTTTTGAAAAATCTCTAAATTGTTTCCTTTTAAAAATAATTGTCCATTCATAAAAGGAAAATTCTGATTTTTTTTTAAAGTCAACTCAGCTTCAGAAAGTATATCACAAATAACTATTTATTTTCTTAAGAGAGAAGAAATTATGCCTGTGAACTTTTAGTTCCTATTTTGTTAATAATAGGTTAATTCATTATTACTCATTTTTTGTACCTCTAATGAGGACAATCTTCTCTCTCTCTCTCTCTGGTGAAGAAATTTTTGGATATAAATATTTTTTAATGATTTATCTTCTGCAGTGTTGGTATGCCTTACCCTGTTACAGTAAGAATAAAGATTATCACTCTCAGATTCAAGTCTCACATGTTGGGGTTGCAGTAAAGTTTCAGTTCTACAGGTGATGTAGGCTTTAGATTTAACCATGTGTGAGGGTTGTCATGACAGCTGCCCTATTTTCTTTAAACATTAGAATTAAAGTTTTTATTTACAGTAGCAGATGGTGAACTTTGATCCACTCCTTATGTCTCTGTAAATTTTGTAAACTGTTAGAACTGGTCAAATATCTTCAACTGATATACAGTTCATTAAAATTTGGGGTATGTGCAACCTGAAATATTTGATTTTTATGTAATCTTCTTTTGGAAAATTAAAAGTTGCTGCTGCTGCACTTCAGGTCAACATCACATTTATCTCTAGTCACAACTTTCTGTTTCTCTGAAGTTGTATCATAAAGCTCACACTCTACAATCTGCTGTCTTCTCTCATTCCCTGTGGTTCTCCTCAGATCCGAGTTCATGGCATGGACTCCCAGCCACAGCCATCCTCTCGTGCTCCTGCCTGTCTGCCACCAAAGGCATGAGTGTGCTTTTCCCAAAGGATGCTGGTGCAAAGATGCCTCAGCTGGGATGTAAAGGAGGTGGCACTCAATGAAATCACAGGCAGAAGTGTGAGTTGTGTCCTGAGACCTCTTTAATCACTCGGTGGGGAGCAGCCTGACCAAACACTGCACCACGCCCCAGCACTTGCTCTGGGGCTTATTCTAAAATGTTAAGCTGATTTCCAGTGTATGATGTGGATTTATTCAGGGAATTGAAGCCTGTACAGTAAAGACTAAAGGGCCAGCACTTTTAGGATTTATTCTTTTTGCGTTCGTGCCTTTTTAATGGAAAATAACTATTTAAAACACACAAGATAAACTTTTAATTGATTTGACATAAGCTAATACAAGAAGTGAACATATATAATTTTGATAAACTTTGTTATTTTCTTTCTATAATTTAAAGAAACTGCCCTAAATTATTTCACGTTTTCTTAATTTTTTTGTCTCTTATAATAAATTTTAGGAAACTAGATTTTCTTCATTATTTTTAAATGTTTAGTATTAAGGAGGACAGCTTGAAGACTTCCAGCGAGCATGGAAATCAAAGCACAACACCTAATTATACCTCTGAATGACCACATCATCTTTTGCTATAGAAGAAAATGTCCCCACTCATAGCTGTCCTCTCATCATATCAAAGAAACTGTAGTCAGAGATCAACTAGTAAGGGAAGTCTGAAAAAAATGGAGATACTTCAAATCATAGCCTTCTTCTATATCAGTGTGTTCTGATTTTCAGTGGTAATAAGGATGGTATGCAACATACTGTGAGCAACATCATGATTTTTTCCCTGTTAAACTGGGACAAGGTTGCCTATGGGGCTAGAAAAGAGAATGGCAAAGAAAAAGTAATACCAAGCCTTTGCCTTCCCATGCACCTACCTTATTAACTTATTTTAGGGTCTTGCTTTTATTTTCTATGTTAGATATCACATTGGAGCCTTAAACAGGTTCTTTACTCAGCTTTCTGTACGGGCAAAGAGCTCTTCAAGGTCCAGGCTGATGCCTTCAATCTGCAGAATAAAGAGCCAGGCTCTGGTGGAACATCATTATCCCCAGGTCAGAGCTCCTGGGGATGTGAGACTTGAAAGGAAGTTCCTTTGAGGTTTGAATCTAAGTCAAAACGCCCCCAAGTATAGACATATAAAAATGCCTAGAACACTTTAAAATGAGCTTTAGTCAGCTGAACTCAGACTGTATTTAAAAGTCCCAATTTAGGATTTGAGCTAAAATGACAAAGTTAAAGTTGGCACGAAGAGGTGGCACAGCAAGGTTTTGAACATGGAACCAAATAAAGAATTTCAAACATATTTTGAAGAAGGAACATGTGTATGGCCTTTTTTGATATTAAACCAACATATTTGGATTATGCTTATTTCTTTTGTGTTTTGCCTTTTGGAACTCGGGTACCAGCTACGGATCATCTGGATGGGTTGTCAATTAAGCACAAGCTCAAAAGATCTGGGGAAATTTTCAGAAAATGACTTTGAACAAACATTCTTCCCATTGGGCTTGAATATTTTTTCTTATCAAGAAAACAAAAATTATAAACAAATACCACTTCATCATCACTTAGTTATCAGCTTTGTCATGTTTTATAAAATAATGCCTGGTTTTCATGAAGTGGGTCATCTGTAATTCTTCTGAAACTCACAAAAATCCCTTGCCATTGCTGTATTTTTAGCAAAGAATAATGAATAACTGATAGGATGGAATATAGTGCTACATAATTGGCAAATGGAGAACATTTTGCAGAAATCACTCAAACTATTTTGAATTTCATTCTAGTCATGGTTTATTTAACACAAGCAGAGTGCTGGAAGAGTTTCACAAAAGATTGATGACCCTCTAAAGCAATTCCAAAGTGTAATATTATGTCTTAGAGAATTATGTCACTTTCTTTAAGGATGCTGAGAAGGATATTACTATGCATCAATAAAAATTCGAGTTTTACCAACCATCTGTATTGCATAAATCAAGTAGAGGGTAAGGGTTTCCCCAGAAAACAATTATGGAATGGAATGAGATGGCCCAAAAGGCATTTACTGTACTAAAGCATGTCGGTAAATGCATTATGCTGCAGCTACAATGAACTTCAGAATAAATTTTAAGGACAACATTTTCAAGGATTTGTGCCCAGGGCCCTGTATACATGGAAAATGGTGTTTCTTATCCTCCGGGTTGGAAATTCTCTAGAAGAAAGAGGTGTACCTGCTCAGTTTGAAGTGTAGTTTACATACAGCTTTAAAGCTGGTTGGAAACATTTTTCAGCTCAGTTTGGCCATTTTATTTCAAATGAATTCAAATTGATTAGAAATTTTCAGATGAACTGAAACAAAAAACCTTGAAAAGAATGTGTGTATGTGTGTGTGTCTCTATATTATTTCCTATATATAGGAAATTGTAGAAACTAAATAAAGGGAAAAGCTTAACTAAAATATTTTCTAAATTTTAATGTAGAAAAAGAGCAGTCAAATTAGCTCAATACCATTAATTTAACCTTTACCACCTTACTAAGAATCTAGGCCACTGTAAAATACCACTTTGTATATTTTGACTGATCACTGGAAACACTTCAAAACTGATCAAATGTATGCTGTCTTCAGTTTCCTGCACTGAAGTTGCCAGTACATTCATGTGCAAGTCAAATAATTTCTAAAATATACAACATAGCTGATCATGTACATATCCATTACTATTCTTTTGTGAAGAGACCTTCTCTTTGTCAGTTCCTGAGCTAAGGTGCAATGGAGTGCACTACAGCCGTTCACAGAGAATTGGAGTTAGATCTCTATTTATTGTTTAGGAAATAAGGTTTTGATTCATAAATAAAATACAATAATGTAGCTTTGTCAAATTTGAACATTTTTCAGAAGTATTTATTTTGACACTAAATAAAACTATTTAAAGTAAGGATTTATAACAGAAATTACCTCTGAATGTTATAAACACAGTGAAGAAGGAATAACACAGGATTGTTGCCGAAATTCTTGTGTAACATATTTGGAAATGTACATTTTGTACAGAATTTATTTAGCAAAATCCAAAGAACAAGGGGTTAGTCTGTGCAATAAAAAAAACTGCATGTTTTGGAAGGAGAGAAACCTTTCCTAAAAGCACAAATCACTTGGATTGGTCAAAAGAACTGGTATGACATCACTCAAAGGATTGATAAAATACCATTAAATGAAAAATTGACAAAGACTGTGAAAGATAATAACACATGTATTTTCTTAGCCAAGTAGCCCTTGGGTCCTGCTCCCCCCTGAGGAGCTGTCCCTCACCAAGGCCTCGTGTGCTCTCTGACCCCCATGCTGACACTGGCACCTGAACCAAGATCACCTCATAATTTCATGGGCATGTTGGAGCTGTTAATTTTCCATCAGTAATGAGCTGAGATCAGCTCAGTTGGTTTGAGCATGGTACTAGTAATGGTGCTAATAACACCAAGTTCATGGGTTCAATCCCTCTATGGGCCATTTGCTTAAGAGTGGGACTCAGTGACACTTGTAGGTCCCCTTCATCTCAGAATATTCTGTGAATCTGTGAGATGCAACTGGAACAGATTATAAATGGCAATGGGGTCTCTTTTATCAATTACCTAAAATATGGAATTCTCTTTTGCTTTTTGTATAACTGTGTTTGTCAAGCCATGAAGGCTGAACCTCATTCTTATCAAAAGTGCTGTGACACATCAGTCTTTCTCACAGTTATCTACAGAAAACTTATCAGTTTTATTTAATTTCCCAAAAACTCAAGGCCACACTACAGTCTGTTGAAGCACTCAGTAATATTTAGCAATGTTTATTGAGGAAAGATTAAAATGCTGATTACCCGAGGAAGCCAATTTTATAAATTCAGAGGGCAGCTGTTGCCAATAAAACTCATTTTCAAGTGTTGGGCTTTTCAAATGAAAATAGTCACTAAAAGCATGCCTTTCTCAAAGTGCTGCTTCATTGCTGATGCTAATGACTCCAAATTCTGCTGTGCAGTCTCAGCCTCAGCTCTGTTGTCACATCTAGAATATTATCTAATTGTTCTAAAATACACTGCTTGGTTTTCATTCTTCTTTGTATGTGGGCTTGGCTTGTTGAAAAGTTTACAGATGCTTCTTTCAAGAGGATGAGGTTTTGGTTAGAGAGGAGTGGTCTGATAAGCCCTCAATGG
>VZTB01008764.1:9496-20238 GCA_013397245.1 Thryothorus ludovicianus
CCCTGGGACAGTTTTGGATCCCTGGGACAGTTTTGGATCCCTGGGGCAGTTCCAGGTCCCTGGGGCAGTTCCAGGTCCCTGGGGCAGTGCCAGGCTCACCCTGCTGACCCCAGCCTGCCCTTTGAGGCAGCAGGGAATTCCCTGCAGGTCCAGGTGGAAGTGCCTTCCCTGAGGATGCTCAGAACACTTGAGCACAGTGTTGGTTAAATTCAGCTGGTTGAGGGAAAAGCTCTCCTCCCCAGTGAGCTCCAGCCCCTCCCTGTGCACCAGGAACTGGTTCATACTGGGCTGCACTCTCTGGTGAAAGAGGTTTTCTGCTGAACGCTCCAAACACGATCCCAGGACTGATGTCAGCCAGGACTGAAGCCAATTTGCTCGGGGCAAACAATAATTCCTTTGACAAAATTTATTTACTGCCACAACTGCCAGATTAAAGCTCTCTCGAGCAGTTCTTAATCTCAGACATTAATTGGAGGTGGAGGAAATTGAAACAGGACGTTTCAAGTTGATATCCTTTTTATTACAGGTGCAAACAAGTGTTGCATAAGAACATCAACGTTTAACTCCTGGGTTTGTTCATGGAGACATTTCTGCAATGCAGGGCTTGTCCTGCTGCTTCTCCCTCGGCTGAGAAATTCCAGAACCCACTGGAGTCAGCCCAGCTCCCCCTCAGGTGCCAGAGGAATTCGGAGGGTGGCACTCACAGGGAGCAGGGGCAGGTTTCCAGCTGTCCCTCAGTGGTGTCACCACGGGAAGGAAGTCACGTCCCTTGTGGTGGAAGCCACTCTTGATTGACTCCCTGGTGCTGGGGAAGCTTCGGTGGAGCTCAAGGGAAGTGCCCAGTTCCTGTGTGACTCCCTGAGCCCTGCACACAGGAATTGGGATTTGTTTCCAGTGCTGGGACTGCGCCTGCAGAAATAAGCAATTGAAATGCAGAGGAAAGTGAGGGATGAATTTATGGCTGAAGTAGCTCATGAACAAATGGGGTTTGGGGCCAAGGGAGCTTTGTGCTCTGCAGCTCTGCCCTGTGGAGTTGGACAGTGAGTTCCATTCCTTTTCCAGGTAGAAAGGGTGAGGATTGTCCCCCTGCAGAGCAGAGTTAGGAGGGGCAGAGGAGAGCCCACACTCTGTGAGAGCTGCAGGGCTGATTCCTTTGCTGACCAGGAAAAATCCTCTTCTCCCTGAAATCTGCAAGTTCCTGGTTTCAGCCCTTCTTATCCTGCCCACATTGAAACCACCAGAGATCTCCTCTCCTGGCACACGAGAGACCCCAGACGTGCAAAAAGTGATTTTTACTTGAATTGTGTTTCCATAGCCCTGTGCACAGGATCATCCCCCCAAAAGAGGCATCATGTTCCATTTCTTTTGGCAAAAAACCAACCCAAAGTACAAATCCATGAGCATTTAAAATGTGAAACAAATCCTTTACTTGTTTATTTTTTTTTCCATATCTGCTCAGGCAAATCACAATATTCCTGCTCAGCTCCAAGAATTTTCTGGTCTGAGTCAATTATTCCACCTGGGTGAAGGACACTTTTTCTCTGGGGCTGCTGAGGTGTTTAATCAGGGTGATGTCAGAGCACAGGGAGGAGCAAGGGAGCACAATTCCCAAAATGAGCAACTGCAGGCACATCCTCACCCTCCCTGGCCCGAGCAGGAACAGATGTGCTCACTGCAGGTTTCATCATTGTCCTGGGAAAGTCCTTGCTGGAAGTTCCCCGATGCAAAGCTTTCTCCTCAGCCCGAGTTATTCACACCCCTTTATCCTGCTGCAGGACCAGGGAGGGCTCCTGGGGCAGCCCTGGCACAGCCCAGGCGCCCAGGGGATTGTCCCAATTCCTGAGGTGCTGGCACCAAAATCTCTCCCAGGCACAAAATTGAGCTGGAGGAGGATTTGCCATTCCACAATCCCTCTCTTCTGCCCTTGAAACCTTCCCATGTCAGAGCTCATGGATTTTAATTTTTAGGAGTTGGTGACAGCATTGTCCCATTTGTTACAACACGACTGCAGCAAAGGAGTGACAGGAATGTGATGTCACAGAGCAGCCCCTGGAGTAATTCCAAAATTTTCTTTGGCTTTCAGAAGTTCAGGGATGCTTCAGTGGTTCACTGGTGAAAAGTTTTTGCTTTCCAAATAGGTCTTGTATGACTTCATTCCCTCACAGTCATGGGAGGTGTCAGAGCTCTTATTACATAATTTAAAGTTTCTTTTCTCCACCTTGAGGAACTTGGAATTTTCTGGCAGATAAAAAATGATGTAATAAGATGCCTGGATCCTGCCTGGGCATTGAATCTTCCTGGGAACTCCTGAGTCCCTTCTCCTGCTATCCCCATTCTCAGTTTGGATCCCCAGGCTTTAGCATTAAATAAATATTTATAAATTAATAATGAATAGCAAAATAGGAAGTTGTCATGACTTCCTTTTTCTTCCAGGTATAAACCTGAGTGCTTTAATTACAGAATCCTGGAATATCCTGGGCTGGAAGGGACCCTCAAGGATCACCAGTCCAACTGGACACCCCAACAATCCCCCCCTGTCCCAGAGAGCACTGTCCAAACTCTCCTTGGACTCAGACTGGCCTGGCTTGGCTTTGCCTGAAATCTCCTTTTCTAGGAGCTGTCAGACAAAGAAAACACTGCTTGAATTTCAGCCAATGAAATGAATTTACTGGGCTTTTCCCTCCACTTTCAGTTTGCAGTGTTATTTCCCCACCCCCAGCACTGCACCATGGCTCAGGCAGCGCTGATGCTGGAACTGAGTTACAACATCCCCGAGAAAGGAGGGGAGCTCGAGTGGAGAGCCCAGCTTGGCTGATCTCAGTGCCAGGTTTATCTCAGTGCCAGCATCATCTTAGTGCCAGGCTGATCCCAGGGCCAGGTTTATAGCAATATCAGATCTATATAAATGTCAGATTTATATAAATGTCAGGTTGATCTCAGTGTCAGTATTATCTCAGTCCCAGGTTGGTCCCAGTGTCAGGTTTATATAAATGTCAGATTTATACAAATGCCAGGTTGATCCCAGTGCCAGGTTTATGGTGGGAGCACTGGGTCGATCCCGGTGCCAGGTTCATGGTGGGAGCACTGGGTTGATCCCAGTGCCAGGTTCATGGTGGGAGCACTGGGTTGATCCCAGAGGGATCAGTGATCTGCTCTGCCCTTTGGACCTGCCCCAAACCATCTCCCTGTGCATGCCCTGGGAAGAACCCCCTCTGTTCCTGTGCCAGAGAGGATTGAGAACTGCAAATCTGCAATAAACCAATCAGAAATACCAATTCCTTTTGGATCCCCGCCCCACATTTGCTGGGCACTCATAAAGATTTGCAAAAGCATCTCCTGGATTCACCCACCCAAACCCCATTGACTCTACAGAGTCATTTACTGTAGAAAATGAGATTTGCTTCTTAAACCCCTTGGGAAACTCACACCTCAATTTGCCTTTCTTTAAAAACCCCTGTGCAAGGCTTTTCCTGCTCTTTCTATCCCCTGGTGTTGTCTCCAAGCCCAGCAGAGACCCCAAAGCTCTGGGGGTCCCACCTTGTGAGGTCCTGGGGCAGCAGGGAGCAGGACCAGAGGTGAAATCCCCTTTTCCCTCTCTGGGGGCTCCTGCTCCGTGTCTGCACCCCAGACCCACAGCAGCAGCTCCATTTGGAATCTGAGGTTGCACACTTTGGAATTTGAGCCTGATCTTGCTCAGGCCCAGCCTCAGGGATGCTCCTGCCCAGCTCCCTGTCCTCTCCACCCAAGGAGGGGACAGCCCCAGCATCCCCATCCTGCCCAGCTGCTCCAGTGCTACCAAAACCAAATTAACCACTGGCCTAGAAAGCTTTTTTTGGTAAAAGTTGGATATATTTCCCCCCGTGTTTTGTATTTTTCTCAAGGCTTGGTTCAGTGATTCCATGGAGTGGCTTATGGGAATTTTTTAGGAAAATTCATTGGTACACTACTATTACACAGTATTTCCTGATGAATTCACATAAATTAATTATAGATTAAGAATTATAGATTAATATGTAGAATGACAGATAAAGAGCAGTGTTCCCTTCTCAGAGCCACTGCATTAAAAATCCTGGGAATAAAAGCTGATCTTTGGCATTAATCTGCCAATAGACATCCATGGAAAACCAGCCAAGTGCTGAAGGGAATTCCAAAGAGAGGAATTATACAAATTATACACTGTTTATAATTATTCCTTTTCCCTAAATTACACAGGGTTTTTTTCCTGGATTGAGGTGATTTCTTTTTCATTCCACAAAGCAAAAATCCTAAGAAAGGAAACCTGTTTTCAAATGGGCTTTTTTTTCCAAAAAGGAGATTTTCCTCGGCACCAAAGTAAGGCATGGACGTGGTTTGCACATTCTCTGTCAGTGTGATAAGGGAAGCAGAGTAAGAAGATGGGGAGAAGCTGCTCCCCTCCAAATTTCCCCTTCAGAATCAATGAGCTCATAGTGGAAAACCAGGCTGTCATCGAAAGAGCTTTTCACAATCTCTATGTTTTAATATTTAAAAATTCCTCTGATGGATCACAGGAAACCATCCCTTCACGGAAGTTCCACCCAGAGGTGTCTGTGCTCCAGGACTGATTTTTGGGATTCTTGGCATAAAGCTTGGGCACCGAGTCACTCCACGTGTCCTGGGACAAGAGCTGAGCCAAGGGAATTAGGAAGGCTTGATGCAAACACACACTGAAAATGGGCATTTGTTTGTGTTAATTATGAGGTGTTTTTATTGGTACTGATTAATAACTGTTCGTGTTTCAGAAGAAGACCTTTGCTAAGCTCTGCATTGCCACTGTGACTAAAGAGAATGGGAACAGAAAAGGGGTGATGAGCTGAGGAGAAGGAGCAGCAAATGTGCAATGAAATCCCTCCTGCCCTTATTTCTACCTGAGTGAAGTCCCAGGATTCCTGTCACTGCTGGTTTGCTGCTGTGTGTTATCCCAAAAGGGGTTGGGACGCTGCAAATTGTCTTAAATAGGAACAAATCTGTGCCCAGGCTGGGCTCACACCAGGCTCTCTCTCCCCAGTGCCCAGAGCTCCTCCTGCTCCTCATCCCAAAGTGTGCTCTTGGAATTGTCAGGAGAATTCATCCCCAAACCCCAGAGATTTGTGTCCAAAAAGGAGACACAGGAGCCCTTTTACTTTATTCCAATAAAGGCAGAGGCCATGGGCCATTCCCCTGGGCTCTCTCCAATTTCTGGAGGATGCAGCCTCCTTTTTATCCCAATTTCCCAGCCACATTTCCCTCTCTCTTTTCCCACTGGCTGAGGCACTTGAGAGGTCCAGACTTCCCTAAGATTCCCCTCTAATGTATAGAGTAGCTCAGTGAATCTTGTCCATCCTGTGTCAGGAGTGGATCCACGGAGCCCCTCTGAGCCTAGGTCAGTTTTTGGGGTGTTTCTGTACCCAGATCTCCCCGGAGCCCCTCTGAGCCAGGTTCAGTTTTTGGGATGTTTCTGTGCACAGAGTCTCTCCCCGGATCCCCACAGCTCCGCCCGGCCCGGCTCTGCCCGGAGCCCTGGCACAGGGAATTCCCGTGTTTGAGGAGCAGGCTGGGCACCCTGGGATGGGCAGGGAGTCACCAGGGCCACCTGCAGTGCAGGGCCTGGCTTTGTGTCCTGTGTGATGGGAAGGAGCCACAGCTCAGCCCCAAGGCTGAGGGTGACCCTGTCCAAGGTACAGTCACTGCCTGTGCCCAGCCTGGAGGGACAGGGCACAGGGAACAGCTCCCACTGCCCAGGGCAGGGCTGGCTGGGATTTGGGGCAGGAATTGTTCCCTGGCAGGGCTGGCACAGAGTGCCCAGAGCAGCTGTGGCTGCCCCTGGATCCCTGGCAGTGCCCAAGGCCAGGCTGGACAGGGCTGGGAGCAGCCTGGAACAGTGGGAGGGGTCCCTGCCATGGCAGGGGTGGCACTGAGAGGATTTTTAAGGTCCCCTCCAACCCAAACCACTCTGGGATTCTACAGCAAAGGAAAAGGCAGCATTCCATTGCTGCATTCTGTAATTCCTGCCCGTGGGAAGCCTGCCCCTGGAACTGAGCTGTGATTCTCCTTTAATTCCTGAAGTGTGTCAGGTTGAGTTTCAAACCCTTTTTTTTTTTTTTTTTTTTAATAAGCAGTGTATTTTGGTTTGCCTCGCAAATAATGAGAATTGTATTCAATTAATTCAGAAGCAATTAAAAATAAATCCACACAGTCTTTCCTCATTTTCAAAGCCATGTGGAGCACGGTGCTCTTACATCTGAGATCTAAAAGGAAAATCAGGATCAGGTTATATTTAGAAACTGCAGCATAATAATGTGCAAATATCAGGTATCTTTAAGATAGAACTAATTGTTTATTTTTGGTTGATTTAAGTCTCAATTCATAGAACAAACACAACTCAAAACCAGCAATTAGAAATTAAAATTCCCTTTCCTTCTGCTTGATGTGGGAGCTGGGATTAGAGGTCAGGGAATTATCTCTCTCATGCTTATCAGGTCAAAAGAGTTTAAGTTTATTGAACTTTCTGTCTTCACTCTGTGCTTCCCACCAGACACTTTTGGAAGTTTATTTGGTCTCTCTTCACTCTTCCTCTGTGATAAAGAGACAGAATGACAGACAGACAACCAGCGAGGAAAGGAAATGACTCTGGCAAACCATTAAAGGTCCTTTTACAATCTCAATTTCATTTCCTCCTTGAAGTTTACCTGGGACTCCCAAATATTTTTTTTTTCGGCTGTAGCTGTGGCCCAATGTAAAGTAGGAACTGGAGCCAGTGTTGCAATCCTGTGGTATTGTGGTGGCAGGGAGCATTTATAAGGCACCTCTTTCCTCTGCAGACTTCAGGACCAGAACTTTGTTTCCTTCCCATCACAGAGCCAAGCTCCAGCTGCAGCTCCAGCCAGAGCTTCCCAGGGAAAGGTGAGCACTCCTCGCTTCCTTACTCACACAGAACTCAGAAAATTTAACATTACTTCTTTGAGAGCGGATTGGGATAGTTTTAGTTTTTCATTTTTCCTCAGGGCAGTGTTTATATCCTCATAAAGCTCAGCACATGATGTGCACAGGTGAATACTCCTGGAGCTGAACTGGTGCCACCAGGCAATAATAATCCCTTATTGCACCAGGGTTGCTGCTTCTGTTGCCAAACTCCTTTCATGGCTGCTCTGTTCACGGGCTGAGCCTGCCTGGAGCTGGGACTGGCCCAGGTGAGCTCCAGGGGTCCCTCCTGACAGGAATCATTTGGAGCCTCCAGGGAAGGAGCCTGGGCTCAGTCCCAGCCCTGGAGCTCCAGGAGGGGACACCAAGGGACAGCCAGCCCCTGTGCCCCTGTGCCCAGGTGAGCCCCCACCTCTGCTGCCTCCTCTGGGTCTCCAACAGCAGCAGGACCTGGAGCTGCTGCAGAGAGTCCAGAGGGGCCCTGGGGCTGCCCAGGGCTGGAGCCAGCCTGGGAGAGCTGGGGGGGCTCACCTGGGAGGAGAAACTCCAGGGAGAGCTCAGAGACCTCCCAGGACCTGAAGGGGCTCCAGGAGAGCTGGAGAGGGACTGGGGACAGGGCAGGGAGGGACAGGACACAGGGAATGGTTTTAGGCTGGAAGAGGGGAGAGAAAATTTGGATATTGGGCAGGAATTGTTCCCTGTGAGGGTGGGCAGGGCTGGCACAGGGTGCCCAGAGCAGCTGTGGCTGCCCCTGGATCCCTGGCAGTGCCCAAGGCTGGGCTGGGACCAGCCTGGGACAGTGGGAGTGTCCCTGCCATGGCAGGGGTGGCACTGGATGGGCTTTGAGCTCCTTCCAGCCCAAACTGCTCCATGATTCTGTGATTCCCTGAGCATTTGGAGCTGGAATATTCTCATTTCCAAAGTGCTCAGGCACTCACTGGTGTTGTGCAGAACCTGAGTTTATTTCTGATTAATTTTTCAATAAAATTTTGAGATCAGGGAGGGGTGCTCTTCCACATGTAGAATGTGAATCCTCTCCATGCAAATTGTTGACTGTTTTCACCAAAAACCTGAATCAGGAAGCTTCTCCCTCAAAGCAGGAGAAACTTTCCTGGTTTGGAGGTTTTAATTGTGATGAATGGAGGAAAAGGCACAAGTCCCACTGCTGTCCCCCAGTCTGACGTGGTGTTTTGGTGTTTTGATGTTCAGTTTCAGGTTTAAGAATTGTGGTGAGGGATCTCATGTTCCTGTGACAGAAACCAGCAACTTTCAGAAAGTTGCCAAATGAATCTTTCTGTTGGAAATTCCAGCTAATCCTGCCTGAAATCAGGAGTGTAATGAAGCAGGGCACTGCTGATAGGATATTGTACATTTTAGAGCTTTTTTCCAGCCTAAATTCTTCTGTCATTTCTGTCCAATAATTGGCTTTTCCCTGAGCCCTGTGCCCCTCTCTGAGCACAGCAGGAGCTGCTGCCTCTCCTGGGCACTCTCCAGACACTTTATGGCAGCTCCTGGTCCCATGAGGAGCTGGGTACAAATCCAAAGGGCACTGGATGATTTGTGGCCAGGATTTAGGATGCTCAGAACAGCAGGAGCTGCAGTGGGAACTGATTTGCACAGGAACACACTCTCGAGGAATCAGGAGGGCTGCTCCACTTTCATTACACAAAGAGGGGTTTGGGAGGAAAAAAACAGCTCAAACCACTTAATTTTGTTTTCTTCAGCTGCATTCAGCCTCCCACTGTAGCTAGAAAAGGCTTTGAAAATGATATTCACCATCTCTTTCTTGAAGAGGTTCTATTTCTGTTAATTTGGGTAATCTCCAGTTTAGAAAGGTCTGGAAGGGAATCTAAATAATTGTTATTAAAGTTTTTATGCAGCCAGTTGTTATGGCAATATTTGGCAAAGGTGTTTAGTGTTTCATGGGGAGTTCTGGCGGTGTTTGGAACAAATTCAGGGTAAATATCCATTTCTGTGTTGGACATACAGCAGCAATGCTCTCCACTCTGAGCCCTTCCTGCAGACAGAGCTGTGGCACTGAATCCAGGAGGAATTGTGCCTGAAATTGTTCACAGACTCAGACTGTGAGAGCTCAGGTGGATCCTAGAACTAGAACTAGGACTAGGACTAGAACTAGAACTAGAACTAGAACTAGAACTAGAACTAGAACTGGAACTGGAACTGGAGCAGTCAGGCAGGGGCTGGCACCAGCTCTGCACTGAGTGTTGGCCCTGCTGTCCCCTGGTCAGAGGGGATGGGGACAAAATTCAGCAAAACCCTTCAGCAGCTCCTTGTGTTCATCCAGGACCCCTCGTTTGGGTGGAGCTGCTGATGAGCTGAGCCCAGTTTGGGCTTTGGGTGGCTGGGATTTGCTGCCCATTGACCCTTCAGGGCTGTGTCCTAAAGGATCCCATGGGGAATCCTGGAATCCCTGAGGCTGGGAGAGAGCTCTGGGATCACCGAGTCCCAGCTGTGCCCCATCCCCACCCTGTCCCCAGCCCAGAGCACTCAGTGCCACCTCCAGGTGCCACCTCCAGGGCTGGGGATCCAAACCTCCCTGGGCAGCCCCCCGACCCTTCCATCCTGTGCCTTTTCATGGAATTGGCCTCCCTGGACCCAGCAGGGCTTTTCCTGCACGAGGGACCAGCCCAGACCCACTCACACAATTCTCTCTGGGTGCTTCCTTCTCTGGCCTCAGCGTGAGAATCCCAAGTGCATCAGAATCATGGAACCTGCAGCTCCAGCACAGGCTGAGATTCCATTTTCATGGAGTCCCAGAGTTCCCAGGATGGGAGGATGTTCCTCAGCTCACTGGGGCTGATTTTGTGTCCTTGTCACCCTGCCCAGCCCCAGGCTGATTTTGGAGCACACTCAGCCAACCTCAGTGAAGCTTAATAAGATTTTTTTTGTTTTCCCTACAGATGTCTCAGCTCCTCTGTGCCTTACTGTCCTTGTTTTCCTTTGCTGCCCTACTGGAAAGTGCCCAGTGGAAACTGCAGGAAAATGGTGAGGAAGCCTCTGCTTAGTCAGACCTAAAACTTTGGAATTATGATTGTGGCCACTAGCACAGAATTTGTTAACTCCAATATCTTAGGTCAAGGCTGTATGATTATTTGTTTGACAATAATTAATTTGAGTTAATAGAAAAATATTTAAAAGTTGTAAAAGTCGTAAAATGTCTTCCAACAGCATATTCGTAATATTTGCATTAGCAACTGTTTTATTTCCTATTCCTTCCCCTTGTGTTCAAAGTCTCAGTCACAGAGCCTGGATGCAAAAACTGTGTCTTAGGGGCAGCCCTAAAAAAAACAAAGGAGGAATTAATTGTAAAAAAAGAAAATATATTTCTGAGTAAAACCTAAAATCTAGAGACAGTTTATCAACTTCTCTGGTAAAGAACTTAAATGTAAATCCATTTGTAAAAATACAGAGTATGTCATAAACAATTCTTTTGAATAAATTATCAGAAAATTGGGCTAAATTCAGATTTTCCTCTCTTTCAATGACTTTCCCCCATATCTTTACATTAAAAAGAATATTTATCCTGGGGGCTCCTGGGGAGAGATTTGATGCTGAAAACTGCAGATCTGTTGGTCAACATTGAGAGTAAACATTTCCCCCCCTCCTTTTTCCCACCCCCTTTTTTCCCTGCCCTTTTCCCCACCTATTTTCCTTCACTCTGCTTTTTTTCCTGCCTTTTCCCCACCCTTTTTCCCTGCCTTTTTTCCCCAACCTTTCTCCCCTCTCATTTCCTGTTTCCCCCTTGCACCAGGCTGCCCAGTGGCTCTTCATTGCCCAGCTGAGCTTTCCCCACAGCCCCATCT
>VZTB01008764.1:25907-36472 GCA_013397245.1 Thryothorus ludovicianus
TTTTGATCTCTTTGGTACTTCACTCTCAGTGGGTTTGGGTCCTTTAGAGCTCAGTGGATTTGGGTCCTTTACACCCTCAATGGGTTTGGGTCACTTTGGGACACTCCCTCAGAGAGTTTGGGTAATTTATACCCTCAGTGGGTATGGATCTCTTCGGGACTCCACTTCTCAGTGGGTTTGGGACATTTAGAACACCCCCTCAATGAGTTTGGGTTACTTTGGGACTACACCCTCAGTGGCTGTGGGACATTCAGAGCCCCCTCAGTGGTTTTGGGACATTCAGAGCCCCCTCAGTGTCCCATGATCTTTCCAGCTCTTTCTGCTCAGCTCAGGTTCTCCCAGGCCCCAGGACTTTGGCACCCTGGGTGCCTTTGGGAGCCCGGGCTGTGCTGGGGGCTCAGGGTCCCTCCCAGGTGCTGGCTCGGGCTCTGTCCCCCTTTCCCCGCTGAGGGAGCTGTCGCTGTCCCCAGGAGCGTGCCACCGACGGGCAGTCCGTGCAGCTGCCAGCCCCGGGGCCAGCGGAGGTGCGGGTGAGGGCCAGGGACTGCTGCTACCTCTCCTCCTGGAGCGAGTGGTCCTCGCTGTGCAGGTAAGGATCCTCCCCTGGGGAACCTGCGGAGTTCCCGTGTAAACCTGCAGGGAAATGAAATTTCTGTGTAAATCTGCAGGGAAATGAAATTTGTGACGTTGTTCCACAGATAAGGGATCCAGGAGGGTGGCACAGCGCTCCCACAGAATGGATTGGCACAAGAACAGAAGCACAATGGGAAGAAAAGTTTCCATTCGAGATTCTTAGGAAGCCATAACTTATTTTTTTTATTGTAACAGTTGAATGTGATCTTGATTTTGGCAGCTCCTAAATCCCCCAGATTCCAGTTGCACTTTCAGCATCCATCATGTTACATTCACCTGATTTTGACAGGTTGCTGGCAGCTATTATTGTATGTCCTGCATATTATTATTGTGCCTTTATTTATTTCATATTTATTTATTTATTTGCTATTTATTTCTCTATTTAGTATTTATTAGTTTATTTATTAATTTTTCTATTTATTTATTTATTTATTTATTGGCTTGCAAGGCCAGTGGGTGACAGTTGGTGGCTCCAACCATTGCCTGTGAGAATTCATTTGGAAAGTCACTTCCTGACAGAACTGTTGGAATGTTCCACTGTTTAATGGTTTAATTTGTTTATTTAATATTTATTTGTATTTATTTCTGTGGGGCTGTGCAAGCACAGCCAGCCTTGGCAGCAGCTGGGTGTGGTGTCCAGGGCTCCTCCTGCACTGGAATTCTGATCCAGGTGTGCCCAGGGCAGCTCCTGCACTGGAATTTCAATCCGGGTGTGCCCAGGGCAGCTCCTGCACTGGAATTTCGTGGCAGTGGAATGAATNTCCTGCACTGGAATTCTGATCCAGGTGTGCCCAGGGCAGCTCCTGCACTGGAATTTCAATCCAGGTGTGCCCAGGGCAGCTCCTGCACTGGAATTTCGTGGCAGTGGAATGAATTCCACAGGAGCCCCCCCAGGGCAGCTGAAATTGCACCCCCAGTGTCACAAATCCCCCAGCCCCAGCTGGGAACTGGGAACTGGGAATGTCAATGTTCTCATGGAATCAGACTTGAAGAACAGAGAATTTTTAGAGCCCATTTTGCAATCCCCACCGAGTGTTGGTGAGCTCAGAACCTCAGGGAAAACTCTGGGAGGAAGCAGAAGCAGGAGTTGAAATTTGTATATTTTTCATGGAATTCTGGAATTGTTTGGGTTGGGAGGTGTAGAGAAGGATCTTACAGGGAGGACTCAAAGCTCCTCTGCTGCACCCCTGCCATGGGCAGGGACACCTCCCTCTGTCCCAGAGCTCCATCCAGCCTGGCCCTGGACACTTCCAGGGATGGATCCTTTATCAAAACACTGAGCCCTGACTCCCAGGAGGGCAAAATACTCTGAAATATCTTTGAGGATCCAGGCCTTCATCACTGACATTAAAATCTTTCATTGCAAAAGTGCTTCCTTTTTCCCAGTCTTAGCAATGGGTGGGAATTTGAGATATTTAAACATTGAAAATGTGTGAAGTATCTGATATTTCAGAAAACTGCTGATAATTTATTTACAACCACTGTTAGTATTTATTGTTTACATGTCTTATTTTGGCTATAAAGGCAACTTATGTGCTTGTTTACAAAGGAGCTAATAAAAAAGACACCTNCTCTGGGAGGAAGCAGAAGCAGGAGTTGAAATTTGTATATTTTTCATGGAATTCTGGAATTGTTTGGGTTGGGAGGTGTAGAGAAGGATCTTACAGGGAGGACTCAAAGCTCCTCTGCTGCACCCCTGCCATGGGCAGGGACACCTCCCTCTGTCCCAGATCTCCATCCAGCCTGGCCCTGCTGGAGGGCAAAATACTCCAAAATATCTTTGAGGATCCAGGCCTTCATCACTGACATTAAAATCTTTCATTGCAAAAGTGCTTCCTTTTTCCCAGTCTTAGCAATGGGTGGGAATTTGAGATATTTAAACATTGAAAATGTGTGAAGTATCTGATATTTCAGAAAACTGCTGATAATTTATTTACAACCACTGTTAGTATTTATTGTTTACATGTCTTATTTTGGCTATAAAGGCAACTTATGTGCTTGTTTACAAAGGAGCTAATAAAAAAGACACCTGAAAACAAGAAAATTTGATTTGTGATCTTTTAAGAATGGTTTGTGTCACTCTTCACTTTTGTACCAGAGGATCAGACTCAGTCTTGGTGTCTGCAGGGCAAATTAATTATTACTAATTAATAATACTGAATTCCCAGCCTGTAAAACTGCCCAGGATGAGGCAGCCAAAGGGCCAGGGTGTGACAGCAACACCTGCTGAGCCCTGTCCTGCAGCAGAGGGGAACCCTGGGGCTCCTTGTGCTCTCCAGCTTTGAACTGAACCCAGACCTCGAGGGCTCTGGGGTTCCTCCCTGGTTTCAGGGGTCACAGAACCTTCCTGAACCCCAAGGTTTGAACCTGGGCACCCTTGAAACCAATCCCTGGATCCTCTCCTGAGCTTGGGCCCAGCCCAGTCTCCATCCTTGGAATATTCACTGAATTTTGCATCCTGACAAAGCCTAAATCTAAACCTTTGCCTTCAGAATGTGCCTTTGCTGCCATAAAATGAGAGAAGCCTCCCCTGGTGTGGATTGGGAGCATCCAGTGGGGGAAGTCACTGGCTGAGGTTGCTGAGGAAAATCACAAAGCTCAGCAGCAATCGGGGGCTGCTCTCTAAGGCATGACCAGAGTTGGCTTGGATCCCCAATTATCCATTTCCTGGGCCTGTGAATGTCTCCTCTGGGAATTGTCAGGCTCCCACCTCTGTCTAGATTGGATAAAAAGCAAAAAATATTCACAGTGGTGGCTCCACACACAGGAGATCACTTCCTAACATAGTCCATCCATCCAAGAACATCAGAACTGATGTGTCAGCCAGACCTTGGGCATTCCTTCATTCCAATCCTTGTTGCACTGTCAATAATCTGGAAACCTCTGGATAAATGTCAAATGCACACTCAGGCAATGTACAAATTACACACACACCACACCCAAGGAAGAACCCTTTAGATTGCAAAATCCAAGCTTCTGACGTAAAATTTTAGATCTGATTAATTCCTGAGAGAGGAGACTGGTTGACTTTACAGAACCAAGATTTTTCTGCTCCTTTTCCAAGCCCTGCCGTTCCCTGGGAAGGGGCAGCTCCTCCAGCTTTCGATTCATCCCCATCTCTCAACCCCTGCTACCACACCTCCCTAAATCTGCTCCGAACCCAGCCTGACTAATTCCCCCCGGGGCTTTCTGTGGGTGCTGCTCTGCTCAAGGAATGCTTGACAGATAAATAAATAGTCGGTGTCCTTAATGAGGCATTAATTGGTCGCTGTAGGAATTTGCTGCTCTCCAAGGGCTGGAGCTGGGCAGGCAGGCACTTGCTGAGAGCAGAAGGGGCAAAAGCTGATGTTTAATTCGGGGTCCTGGGAGAGGACACAGATTTCAGGTCCAAATCCACCCCTTCTCTGATCTTCCTCCCAGCCCTCCTCGTCATAAGTTGCAGCTTTTCCTTCAGAAATGTTTTATTGTTAATAAAGGGAAAACCAATGAACGTCCTCCAACCTTGTTGGGAGCCATGAAAAATCCTTGAGACCTTTCTGGAAATGTCAGCTGGATTGACTTTGGGGTGACAGAACTGCAAAGTCCAAACACCTGGAAATGGCATCTTGAGGGGATTTTAAATCAGTCCCAATCCAAGCCCATTCAGTGGAAGTGTTAAGCTATTAATGCTCTGGATTTGTGAAGAATTAACTTAGAACCATCAGTGGTCTGACACTGAGGAGTCAGAGGATCTCTGAGCTGCCTGAACCACTCCTGGTACTGTCCCAAAGAGATCAGGAGCCACAAAGGAAAACAAAGATCAGCTGGAGCCTGTGCAGAACGTGTTGGGTTTATTTTTAATTTCTGAAACAACACACGAGGCCTTCAGCAGGGCTGTGGCCTGGCCTGACACCTGCAGTGCTGAGGAAAGGCTCCTGTGATCTCCCACAGGGTGGAAAATGGGATCAGTGACACCAGGAGAGGCTCCCTGGAGCAGAGGGTGGACAGGGTTAAAGGAATAAAACAGGAATTTATCAAAAGGCTTCAAAGGATTCACCTTGGGAATTGCAAGAGCCCGGCCAGGGCTACACCCAGGATGGATCCTGGATGGATCCAGGTCAGGAGTTTCCAGCCTTTTCTGAGTTTTGGGCCATTCCCACATTGGAGTCACTGTCCCATTGCAGCCCCAGGTTCTGCAGTCCCACCCTCCCAGGTTGCTCTCCTCAGTTCTCTGCTCTTTGCACTTTTTGGGCTGAGGCTGCAGCGCTGCCCTTGGTTCTGGGGCTGCCAAAGGATTGTTCTGTGTGCCTGAGCTGTGAGGGGAACTGGCTCACACTTTGTGTGGGGTTCAGAGTCACACACCAGTGCAGGCCAGAGCCTGGAAAATATGAAAGATAAAGCTGAAGGCATCATCACCTCCCCAGGCAAACACCCAAAGGCTCTGGCACAGGCTGAACAAAGGCAGCCCTTGGTTCTCAAACCCTGCGTTGAGCAAGACTTCAAAATCTGATGCTTTAATTGCTCCTGGGTGGACAACCCTGAGGCACCCACCCTCCCTGGGACTGGGGATAAAACCAGCCCGGGATCCCGGGAGGGGAGGTCCCAGTGTGACCACGGCAGTGACAAAGTGGGTTTTTATCTTTTCCACGTGCTATTTGTGAGCTCTGTGGATGCCCTGCATGGGAGGCTCTCCACGGATGAGTGGGAGCAAGTTCCTCCTCTGGAATGCAGCCAGGGAACATCCTCCCATGCACTTGACTAATGACCTGCTGCAGCAGCATTTTTGGCATCCCAGTGATGCTCCAAGCAGGGCTCCAAAACTAAAAGCAGTCTAAAATTTGGAATGAATAATAATTGGGAAAATTTTCTTAGCTCTGAAAAATGCACGCTAATATTTTACCACATGTAACACCATGGAATTGCTTTTTCTTCTTCAAAAGATAACTTGGAGGGGTAAGAATTTGGGAAAAAACCAAGATATAATGACAAAGGTAGAAAATGATGGGAGTTCCACAATTAACTTACAAGTATCCAAGGGTTTGCTGATGAGGTCAAAATTGCACTCGCAATTCTCCAATACCAACCATTTATTTACCACATTTGCCCTGAATTTCAGAATTAGTTCAGCAATTAGGCAATTAACCCAGCTTTGGGAAGCAGCTGCTCCTGTACACATCCCAACATTTGTTTTTTAATGAACTTTTTCCACAGGAGCTCAAATCCCTCCGTTGTGGTACCGCATTGCCCTTGTTTGCTTTGTCAAAGGTGAATTTATGAGGACAAAGGCACCCCAAGGCCCCTGGAAATGCCATCAACACTTGACATTCTCGTGTGGGAATGCCAGAACCAGTTCCATTGGGATGGCCCACGGAGTCACCTGGGTGCCCACACCCTCCGTGGCCCCTTTAGTTCAGACCCATTTTGATATCTCTGATCTCTGTGGGTAACCTGTCTCCAAGGTTGACTCCTCTCGTTGTGAAATTTGTTTTGCTCCCATCTAATTGGAATTTCTCTCCCTGCAATTTGCTCTGTTCCCTCTTCCTTTCACTCTGCAGCTCCAGCAGGGCTCTGGCTCCCAGTTCCTCCGTCCTTCTCCAAAGGAACCAACCCTTTCTCCCAAGTTTTCCTCATTGTTTCACCCCCTCAGCACTTGGTGCTCCCTCACTGGTTCTGATCCAGCATTTCAGTGCCTTTCCCTGCCAGGCAGCCCAGAATTGTCCCAAACAGCAGCTCCAGCCTTGCCAGTGACACCTCGGGAATTATGGACTGAAATTGAAGGGCAGAGCTGGAAAATCTTCCCACATGGGCTGAGCAGGGTGCAGAGAGAGCTTTGTATTCCCTGATGGATGCTGGGGCTGCACCCCACGGGACACCAGCAGGGACAGGGAGGTCACTCCTGCACTGGGCACTGCTGGGGTCACTCCTCGAGGGCTGTGTCCAGCTCTGGCCCCTCAGTTTGGGATGGACATGGAGGGGCTGGAGAGGGGAACACAAAGCCTGTGAGGAGCCCTGAGGGAGCTGGGGGTGCTGAGCCTGGAGAAAAGGAGACTCAGGGGTGAGCCCAGCACTCCCTGCAGCCCCTGGAAGGTGCCTGAGCTCAGGGCTGGGCTCTGTCCCCAGCACCACTGACAGAACCACAGGGCACAGCTCCAGGGAAAATGAGGCTGCAGAGCAGGAAGAAGTTTTTCCCAGAAAGAGCCATCAAGTGCTGGAATGTTCTGCCCGGGGAGGTGGTGGAGTCCCCATCCCTGGCTGTGCTCAAAACCAGCCTGGATGTGGCACTGGGTGCCAGGCTCTGGGTGAGGGGCTGGGGCTGGCTTGGACTCGATGGTCCTGGAGGTCCCTTCCAACCTGGGAATCCTGGGATTCTGTGACACTGGGAGTACTGGGAGCACTGGACTGGGCCCTTTCCTCATTCCAGGGTCAGGATCTGCCAGGCTGCACTTTTACAGTGTCAGGACATCCCTGAGAGTTGTGTGTGCTCAAAACTCTTCAGCCCAGGAGGAACTTCCGGGATGGTTTGGGGTTTTTGCTCCTGTTGCCTAATTGCTCATAATTAGCAACCAGGTCCATCAAGCAGGGCCGTGTCCTGAATACTCCCCACGAGTTCCTGCATGTTCCTTGCCAGGCTTTTCTCCACAAAAGCTCCTCAGAACACCAAGTCACGGACAGCCCCAGGCAGAGGGATCCAGACCAGCCCCAGTGCAAACCCCACCCTGCCTTTTGTCATCTCAGCCTCACAGGAACACGTGCCCAAATCAAGAAAAAAATTAGAACAGAACCACTGAAGGGCATTCAATAAAATAAAATTTCAGGCCTCCAGCTCCAGCCAAGTCTTTGCCCATCCTGGAATTGGGATTTGATGGCATTTTTGTTTTTCATCCTGTTACGTGAGGAGAAATTAAACATTTATTAATTATTTATATTCTTTAAAGACAAAATCATTCATATTATTCATATGTTACTCATCCCCTCCTGGGATGAGTTAGAGGGGCCCAAGGCTTACCTGACCTATTGAAACCTTTTCTGCAGGAGCTTTCAGGCCCTTGTTTTACTGGGATGAGCACCTCTGACCCCAATCCTGCACGGGGGAGAGCCCTGGGCCACCCTGCAGTGAGGGAAGGTGATCTCTGAAATCCTGGGAATTGTGGTGGTGGGCAGGGATTTTTCCTGTGGAGACTTTTCCAGGTTTAGATGGTAAACCACAAAGAGAAGGAATTCTGGAAGGATGGGTTGAAACCAAACTATCACCTCCAAACTCCACATTACTTTGGGTTTATGAAAATTCAGATCTGAGTGTCCCATTGAACCCCCCCATGGCTCTGTCACGAAGGACAGAAATTGCTGCCTTTTGGTTAAGTCACCAACAAATGCAGGATTTGTTTAAGGAGTCTCTCCTGTTGTGCTGGAAATGGAAATGGGAGCAGAGGGGCAGGCAGAGGAATCTCCTGCTGTGTCCGTGGCTGGGCAGGAGCTCAGGGGATGCTCAGGGCTGGGAACTCCTCTCTTGCCTTGGCCAGGCAGTGCCCTGGGGTGTCTTTGCTGCTTCTCTCCCAAAATATTGTTTCTGATCCCAAACTGGGTACATTTGGAAGGAAAAGGGAGCCTGGGGTGTTTTTGCTGCTTCTCTCCCAAACCCTTGGTTCTGCTCCCAGGCTGGGGATCTTTGGCAGGAGGAGGGATCCTGGGGGATGCTCTGGGCTGGCTGTGAGGGGCTCCAAGCAGATTCCCCAACAGCTGAAGGGCTCAGTGCTCCCCTTTGTCTGCCTGAGCCTTGCTCACACTTTATGTGAGGTTCAGAGTCACACACCAGTGCAGGGCAAATATAAAAACTATAAAAGCTGAAACTTCAGGCACCGTTTGTGCAGGGCCACAGCTCAAACCACAGCTCAGAAACAGCTCCCAGACGCCCCAAAGAACAAGAACCAAGCCCTTACAGGATGAATATTTTGGCCAAGAGCCAGGCAGGATTATTCTTCCCTGGGAGCTGCGTTGAGCTGTGTCCCCACGGCCAGCCCTGAGTCAGAGCAGAGGCAGGTCAGAGGCTGAGGTGGGACAATCCCTGCTCCATCAACAGGGACACCCAGCACAGGGCACATCCTACTGCCTGCCCTGGGCACCACCTTCCCCAATTACTGCTGGGATTTCATCACCCTGCTGCCTATAAATGCTCCCCACGGGCCTGGGGACACGGCAGGGTGGCTCTGGCACACGGGGCTGCTGTTTGCCATGAAGGTCTCAGGCTCCCTGGTGCTCCTGGCGCTGGCAGCTCTGTGCTTGGCATGTGAGTACCCAACCCCTCGGGATTCTCCTCCTGCCAAACTCTCCTCTCTGTGCTCCCAGGAGCTTCCTGCCACGGCTGGGAGGGAGAAAAGGGGATTTTCTATTTTAATTCTGTTATTTATCACGGTAATAATTTGTCCACCTCGTCTAGGGGGGTGGAAGCTGCTCCCTGCTGGGTGCAGCTCAGAGCTCTGTGACCCAGAGGAGCTGTGGTGCCTCAGAAGCTCCTGGGTTTATGAATTTATTTTTAAATTTCTGTCTGAGAAGGGAGCTGGGGAGGTCCTGTCCCTGCCAAACTGACCAAGCAGGGGGCAGCTGATGATGCTCAGGGGAAAACATCTTTTTAAAGATAAAAAAGGGAATATAAAAAAAAACAAACCAGGGAATCACATCTTTTTATTCTTCTTTTTTCCACTCTGCAGAGAGATTTGAGGGACAGGTTGCTCTTAAAAAAAGGGATCTGGGGGAAATTTCTTCAGCCTTTCCTTGGCAATTTTATTTGTACTAAAAACTTGCAGTAAAAATGTATTTTTAGAGATGAATAAGTGCATTTAAAATAACTGAAGGACCTGCAGGTAGTATAGAAGTTTAAAAGCATTATGAACATTGAAGAAGCAAAATAATGAAAGCGTTAAATGCAAAATTTTGGAACAAAAGAATCTCTTGGTAGCTCTGAAAAGGTTGCTTTGAAATTTTTTCTTCAACTCCAAAATTCTTACGTAAAGCAGCAGTTTCCATGGAATGTGATGGAAATAATTGATTCAGTGCTTCATTAACTGCAGGAAAACAAATAAACAAATAAATATTCCTTCCATTGGAATTCCAGGAAATCTCTTCCTTGAACTTTCTGGTTTATCTTGTCTGTTTGAGGACTTCATGAATCAACATTTTCTGAGCCACACCTTTTCTGCATTCACTCCCCTGTGCAGTGGCTCCTAAAAGGTTGCCAGAGAAAAAAACAACATCTGAATGTTTGGGGGGAGGTGGAATAAATGAAATTGCAGAGTAATGAAATCCAGCCAAAGCTCTGGTGAGAGATGGAAACTCGACCTGGAGCTCCATTTCTGCTCATTTTCTGTCCTGAACAGCTGCATTTGATGGGAAGGGTGTGAACAGCTTTCTGAAAAGGTGTTCTTGGGGAAAGTTGAACCTTTGAAGATCAAAAAATTCTAAATTTATTCTGAAAGACAATTGCTGGAGCTCTGCTCCAGAATACATTAGGAGCGTTCAACCTTTAAAGATGAAAAAAAAAGGAAATTTAATCCAAAAAATGGATATGCTCCAGAGCATAGTCCTGCTCCTGTGCACAGAAATCCCTCGCGGGTCCCTCCTGCCCCTGGAAGCCGCAGGAGAATTGAAGATGTGGGACAGCAGAGGGACAAAACATCCCTGAGGACAGGGAGACATGGGCCAGCAGCCAGAGCCGAGTGCTTGGGGGAGGCGGAATCAGCGCGGCTCGGGAGGAGCTCCTTAAACCCCGCCCGAGGGGAATGCGGTAAAAACAGGAGTCAGCCTAAAATCCACATTGAAACACTCCTAAAGTGGGATTGTGAGCCAATTGTATTATTACTGTTATCTGGAGATAATATTGCATTTAATTTCTATATATATTTTAAAAAAAATCTTATTTATATATTTATATTTAAATTAAGTTTCTTTATATTTAAATT
>VZTB01008767.1:0-14018 GCA_013397245.1 Thryothorus ludovicianus
GGGCACTGGGAGCACACAGGGGGCACAGGGGGCACCGGGCAGTACTCACCCTGGTCGATGGAGTGCTGGGGCAGCTGGCTCAGCTGGCTGTTCACCACCCCCGCGTACGTGCGCAGGAACTCCTCCTCGCTGGCCGTCAGCTGGGGACACAGGGGACACACAGGGGACACCTCAGCACGCAGCAGAACCAGAGCCAAGGCCCTGCAGGCACTGCCCAGGGACAGGCACCACGGCAGCCTCTGCTCTGCTGCTCCCCACCTGCAGCACCCCCTGCTCGTGCCCCCCGAGCAGCAGCAAGGGCACGGCAGCCAAATGGGACATCACCAACTCGTGGGCAGGCTCAGGCACCCCAAACTGCTGCTTCACTTGGCCCTTTTTCCAACAATGAAAAACTTAAAATCTATATATGGTAGTTCCAGGCATCGCAAGCCTCATAATATTTAAGCAAAAATCAATTGTGTTTAACTGATAATGGTTAAATCCAGGATGGCTGAAACAATTCAGCATTAAAACCAGACCACCACCTGCCCATCTCAACAAGCACTACCCCAGCTGGCCCAAAGCTGCCCAAAACCCCACAAGAGATGGGCTACCAAGTGCATCTTACGTTTGATCCCATCTTCCTGAGCATGAGCAGCACTCTGACTTTCTGCTGGATGTACATCTCCTCCGGACTCTTTCCGGGGACGCCCTCACGGTTCATTCCCCTCCTGCCAGCTCCTGGATTTCCTGCAGGTACAAAATCAGCAAAAGACAAGCTACAATAAGCAATGGGCTCTAACAGGAAAGAGAAGACAAGTTTCATTTCCAAAATACCTGGTTTTCATCAGTGGGCAGATCCCTGGATATCCTGGGAGAGTGAGGAATCACATCCTTCCCCAGAGAAACCCTTAAACATGTGAGCAGCTAAACTGGGCCTTACAATGCAGCTGAAACATTCACAGAGGCTCCTGTTCACATCCCCACTGCTCATTATCTGTGCTTACGTTACTGCAGGAGTAGAAAAGGAATTCTAAGAACTAGATGAAAGAATCATCCTGACAGAAGAGCCGTGGTTTGGGGTTTTTTCCATAAATAAGCACAAGCAGAATGAAAACAGGATGCAGAATGCACAGCCATCAAGCCTGCAATGGCTAAACAAAAGCTGTGTGAAATCTAAACTCTTAAGTCTTCCTCCTATTTTTCTTTTCTCCTTTACATAACATATAAAAAGGCCATTACATTACTCTAAAAGTTATAAAAATTTATGAAGTGGTTTTGGAGAGAAAGCAGAGCTAAGAGGAGCAGGGAAAGTGCATCATTTAAAAGCTAAGCTTTTGCTTCTTATTTTAATGAAAATAACCATGTCATGGAATAAACAGACTGTGCTATCCAAATTCTATAGCACAAAGCATGATTATACTTTATTATATGAGTATCTGGTAATTATTTAAGTTCTACAAGAGGGTGTTTACCACAGCCAAAATAAGCCATTCAGGCATTCTCTTCAGCTGCTCCCAGAACCCATCTTGAACCACGTTTATTAACAGTAAAAACCTTAACCTGAAATGCAAAAAGTAATGGTGCTTCAAACAACACACTATTGCAGCAGTGTCCCAAAGTGACCCAACCCCTTCCCAGTGCTGGGGGGATGTAACCCCTGAGTGCCCCAAAGGGACCCCCAGGAAAGGTGGGGAGGCTGTTTACAGCAGCCTGGAGTGACAGCACGAGGGGGATGGCTTCACACTCAGGGAGGGTGGGCTTGGATTGGATATTGGGAAGAAATCCTTCCCTGTGAGGCCCTGGCACGGGGTGTCCTGAGCTGTGGCTGCCCCTGGACCCCTGGCAGTGCCCAAGGCCAGGCTGGACACTGGAGCAGCCTGGGACAGTGGGAGCTGTCCCTGCCATGGCAGGGTGGCACTGCAGGGGCTCTGATATGGTTTAGCTCCAACCCAAACCATTCCATGCTACCATGAGTGGGTGGAGGTGTGACCCAGCCACTCCTGCACCACACACACCTCACAGAAGTGGATCCAAAACAGGTCTTCAATCACTTTCAACTCTCAGAACTGGGTCTGGTCCTACACCAACCCAGAAATGTGAATTCCTGAACCTCAGAAATGAAGGGAACACACTACACAAAGCTTGCAGTATCCCAGCAGGTTCAAACAGTTTTCCCAGTAATGTTTTCCTGCAGTCATTACCAAGCTCTCCTCTCACTTCATTTTCATTATTACTTTTAAGGGAAAGTAATCTGGGTGTGGAAACCGTTTAAAATTACACACAGGCCCTCCTGAGTGAGTCAGAAGTAATGCAAACTTCAGCAGCAGCTGCTGGGACAGGCTTTGCCACCCACATTACTGAGCATGGAGATAACAGCAGTCAGAAGTGAGAAAGAGCCATCCCCAGCCCTTCCTGAACGTGTTTAGTGGGGAGATCTGCACAAAGCTGCTTTGCTGCAGATGGTTCTGCTTGGAAACCTGCAGCCTGTACATGTGCAAGGTGAGGACTGTTAGGGTTTTTATACAAGCAGCAAACTGCTCTCTGAAGGGGGAATTAAACAATCCCGTAATTTTGTGTGGTGTCAACTCAAGTAAGTAAATTAGATTATGCTACAAGGTATATACTCCACAGTGCAATTTACTGAGTGCTAACAAGTGATGCCAATAGGCAATGAGCTAAATAAGATACTGAGCAAGAAACATTAAGTTATACACATGTAGAGATTAAAAAACAATAAACATTGATCAAGATACCCAGCCAGTCTGAAAGGCTGTGATTGGTTCTCAATATTATAAATACTTTTCAAAAAATATTGCACTTGAAAAGGGAAACTGCTGTACTAGTAACCAACCAACCTAGAAAAGAAAAATCATGACAACAAAAGCTGAAATGTAGTAAGACAGCTATTGTTTAAAAACAAAACAAAATGGATGGGATATCAATAGGTGGCACCACCCACAAGCACCAAAGTGCCATGGCTGCCTCCATGCCAAGGAGGAACACCCCTCTCCAGCATTCCTCTGCACATCAGATATTACAAGACCTGGTTTGGTTAGTATTCATTGTTTCCTGCCATAACTATCTTTTAGTTGTTTATTGACTTTAAAAAGGGGTGATGGGGATTCCTATCTAAGCCTGGTTCTTCTAAAGTATTCTTCAGCCAAGATGGGTTTATCATGAAGCCACCTCTTGAACAGGAAGGATAAAAATCCTAGAGCCTGCCCATTCAGTGAATGCTTCACACAATTAGGAAGCAGCATGGGGGGAAAAAGCACTCAATATGACTCAAAAAACATGTACAGAGAGGTAAAATTAAGCTTTCAGAGCACCAGCACTTTGCTCTCCCCACACCACACAATCATCCTGCCACCAGTCTCAAAACAGCACTGAGACCCCAGCACAAGAAGTGTGAACATATCTCTGTTTTCTTGTTACATAAAGCTTTCAGAAGACACACTTTAGGATGACAACATTACCCAGCATATGCTACATGAGAAAATTTCCAAACCCACATACAGAGCTGGTCCATGCCCAGAAGACAGCACGATCCACATTTGCAAATGAAGCACTGAAAAATCTTATCAAAGTACTTCTCAGCTTTGTTCTCTCCAGAAGGCTCCATTAATATGCTCCACATTATGAAATGCTCCTCAAGCAGCATTTCCCTGCCCCCACAAATATTTCTGGCACACAGATGAGTGGTCACTGCCCCATCCCCAAGCAACAAAACAGCAGATTTCTGTGCCAACGTACCTGCTCCTAGAAACCACAGGAGATCAGATAAATCCACGTGCTCAGTCCTGATCAGTGATTGGAGCTGGGAAAAATGTATGAGGAAACTGCCCTGTGAAAACAAATGAGCAAAGAATTACAGAACATACACAGCTGAACCCCAGAAAGATCCTTAATTGAACACACCTTCACTCCCAGTCTGCTTCAGAACATGGTCTAGGCAAAATTCATAAAACCACACACCTGTCTGGAGCTGTTAAACATAAGAACATTTTCATGTTTACAGTTTTTTCTTCAGCTGCAAGATTTCCACCCTGACCCTGCCAATGACATTCCCAATCACTTGAGAATGAATTGCATTCAAGCTTTGCATTCTTAAGGAAGCTTTCAGCATAAAACCCAACTGATGCATCCTGGCCTCAGCAAAGAAGAAATGGGGTCTCAGCTGAATTTCTGGGAATCGTGTCCTGGATGGCTGGCCCTGCAGGAACAGAGGCCAAAGGCTGGTGCAGCCACAGAGAATGCACTGCTCTATCAGATGTGGAGCTGGTCTCTCCAGGTGAGGGTGAGGCAGATGTGCAGAGCCAACAGGAAACTTTGGGCTGCCTGTGCTTACCTCCAAACATGGATCTACTCCCCAGCAAGGCTGACCCGTGCATTCCAAAAGCTGCAGTGTTAGTCAGAAATGGCTGCATTCTTCACTAAACTGTGTTAAAAGACTAAATGCTTCAAGCTTGTCCTGCTGCATCCAACACACTGCAAATGGACATAATTGGGTCACCTAATTCTCCCTTGTTTGCCAGGCACAGGCAATGAAATTTAGTTCTCATTTATTTTTAAGATGATTCACACAACAGAATAATAAACAAGCAAGATCTATACATTAGAGCCAGCACTGCCTGCCCAGCTTTGCCACAGCAGTGGGTCTGGAAACACTCCCTCCCTCTGCCCAGCAGGGCAGGAGGTCGGCAGCAACAGATGGCAAAGCTGTGCTGCAGCCCAGCACTCCCCTCCCCACGCTGCCTGCTCCGGGCTGGGTGAGGATCCCAGGAATTCCTCCAGCCCAGCAGGACTGGGCAGAGCAGGAACGCCTGACATCCCCACCTGCCTCCCTGCAAAGCCTGTCCTGGGCTGGGGAGAGGCCGGGCAAGCCCGGCCCTGGGCAAACCAAGCTCCAGCAGCACCTTGCACTGAACGCTGAGCACTGGAGCTGCAGCTGCTGGCAAGGCAGGAGGCCAGAGACCAGAGGAAAGCACACGAGGGTTTGGAAAGAGAAGGTGGAGGTACTTCTGCACCTGAAAACACCTGGGCTGCTTTACAAGGATATTACCCAAGCAATGTGATAGCTAATTCCAATTTTCCCGCTACCATTAAGGGATACTTCCTCACCTCTTCTCATTGATACTTGTTCTCAAAAATCTCTAATGAAAATAAAATGTATTTCTTCCCAAAAATGAATTAAAAGACCACAGTGGCTTTCTCTTCAATTACTGATCCCAGACACAGCAATACAGAATGAAAAAACACTGTAACTGCAGTGAGCCTTCCCTTTTCTTCTTTGTTCCTAACTAGGTTTAGAACATCAGCTACTGGGGTTTCACTTAAAAAATGCAGACAAGAGAAATCTGTACTCAATCTCAGTTTAACTTGACTGTTTCACCAACAGATGGAAACAGCTCCTCAGGAAACCCAAGCCTCACCAGCAAGAACTGTTTTGACTGAACGCCTTCAGAAGAAGATTCCAGCACACAGCAACTGAAAACTACAGATTTGTAACTCTATTTCCTTCACTTCCACCTACACTGGTATAAATGCAAAACCTGGAAGGGACTTTCTGCTGGACAATGCCACAGATCAGCTCATAATTAAAACAAAAAATTGTTCTGACTCCCCTCCTTTAAATAAATAAAAATTTCACATCTCAACAGAAAAAGAGAAACATTTAAAAAACCATATTTTTATAAATTTAGCATAAAGGAAGTTGCTTAAGCATCTCATTCAGTTTTAAAGCCATGCTTATTTAATGCAATAAGAAAGCAACATGAGCTTTTGTTCCTTCAAATTTCATATTCAGACCAACACTGTAATCCTCTGTAATGCTGATATTCCTAACAACCACATTTTACTGGTATGGGAAAACACAAAGTGCAGCTAAGGAATCTGCACAGCCTAAATTAAGGGGGAAGAAAATAAGATGGCAGTAAGCTGTTGGAAAATGTAGTATTTTACATATTCAGTCTTAATAATTTAGGGTACTTAGAGCAGCCATCTGGCGAGTTCTTTAAAACCTAAGTCACAGCTGACTACCTCTTTAATATCTCGTAGCATTTCCAGTTATAGCCAAAAGAAACCCAACAGGAGTTAGTTCAGCTACAATTTATTTTTTTTGTTGAATCTGACTGGTCCTGTTCAAGGCAGTTAAAGCCCTCAATTAATGGGATAGGATTATAAAGCTCAGCTGAGGAGTTATGGTGAATAAACCCGAGCACTGCAGGTTCCCTTTGCTCTACACAAGTGCAGTTCAGAGCAGCAGGAAGGGGTCCCTTTGACTCTCTGATATCATTATCCAGGGTTAAGCCATTCCCCTCCACAGTTCCACCACGGAGCACTTCAGTGCTTAAACGTGGTCATACTGGGAAGCTTGGAAGTGCAAGGGGATGCTGCCCCTAATTTAAGCCTTGTTAATTTTCAAATGACATTTTTCAGAGAACAGTCAGAGCCCGAAAAAACCTTCCAAGCTGGAGCCTGAAACCTGAAGTCAGGAACCAGACTCTGCAAAAACCCTGCTACAAATTTTCCTCTAATTCATTCCGGCTCATGACCTTCAGACACAGGCAGCTGGAGACTGGATTAATTCCCATCTCCAGAGGGATACAATGAAGAATTCATAACAGCTACCTATTTATAGGTGAACAGTAAGAACTGAAATATTTAATACGTTTTTTTTTTGTCTTCATTTCTATGTTCAGTGCTACCTTTTAGCTGACTTCAGAATCTGAACCCCAGTGTCAGATTTAGGTCAATTTACTGCTGGAACTCCCATGGTAGGTTCACATCTTTTAAATGTTAGATTTAAATTTTTAACGAAACGCTACAGTCCTCCTTCTTGAAGAAGGACAGGAAACAGCCCCAAACGCTGCCATTTCTTCATGAAACATTTATGAACACAAGCAGGGGTTTTTCTCCCTGGTGCTGGATCACCTTTCAGAGCTTCAAAAATGGACTTCAAAAGTAGCAATAAAGTACATTCTATAGAGCTTCCCAAAACACCAGAATAGTTCTGACATCAGTGCTCAAGATGACTTAACAAGTAAATCTAAAAAGTCCTACTATCATAATCACCACTTTCATGAAATTAAAATTTGCCTCCTGACCTTCAGGCACACACAAACCAGATGATTTCCCTCCCCTTCTCTCAAGGAGAAGACACCTCTCACATCTCACACAGTTAAAAGAGGCAGCACAGGGTTTTAGGTAGTTCACGTCAGTCAGCTTGAAGCCTCTGAAATTAAACGTAGTAACAGCAACAAAACCTGAAAAAAAGCCTTTCATTTCACAAAGGTATTCACACTTCAAAGATGAATGTGTCAAAAATTCTTTAAAAAGTGACAACACTTTATAAACAGCAGTTTACACACAAATTGCATCCCAGTCCAAGAGACAATTCCAGCAGTGTTCCAATTCCTTACTCACAGTGGTCACCAACAGCTGGATGGACAGAGCTGCTCTCCTCCCAGCCTTCCACACAGGCTCAGACTCCTCTCCTCCTATTTAAAACAAAGCTACAAATCTTCCAGGCAGGAAATTAGGCCCTAATGACAGATAGCCAAGGATTTAACTACCAGGTATCCCATTGAAGAATTACTGCTGTAAAAAGTGTTCAGCATCCATCATTAAAACAGAACAGTACAGCAAAGCTTTATGTGGAACTATCTGTAAATATTTTATTTCAGAAACAGAAAATTAAGTTTCCAGCACAGAGACCTAAACTTGAGATGCCTTTTCTTGTCTCTGAGAAATTAGCTCTATTTTCATAGTTTGATATTATTTCGGAACATAAACTAGTGAGAAAATGGAGCAGCAATAATAGGTACAAATTATCACCTACTTACAGGAATCAACAAATGATTTTCAGTGTATCCACCCCATTTTATACGGCTGGCATGCCATGCGTTGTACAAACACATACCCATGGAACACCTAGGAGGTGTGATATTTTTTGACAGACATTTCTCACTGCAAATGCCTGTAAATCTTTTACAGTAGAGAGATTATGGCTAACTAGACTTTTTGAAAGCAATTAAAATGTGAGCTGTTATTAGGTTGGTGGCTACTTAGCATTTTAGTATTTTGCAACAGTGTATCAAAGCACATCGTTAGGACCAGACACTCTCAGATTAATAGTTCTTTACTACCAAAAATTGTGTAACCATTGGACAACAACATGAAATAGTGTGCTGGCCTCATACATCAATATAATTTGCTGTAAAATGTGATAAACACAGTCCTTATGTCTCTTAATTACCTTGCCTCTTTAGAAAAAAAACAAAAACAAAACTTCTGTGCTACTCCCCCCACGGATGCTCTGAAAAACCAAAAAACAGCACAGAAGATGTTTCAGTCCTGAATCTAGGTTTAATTTTCAAAACTATTTGAAGAGATCTATTATTACTAGCTCTTGCTGTGAGTTGAACTAAGAATTAATGGCTCTTTGTCTAAGGTGGCTCCATGCCTTGATCATCTCTTTGGGACTACCCAGAACACAAACTCTGCTCCTCAGTGACCCGTGAGCAGCAGCAATGTCACTGCAAAATGAGACTTTTGCTCCTCAGACCTTCATAAAATAATGATCCAAGAGACTTTTCCTGGAGAGTGTTCCATAGATTGGTCTCAGTATGCCAAGTATGCCAGCTTCTCTCTTCTCTGAAGGACTTATCAGGAACAAAAAGCACAAGAAAAGGAATTTTTTTCCCTTCTTAGGTCACCAAACAAGACTGTGCTGCAAAGGTACCTGATGGAGAGAGGAGGGAGGAAGGAAAAAAGTCCCTGTCAATGTTAAGAGAGGACCTCTAACATCCAGTAGTTTAAAAAAACTCCTAATTACACACCAATTTTACCACAGACATTTTGCCTTCCCTTTGTTTTGCCCAAGTGGATTGCAAGGAAGGAAATCTTGCCTCCAAGAAACTTCCTATTTCTCAGGAAAATGGATGCAATTTCCTTCCTGGCCAGCCTCAATTCCGAGTGTTACCTTGATTGTGTGAGCTGTGACATAAAGCTGCACGAGGTCAGTGGCCTGACAGCTGAAGGGTCCCTTGAGCACTGAACAAACACACGTGGGCTGCAGAGAAAAACCCACAGACTGCAGGGCCTGAAGGGCTCCTGCAGGTCCCCACCACTTCTGGGACTGATTAATTCCTGAGCACAATGGGAGAACCACAGGCAAGACAGAACACACATGTTAAAGGCAAGCATATGTAAAAATATTAATTTAGATTAATCAGACTCCAATACACAACAACAGCAACAACAGGAGTGAGCCCAGAAACCACCAGAACTGATTCCTGAGAGTGGCTGATTCTGACACAAGCTAAACCCCTGCAAGACCCCAGACCCCTCAGGGAGCTCCCTAGAGCAGGACTGCACCCAGCCACCACCAACGGAGGGCAGAATGGGCAAAGGGAACCACTGAAGGGCAGGCAGGATTCTGCAGCTCCCAAACCATGAGCACAGTTGGAATCACCTCTGGTAGGGTTTGCTGCTCACGAGAGGGAAGGAGCTGGGAGCAGCCACCTCCAGAACTGCAGCTACCAAGAGCAAGGAACTGAGCACACGGGAAACAAGGGGCCAAAACTGCAGTGCCTCACACGTGCTACTTCACACACTTTATTTAATAAAGATCAAAATGCATTTTGTAGAAGTCAGTGAACTAAGGATCCTGACAGTGAAACAGCAAGAGAGCAGTTGCAGTTTGATTGAATTGTGAAAGGCTTATTTTACCAAGTTCATTGTAGCTGCTGAGCAAGATTTCAGCAATAAAAGTTCTGTTTAGCAAAATCTGGTGTTTCTGACCTCTGAAGTTAAGCAAGACCTTTCACGAATTCCACATAAACCAACGAGTATCATTTGGCATCTACAGACATTCCTGAAAAAAGGCAGCTAAGAAGACATGAATGCTCCTATTTTTCTCAATTTGGCACCAGCTCTTAGTTAATTATATTGTAAGTGTTATTGCTGATTGGTTTTGCATAAACATTCAGTTAACTGTGTTTATTTTGAAGTCTGATATTGCCTCCCCCGACCAACTGAGCAAGCTGCCAAGGCACAAAAAAATTTCCAGTTTCCCCCATAAGATCCAACACACTCAAAGTTAGGAAACTCCATTAAAATTACATGAATATGGCAACAGGCACCAGAGATCCCTGCAGCTGCACTATCTCCCCCTCAGTTCTACAAAAAGCCTTCCTTCAGTAATTCACCTTAAGCTGTTTCAGGATTTATATTCCTCCTTTACAGCAACTCTGCTGCAAAAATTTAGGTCACATTTCCTTTAAGGGTGCACGTCCATGTGTACTTATTTAAAGCTCAAGGAAATTAATTAAAAGCTCCTCACTGACTTCACTGTGCATTGAATCAGGACCTGGATGAGTTCAGAGGCAAAACAATTACACTTTAATTAAATATCTCCACCTTCATGTGAAGTAGTCAACTAATTTTATGGAAGGATAAACTGAGTCAGAAGATTTCTGAGCTTGGTCATGGTCATAAATAGAGTTGATTACTTAAGTTGTCTCCATAATTTTCAGCTGTCCTCATAACACAGAGAAAATGGACTTGCTGAAAAATCAAATAAAATCTTGGTCTGTGTATTTGCATGGAATAAAACAGAACATCCTGGGACAAGTGGAATGATTGTACAAATTTACTGACTCCATCTCTGTTCCCTAATAAGTAGCTCATTTAGTCAGTCACAGGAATTCCAATAATGCAAAAGTTGAAATTATTAAGGGTTTTTTTTTTTGAGAATTTTAGGATGTTTTGCTTGTTTTTAAATAGCATGAATAATTATACCTATATTATTTTTGAAAACAGAAACAGGCCTGCCAGATTCGATAATTCTAAAACCCTGGATGTATTTACTGAAAAGCAAGAAGCAGGACTCCACTTTCTGAATTCAGACCGACATTTAAAGCATACAGAAGCTCTGTAACATTCTGTCAGATCACCAGCACTGAGCAGAAACAAGAATGTGCTTTCCTCACTTTTTTGAACATTTGTTATATAATGCTTCCTCAACACTAAGGCAGAAAATAAATCTGAGTCAGGAGAGTGTTTTCCTTATTCCAGTACTAACTAATGGGTTTTGGTTAATTTGCTGATCTTTGATTTCTACTCACCTCTAGTTTTGCTCACTCTGCTCTGTCTGCACTCTCATGCCAATGGAAGCTCTTCAAAGGGAAAAAGAAAAATGGAAGAGTCCTCCATTCTCAGATATAACAATGAACAAAGTGCTTTGGAGCTTTTTCCCCAGATAAAGTTAAGTTACTTGGTAAGAAGTTTTTAGCACATATCAAACCTATTTACATATAATTTCTCCCTTGCATTTAGAAGCAAGACCATTAAATTACCAACACTGGACGTGGAACAGGTGACAATGTTTTCATTCCAATCATTTTTATCTTTGGTGGACATCATCAAAACTGGGACTAGTCACACACTTGTATCATGCAGTAGCTTTAGCCCAGAACACAAACATTTGGCACATTTGTTAGGATTGCAGTTTTCCCAGTCACTCCTGCACTGTACACCTGATGGTGTGGTGCAGCTGCCTCTGTCCTTGCTGCATTTCAGCAGGAAATCCAATCTTGATGACAGCTTGCAGTAAAAGCAAATACAGTTTAGCCTTTGCACGGCTAGAAGTATTTCTGATACCAAATCCTTCTTTTGGGAAAAAATTCTCCTGGAAGTTTTTTCCAGCATCTCCAACAGCAGCCTCCAAAAGCCCATTGCCTTTCAGTGCACAGCACTTGGGTGGATGTTTGATGCTTCAAACTAGGTCAGATGCTCAGGAGGGTGCTTTGTAGTCAACAGCCAACTTAGGAACTGAAATACTTGGTAAAAAACATAAATGTTTGTGTTGGTTACAGATGACAAACATTTTGGAGAGGAAAAAACTTATATTAAACACATATAAATAGATCTATTTCTGACAAGCTGTTTTCTAGGCAAAGCATCAACCTTGAACAGCTTAACCACATCAGGCACACTTAGGTGTTAGCTCTGTTTGCCATATGCAACTGCAGGGTGATTTTTAGCTTTTGGCAGCAGATATGTATCACAGTCATTGTTAGTAATTCCAAAATCTAGGTTTTGTTTCTGTTCACTTTTGGTTTTGTTTAGAAAACAACACAAATTGTGTTGGAAAAGTCTTTCTCCTCTTGCAAAGTGAAGCACTCAAACCCTGGATGGAGGAAAGGATGGTAGGGAGCAGATAATTGATACAGATTTCCCATAAAACTGGGATTCACAACTTGCTTTCCCAAACACTCAACAGGACGCTCTGCCCAGTGACATTTCCAAGCACTACTTCTGTTCAGACTGGGCCAGAGGCTCCCATTCCCCTGCGAGCCACAGCCCCTGCCAGGGCAGCCCCAGCTCTGGGGATGGCACAGGGATTGATCACAGCCCCTCCTGCCAGCCCAGGGGAGGCATTTCCTGCTGCACATTTCACTGCCTCCCACCTGGACGTCAAGAGGAATCCTGAAAGAACTCTTCTGCCCTCTGTAACTTTTCCACAACTTGTTGCAAGGCTCATAATGAACTGAAAGAGAAAACTGTTTTCAAGCAGATTTGGGTCCAGACCATTACCAACTAAGTTTTCCAAAATGGCCTTTACTCCTGCATTTGTTCACTCTTCTTCATAGATTTATTATTTCTGTGTACCACATCAACTAACACAGCACACAAATCCCCAACAACTCCACATTATACTGAGGGAGCTCTCAGTTTCTCCCAAGATGCCAAAGACACAATAACTGCTGATGCTTCTTCAGCTAAGGGCAAAGTGAAGCCACAGAAATGTATCTGAAGTACACCTGCCACCATTTTTCAGATGAATCTGTTTGTCAAGGCAAAAGTAGCTTGCAGTTTGGTAAGAAAACCAGTATTTTTAAAAGTAGTAATACATAGCTTTCTGCATGCTCCCTCATCTTGAGTCCCTGTACTTTCAAAATAAATCCCACTGAAGTACATATTTAGCCTCATTTTTTCAGCATTTACAGAGAGGCTCTCCTTCAGCAGGCTCACATCACACATGAGCTCCAAAAACAACCAAGGCCAAAGAAATTGAAAGCCTGCAAGTTAAGCAGCCAAAAAAAAAANATTTTGCAAAAAATATGCCTCTCTAAACATGCCTCTCACCATACTGGAGCCAGCTTAGACCAGGACTGTGAACTAGCACACCTAACTTGCCTCCAAAGTCTGCTGGAGTTTGGTGTTTTGTTTCTTTTTTTAAATCCTCACATCTGCAGAATGTCTCATGCTCATCTCGCAGAGCATCAAAGCTCATCCTGTTCAACATGCCAAGATGAGGAATGGACAAATAAAAGATGATATACAACAGAGCAAAATATTCTCTTCTTGAAGAGAAAGCAAACCCGAGTCTGAGAGGCAAAGATGCCCTGATGAAGCACATCTGGATGTTGAGCAGAAACGAGGATCATGTCTCATCTGTCCCTGGAGCATCAATACGCTCTGATCCGGAGGGTGATGCTGTCCCTCTCTCACGTACCTTCCCAACAGGTAAAAAACCAACGTGTGCCAACAAACACCGTCCGTGTAAACTGAAAGTTACCGAGTTGCCTCACAGGCTCTAGGAACGCAATTTTAGCGAAGGCAGGAATTACCCCCGAGGGAAGCCCTTTCCTAGATGCCGTCCGAGAGGCGTTTTCCCAGGCGAGGGCCGGGATGCCCCGAGCATCGCGGGCACACGGCGCTGCCCGCAGCCGGCGCAGCCCCAGCGCCCGGTGCCCGCGGCCGTGACACCTGCCGTGCCTCGCCCCGGCTCCGGAGCTGCACCGGGAGCGGCTTCACCTGCCCCGGCTGGGGCGGGACACCGCGGGACAGGGCGCCCCGGGACCCCCGGGGTGACGGCAGGAAATTCCAAAGGCACCTCCCGTACCTGTGCCGGGGGCCAGGGCCTGCCGGGGGCCGGGCAGCGCGGAGCGGGGAGGCCCGGCCGGCCCGGCCCGGCCCGCGCCTTTGTTCGCGGCCGCGCACAAAGGGCACCGCGCTCACCTGGTGCG
>VZTB01008767.1:14076-24621 GCA_013397245.1 Thryothorus ludovicianus
GGCCGGGGGCGCGCCCCGGGGGCCCCGCTGCGGGACACGGCCCGCACCCACCTGGGGAGCGGCCCCTGCAGGGCCCGGGGCTCCTGCCGGCCCGCCCGAGACCCTCCCGGCACGGAGCGGGGCCGCTGCTCCTAACGCTGCGCTGAGAAAGTTAAAGACACTGCAACATCCAGTACAGCCCATGCTAATCCTGCCAGTACAGAAAATGCCAACCTCCCACTAGAATAAATGGTCATTTGGTCATTGAAGCACTCAAAAATAAAGTAATGCTTCACCTGCATTGACTGAAGAAGAGTAAAATCCCGGTGATGAACACAGACAGGAATTAATTCAAACTAAAACCGAAAGAAGACAGAAGCCACCAAAGGCTCTTCACCCTGCTCCATCACTCAGCTGCGTTATGGTTTCCCACTAGGTTAACAGTGACCCTGCTTCCTTACAGGGTGCATGGGTGAGGCCAGCAAGGTAAGTGCAAAATTCCTGGCGATAAAAATGCTCTGTGTACCCAGTGCTATCTAGTAAAATGCATCTGTTTTCTACCCGGTATTTGACTTAATTGCATAAAGATAGTCACAGTAATGAAATAGGTGGCACTTCCTTTAGCAGCTTGATACTTAATGACATCAAAGCCCGATGCCACTGAAATCCAAACCCCACTGCCAGCTAATGAAGGGCTTAACATGAAAGCCTCTGCAAAGAGCAAACCCAAGCCTCTGACAGGAACAGGAATGGTGCAAATGTGCTGGGATCTGAGATCACTGGCACATACCCACAGCACAGCAGGCAGTAATGATTATTAATTATTTAAGAAAAGAACATAAGAGCTCCAGCATAAGCTGAAAAAAATATGCAGAAGCATTGCTCTGGGATCCTCCAGTTGGATTACTGTTAATTAGCACAGTACATGAGTCTGAGGGAAAGATCTAAAAGCATCTTATGCTAGTGGGAGCATATAATTAAGCCATCATTTGCATCCTTGCAATAGTATGAATTTCCTTACTGATAACATCATGGGCACAACACCATTTTATGACTAAGTCCTGTCTAGCTCTCCTCATTCAGCTGGCTGACTGTACAGCAGTGCAATGCAATCTTACAGATCATCAATTTAACATCCTGCATTTATTTGGAAAGGGTTTTAGCAGGGAGAGATAACACAAGGCTTCCTCTAGCCCAGGAGAATTTTAGATTTATTTTCTTAAAACTGAGCTCCTGCCCCACCTCAGGTTATTCCCTTCAAGCTTACCGAGATGTTTAGCTATGGAGCAAGGTGACATCTTGCCATCAGTCACTTCGTAAGACATGATGGATGAAGAGGCCTCTCAACTATGCTAGCTCTGCAAGAGATAGAGTAAAATATTGTCCATGTCTCATGGGAATGCACAGAGCCTCCCAAAGCAAACACAACGTAGAGCTGCACTTGGTCAAATCCATTACCCTCCCAATCATCACGCTGCCTGACCTAACCCTCAGCAAGGCAATGTTAGAAGTTTAATTATCTAAAGGTTAAGTCTAACATTTTTACAGTATTGTATAAAGACTTGATATTATTTTACAGAAATCTATCAGATTAAATGCATTTTTCTTTTCAATAGCTTCTAATCTCTTGTTTAATGAGGCTGCTGTTTGTTCTAGTCAAAACTTGATGAAACCTTTTCCTCCGAATCCCTACTTGACTTAGAAAAATTCTCTCAATTCACCCCACCCTTCCTGATCCCCAATTCTTTCTTAATCAGCTCTGAAATTCATTTAGGATTCCTTCACAGCACAGCTGCTTCCACCCTCCAAGTCCCTCTGTACTTGTTGGCATCCCCCTCTCATTAAGGGCTTCCAGCAGCATCTGCACACACAATCCCTGCTTTCATTATCCATGATTCAACCACACACAACAAGAATGAAAACTTTCTCTCCAAGATGTGTGTGGTACCCAATGAAGGACTTGTTCTTAGCTGGGAATCTCTTTTTCTTTTGTTAATCTTTTGTATGTTAGACTGAGTCTGATAATTCAAATCCATCAAAATCATGCATCAGTCTCATTTCAGCCACTAATGATACAGCCTGAACTGCCTGGCCATAGGGTGTCATTAACACTGAGCTCTCTATCAAAATGAATTTGACTTTTACAGGCAAAGTAGCATGAGAAACTAAGGGATCTCTTAAGAAATCTCGTATTTTTTCTTTAACACAAAGATAGCTTGCTACTTTTCCATTCAAGATCAAAGAAGAGAAATAACACAAGGAGACAAAGATAGAAGAAAGAGAGACAGAATATTTGAAGCTTCAATTTTCTAACACTTTTTCTTTCAGATCAGTACAATCACTGAATTCACTCTATAGAAAAAGAAGATTAAAAAAAAAGGTTATATACGGCCAAAAAAAGGACTCTGGGAACTTTGCTGATGTGTTTAAAGCTACTGTACTATACAATCCTTATTTCAGAAGTAAAATGATAAACAAAAAACAAAGCACTTTTAATCTTCAAAGCAGTATGATCAATAACAACTTCACAGCACTCGATATTTAAGGATCATAATCTGTATTTTACTCCAGGAAAGAAAGTTGTGTACAGAAATGAGTGATCTGCCCAGGTCCAACACTGAGCTGGGGATGGAACTCACACATCACAAGCTTGTTTGTTAAACACAAACCCATGCTTTCATTTAGCAGTTGTTGTTTTGTTATCAGTTTTTATTTGAGGAAATCATTATTATAATAAATAGATTATGGACTTTTCTTCCAGCCCCCGCAGAAACCTTTGAGATACTGGTGAAAAAGCATCCTAGGATTATTTAACAAAATATTTAGCACAACACACCAATTAACTTACTATACCTGAAATCAATCTAACTATTTCAAAAAGTTACTTAACTATCTGCGAGGGTCAACACGTGAATAGCTTCCCATCAGCAGCAGCTTCCTTGTTAAATCACATTTCTGGTCAGGGCATTCTGCAGGACAGAGCCAGTCTCTGGGCAGAGCTCTGGCTCCTGACCCTTCACAGCTCCTGAGAAGTCTGAGCCAACACACTGAATCTTGCAATACTGGTCACTGACCTCAGTCTCATCTTTGTCCATCTAAACCACCAGAGATCCTTCCAAGAGCAGAAGTTGGAAAGATGCTCAGTCAAGGATCAATTTAATTGGAATGTTATAACTGTCTGCAGTACAGGAATTTGCAAAAATCCTGAAATATTTACAAACCAATTTTAAAAAGTTTCTCCTGAAAACCTCTCAAACTACAAGGAAAAAGATTTCCATGCCATTGTACTGTAAACTTTTTGCAAGTGCTGAGAGATTTAATTTACATAGTAATGCTGCAAGCAGGCTGGGGGTGTATGGGGAGAGAGTTCCTTAGCACCAGTAATGAGCAGAAAGGAAAAGAAGGCAGCTCCAGTCTCCACAGACTGTTTTGTTTCCCATAATTTCAGAGTCTAATAACGCCTTTTAATAAGCTGCTCTCAGCTATGAAGCTGCAATCAGCCTTTGTCAGAGAACACAATGCTGTCCCAGACAAGAAAATAGTTCTGCTGGAATGGACAAAAGACCCCTCCTCAATAAAGGCTTTCCAAAAACAGGGAGAAAAAAGTTCTATCACTGAAAACCAAATTATGCTGTCTATACTATGTATCCTTTCATTTCTTAAATGCTAGATGTCAGAAGTATATCTGTCAAAGCAAAATACAGTCTAGAAACACATTCTCTAGTCTACTCCAGTCCTAGTTTACAATTAGACAAACTTGCTAATTTATAGGGTATTTATGCCCTATAAGTGCACTCTAAATGATGACTGACCATGTTAATTTTCCATTTATAGTCTATGCTACCCACTTAGTCTCTGAGCTAAAAATTCAGCTACAGGAGATTTCAAATCCTCCCATGCCAAGTTTCTCCAGCATCCAGTGGAGACACAGACCCTCCCCTTTCCATAGCACCAGCACTGAGGCTGAGCAACACTTGCACTGATCACAGAACAGCTTTCCCCCTCTTTCAGAACTTGTTTCTACTTGCAAGTATTCCATGCTCCCTCTGAATTAACAGCAGCGTGCAGTTATACACCAGAGCTGGAGGAAGAGCCAGGGAAAGAGCATCTCATTGCCATGTCCTATCAATTCCCTGTCCTTTCAATACACAAGGTTAACTGACTCCAGAAGCCTCCCCACAGGGCTGCCATTGTGCTCAGCCAGGGCTGGGACACAAAGTGCTCATTCATGTGCACGGCAAACAAGCAGCCAAGGGCCAGTGATCAGCATCCAGGCTCATTCTGGGTCTTCTGCAAACAGTTTGTAGAAAGATGGCATTTCAATACACTACATCCATTTTCCAAAGCTTCCACGCTTTCCTAGCACAAACTACTTAGTAGGGAGTCCAGACAAAAATTAAGACTGTGAAGAATCACCCCAAAAAAATCATCAGGACCACTTTTTAAAAAGATCTGCTTGCTACAACCACATGCAAAAAGATTAAGTTTTAATAGTTAGAGAAATACACATTCAGAAAAGTTCAAAACAGCTAACTCTTTCTAAAGACAGTCATACCATGCTTTTGTTTTAGAGTTCCACTTAATGTTCAGCCTCAGAGGTTGTTTTACTTAAAGAGTACAGACACCAATGCTCCAAAGTGCACTTAAGGCTGTTGACTTTGTATCTTCTGGTTAAGGACCCAAGAGGTTTAGGGCTTGGGTTTTTTGTTTTGCTTTGCTTTTTTTCAAAATGTTAGAAATAGAAAAACCAAACGCAGTATGACCAAAATCCAATGCTGCTGATAACTGGAGACACAAGCCTCACGAACCTCTTCATTGTTTTGCCTTTTCTACTTCAACGCTTGCAAGAGCAAAGACTTTGTCTCCTGATCCTGGGGGGGAAAAAGCATTTTCAGTAAGTATTAGTGGAAATTGTGAATTACCTGATATACAATTTAAATCAAGCAAAACATCTGAGATCCAAAGAAATCAAACTTTCATTGTGAAAACTAGAACACTTGAGCTAATTAAAAAAAATCCAACCCACCCAGGCTTGCCAGGTCTAGAGCAGCCATGTCCTAGTGGGCCTGGCTGGGATGCAGCTCCCTTTCCCCCAGCTCCCTTTCCCACTTCTCTTGCAGAGCTGTGAGTTGTGTTTGTAGCTGGAATGGTGTTGCTAAGACCCCTCTTGAAGGAGAGGTTCTCACCTTGCTTCCTCTGGCGGGGAGAGCAGAGCTGAAAGGCAGGGCACCAGACAGTTTATTTGTACCCTGAGCTAGTCTGGCACATTCCTGCCATTCACAGCTCTTTCATCCCAGTTTTAACTACTGCTACAATGAACTGTCGTGCTTATTTAATGCCTCTTGTAACTGAACTCTTGATCTTGTTGACACAATCAGAGGTATGCCAATTATGGCAGGAAGAGTGCTTTAAAGCTGTATTTTGACAATGTGCCAATAACTGCCAAATTCTCTGCATCAAGCAGAGGACAAGGCTCTCCTGAAGAGAATCTTTAATGCAAAAAAGATCTGTGTCTAATTCTAAGAGCAGCATCTCTTAGACAGAGTATTCAAGCCTTCAGAATGATGGGCACCCTTGGCATTTCACAGACATTTGGCATTGGATTTATTTGCTATGTTACTTTTTCCTCTTGATAGTGTATCAGAATTTCATTGTTAATAACACGTATTAACACTTAATGACATGAAGCTCTCGTTCATGTTTTGTCTTTAGTAGGGAAACCAGACATCAGTGTTCAATGAGGCAAAGGAATCAGAAGTTATGAGAATGAAAACTTACCAAGGTCAGTGGAGACTCTCTCAAATTGGCTCAGGGCTGTGCCAGCATTCGTTGACAAGAACATCTCATCATCACCAGTGAGCTAAATCAAAAAAACACCACAACTGTGAAGCTGATGCCCTAACTGTGCATATTCCCACCACATACTTGTGCATCTGCATGAGCTAGGACAGGTTACAGCAACTGTCCATTTGCAGCTTTTAAGTGGCAGCGTTATCTACCATAATGAAACCTAAAACAAAACCAGAAGCTACCTCCCCTAGCACTGAATTTTCTCTCCATGGCTCCTGTCAGCCCAGGCAGTGTCAGACATGCCTGCACACACAAGTTTAAAGTGGATTTCCAGTGGTCATTTTTTATTTAAAGGTCACACTGTACCTGTGTACCTAAACTATGCCAAGGTGTCAATAACTTTTTTGTCACATGGGCAGTACAGTAATGAACTAAGATCTAAGCTTACTATCTACTGAGGAAAGCAAAAAAAAGCAGTCACTGCCAGCTTTGACCATGTTAAGAGCCAATGACCTAGAAATGGTTCTCTTCCTTTAAAGTGACATTTCCCCATGTATATTTTACTTTTATGTACGTGCTCTGATGCCTTGTGACAGATGCCCATAAAATATTTACAATAATGAAGCAGTAACCTACATTTGGAAGGTTCAGATATTCTAAGTAAAAAGTCACTCACTTAATTAGCCTCAGATACACATCTTTATTACAGCAAAGCATATGTGTCAAACTCTTCACAGTGTTTGCGTCAGTTCATTTATTAGAAATATAAAAATCAGGTGCAGACATTCAGGATGATGTTGGAATGAAGGAAAACGTGTTACTTACCTGCCTTTGCTGGCTTTGTAAGCAAGCATAGAGCTACTTAACACTTTGCAACGCTGTGCAGACAAACATGCAGTATTTGCTGTCATTGTTCACATCCAGAACAGATGTGAGACTGCTGTCCTAGCAAGCCCTCTGTGCAGCTACTGATCATTTTATAAGATTAAGAGGATAGGTCAGAGTGTGGTGAAGTGGCTGGATGCTGTGGTCCAAGGAACTCATTCCGAGAGGATTAGATAGCTTCACGCATTCAGTTCACAATCTTAACTAGCCTTTACATATTTGCAAAACATTTTTTTCCCTGACAGTCAAGTAATAAAATATTGTGAGGGAAAGCCTTTGCTTTGGAAACAACTTGGATTGCAGCTGCTTTAAATACTGCACTTGGTCTTTTCCATTACACTCATTCATTTCCTAAAAAAGCTTAAATACAGAGATACACAGCAACCCATTTTCTTCATATACCATCCACAAAGAGAAGTAACTTCTCTTCCTCCCTCTGGTGGCAAACCCAGGCCTTTTTCTGCCACTGATAGATCACTGGGGCAACAATGCATTTATCACTCAACTCTGCAATTTCTTTATCTCATACCCATAAAAGTGAAGCTGGATGCATGTCAGAGGTGTTGGACAGTTCCTGGTGAATTGGTGGTGGATGTCCAGGAAAAGACTTGTTTTGTAGCTTTTAAAAATATGATCACCTTGTACCAGCTGGTGTGTGATTCATGCATACAGCCCACCAAAGGAAGTATTTAAAAGTAGAAACAGCCTTATAGAAAGGTACCAAGCTATTTGATACATGTTCAGCTTCAGAAAGTTTGGCATTTATGTAATATAACAGCAAGTTGCATTTTATCATTTGCTTAGAAAATTGTAATTTCTTCTTTTAATTATTTCTAATTCCTTCTAAATTGGCAGAAAACTCTATTCACCTGACTATCATACCAACCCCTTACCTTCTCACCAAGCTTTCTGAGTGCAGTCAGGATTTCCAGTTTCTGTTGGGTGTACAGATCTCGTGGCAACTTCCCAACCATTAAGTCTCTGTCCATCTGCACACCAGGGAGAAAAAAAGTCAAAATATTTAAGCTTCCCATTATTTCACCCAACACAACAGCATGAGAAGTGCAACAGCCTAAAAATATCATCAGTAGTCATGGACCCACAGCAGTAAGGGACAGAGCTATTTATAATTTAAAAGAAATCTGAGAAGTTTTTCTCAACGCTCAGAAATGTTCTTTACCCCTTAACAGTGACTTATTTGACTTCTCCAAACTTGCATCTCTTTTTATTAAAGAATGATAATCATTTAAAATCATGTATTCACACATCACTGGTACATGGAGGAATCAGATTTGATTTCACTTTATCTGGATCTTCATTTCAGTTTTCAGAAACACTGAGTGCACTCTCCAGCCCTCAGTACAGTAACAGACTTTCTGTTTGCAGTTTCCTCAGTTCACTTTGTCAATCTCATTTTTGCCTCAAGGCAGGAAGGTAACTCAAGAAATACACATGGCTGTCCCCATTACCTCAATAAACACTTAAAACTGAACAAATACTGAAAGAGAGCTTCTGCATCTCTTTTAGACTTTATGACCAAGTTTTCCAGCACACTCAGTGCTTTCCTTGCAATCCTTACATACTTGAATCAGTCTGCCTCAAATAAACAGTTTTTGCAGTAAAACAGAAGCCTTCACCTCTGCCAGCCTTGTCCTCAATTGCCTCGGCTGCTTCTTTGCAAACATTCTAATCACTTCTGGAGTCTTAAATGCTTGGCTGATGGCTGCTTGTATGGCCTGCAAGGAGAAAAGCAAGAATGACCAGGGCTAACAGGAATCACAGATGACAGCAGCAGGATGAGATTACTGAGGGCTGGAGAGCACCATTAGTATCCTCTGCATCATCTGATACACAGAGCTCATAAAAAAATTACCTTTATGGAGGGCTTAAAGAATCTTCTAATTAATGTAACTAGACTGAGAAAGAGCTGTGAAACTTTTCATTACTATTCAGGTCCTAATTTCCTGCAGTGTTAAGGCTCTAATTCATCAATGAGTTTTTTTCCCTTTTAAAATGAAGACACCTATCCAAGTTTTTTATATATACAAGTGAATTAAATTATAAAAAAAATTAGTTACATGGATCTGGATTTCACATAAACATTACAGTGAATCACTTGTATCTACTTGCTGTTTCATCAGCTCCAGGCAGAACATGAACTTTTCCAGCAACACATCATCCTTACCAGTTGCATGCCACTGAGCTCATCCACCAAAGTCATATCTCCAGACATAATCTTCTTCAGGGAGTCATTGAACTCGCTCAGCTGCTCTAGAGTTTCTTTTTTGGTCTCTTCGTACTCATCTGCATCCAGCTCCTCTCTAGGGAAGACCCAGAAAGAGACATTAATTCCCAGGATTTAACCTGAGACATCCCATGGAGCGAAGGGCAGTGGGCCACATCCCCAGCTGCACTGAGGAGTTCCCACCTCTGCAGGCTGCTCTGCTCTGGCCCTCTCAGCTCATGCATTGCTTGGGTTTGCTCCCCTCCCAGCCACCTGCGTGCTTGTGCAGTCACTGGCAATAAAAAAGCCCTAATAATAAACAAGATACCCCACACCTGGAGCAGCATTTAGAAGTATTTTTGGATCTCAACAAAAATAAGCGGTGAGATTGTCTTGCCCCGAGCTGTGGTGAATGAGATTATCTGAGAATCCTATTTCCTCACCCACAGCCATCCCCTTAGGAATAACTGATCCTAAACCTTGCCCACTTCCCAGAACAGCACCACCACCCCTCACCAGTTCCAACTGGTACATACTGCTTGGACAAGTTAGAACTAGAGTCAGAGAAAGCATCTAAACACAGGTGTTTAAATGCAACTACTAAAACAGATAAAAGCCCAATCTTCTTGATAATTCACTGCCTCGAATTGTATCAACCCACAGAAGACTAAGATAAAATCACATGAAAAGTTAGACAAACTAAAAACAAAACAATGCAAAACCCCCTCAGGCATACAGAATTATAAGATATACCAAAAGAGCCACAACAGCTATTTGTTCACTGCTATGAAAAATCCCACAGAAAAACTGTTTTTTGTGAACAGCTATTAAAAGTCACACTGAAATACAATATTTCAAAGAAAATACTAAGTATTTTTGCTTGCATTTTTCTCATATATATAAAACAATGTTAATAAAGGTTTTTAAAAGTAATTTTTACTATGGAAAGCAACAATTTTTATTACCTGCATTCTTCCAGGTCTTGAAGTTGCTGCATTAATCTGTCCAACTGCTCCTCCAGGTTTTGTTTTAGTTTACTGGTCTCTGTTGTCCCTCTTGAAGCCATTTTCTGTCTTCATATGAAAATGTTTTTACATGACACTCCTAAGAGAAAGTACACTTTTTTATTTGCATCAACAACTTAAAACGTATTTAAAATGCTCTAAATATTAAAATTATGCAGTATCTTGCTGATGGAATGTTTAATCACAACACCCGGAGATCTTTGCAGTGGAAATACAGAAATGCCAGTCTGAGTGTACAGAATTATCTTCACAGAAAGAGGCGCTTCACCAGGGAACAGCCACAGCACACAGAATCAAGCGAGTGTCAAATCAAGTAGCAATTACTGAAGCAGAAAGACCACGCTGTATCAATCTATAGATCCGACTCTCAGCGGCCCCTTGGAACGCTGTTCAGGGTTCGGCAGGTGCAGGTGTCTGAGGCAGCACCAGCGGCTGCGGAGAACCAGCGCTCTCGAGAGGAACCCCGCGCTCCCCGGGGACGGTCCCGGGGCGGACACAGCGCCGGCGGCCGGCGGGACCTGCCGGCCCCAGAGCCGCCCTGAGAGACCGATCACCGGCGGGACATGCCGGCCCTAGAGCCGCCCTGAGAGACCGATCACCGGCGGGACATGCCGGCCCTAGAGCCGCCCTGAGAGACCGATC
>VZTB01008778.1:0-15811 GCA_013397245.1 Thryothorus ludovicianus
AAAAAATCATACAGTAAATATCTTTGATAAACCCAACCCAACACAAAAATCACAACCAACTGTTTCCATTCTGGTGGGTGTAAATTGCCTGGTTTTGCAAACCTGTTTAGGATTTCACATGATATTCTTATAATTCAGTCCTGTGGTGTTTGATTGACAGAACTATGGAAAATGAAGATTGAAAGGCATGAGCTGATTTATTTCAACATCCTTCTCAAATCAAAAATAGACTCCAAGTTTAATCTAAGTACCTGTGAACTTTTCAAAATGAACTTTTGAAATTTCCAAGAATGATCAATGTATCTGAATATGTTATTGTTCCTCTCAATGTGATTTTTTTTCCCCCTATGCAATAAGAATTTCTTTTGTTGCAGCCTGTTGCTTCCACAATGTAAACCTGAATTAAGTCAGCTTGTATTTTCTCTATAATCACTTTGTTAGGTAGGGAAAGGCTGCAATAATGTTTTTTCCCTTCTCAAAGTTAAACAAACCAAATTTTCTTAGCCTTTCCTTGTACATAATTTCATCTGGAGCCCTCACTGCACTACTGGTTTACTTTTAGACTTTCTCAGGTTTGTCAATCTTTACATTGTATAGGGAAGCTGAAACCTGGAGACAGTGTTACAAATACAATTTCTCCAGGGCTGACGAGAGGTGACTTATCAGTTCTCTCAACCTGTTTGCACTAAATTTTAAATTGCCATTTGGCCCTCAGTTCCTTTCTACAAATCTGTTACCAGCCTGCACTGATGTCAGGGGATGCTCTGTCTGAGCAACCATATTTCACACGTCTTTGCTGGAATTCATGATGTTTCTCTTAACTCAATCCTCCATCTTTTTGAGGTACCTCTGAACAGCAGCCCTGATATCCAGCACACTAGCCATTCCTTTTGGTTTGGAGATGTAATGATGATGTATTTAGCCTCCTATTCCAAACTGTTGATAAAGAAATTTAACAGTGTTAGTTCCAATACTTACCCTAGCATGACACTCATGGAAAATCATGATCTCTGCCCTTCAAATGCAGACTCAAAGAGTAGTTCTGTGAGTTTTTCATTCACCTCATTGTCCACCCGTCCAATCCTTATTTCTTCCATTTTACAAGATTACTGTGTCAAAATCTTAATAAAGTTACTAATCCCTTCAGGCCATCATTTTATCACCAAAAGAAAGAAGGTTTATCCATCAGGATTTACTATTCCTCACTATTTCTCACTTTTCCTTTCTTTCTTCTCTAAGAATTTACCTCCTAATTTTCCCTGTGACTGGCATAAATCTGAACTGTCTGTTAGATCAGATGGTCTAAAATGTAAAAAGAAATTTCTTATTAGATAAATTTGAAGGCTACATTCCAGAAATAGGTGGAATTATCAAGCTGTACAAGAAAGACATCACAGAAAACCAGTAAGTTTAACACAATAATTTTATACTGGTATGAATGGGGACACAATGTTAGCATTCTCTTAGAATGAGAGAAAATGCCATACTTCATAACCAGCTGCCTCAAGCAGTCCTTCTCAAAACAACCTGGGGAACACCTTTGACACTACAATTAGGATAGTTACAGAATCATAAGTCAACAAGAAATAGCTAGCACTCCATCTGAAGAATCACTTTGCATTTGACTTTTGCACCTTAACATTGACATCAAGAAACCCTGGCAGCACGTACTCAGTTCGGTTTCACAACAGATGTTCAGGTACAAATCTACTTTTTCTCTACTGTTTTTTTATCATCTTACTCCTCTCTGTACCATAGGAACCTGACCTGTCCTTCTTTGAAGGCAAGAACAATGGGGATCAGTATGTGAAATTGTGCCTGAATAACTGCAGAACAGGAAAGAATAGATTTGCTTTCTAACCATGATAATCTCCCAAAAGGGCTGAAAACACAACTGGAAACTGCGTTTCAGAAGGTCACTATTAATAACTGTGAGCTGGTGTTCTGGTTTTTGCTCTGTTTGAAACATGTGTCTTCATGTTTTTTGTGAAGGTGGTGTAAGATTTTTGCAGTACCAGCTTGCAAAACAATTCTTTAGAACCTGCTCTTATAAAAGCACTGACACTCAATTTACCTGCATGCCTCAAAAAGCAAACAGTTGCATAGCTTGATGTAGTTCAAATTTCTTCAGGTCACCTGCTCTTTCCAAAGTTCTCTCAACATGTCATGCATTTAAAAATCCCTATTCATACAGTACTTTATATTTTGGAAGTAATCATTATGGTGGGTGGCAATATAGTTCTGAAAGATGCAAAAGGCAGCCTGCTTGTGAAAAAGATAAAAACGTAGGTCAGGACATTTCTTAGAATTCAGCTGTTTTTTGTAAAACTATTAAAAAACATTAAAAATATTTCTGACAATCATATATGACTCTCTTTCTTAGTCTGCTTTCCTAATATTTTTGACATATCTCGTTTTCAAATTTCAAAGACCCTTCCTAAAACATTGTTTGGACTCCATACTTAGAACAACTCACATTTAGAAAAAGAGTACTAACATTTTAATTCCAGCTAAATAGTCAGCTCCTTTTGTGTCCCATTGTAAATTCTTCAGGCAGAAATTTGTTACTTGAGCTGTAGTGTTAAATGTTAACTGGTTGTCTGGCTGGTTGAAGATAAAACACTTGCGCTTAATTTTCATTTCTTCTAGAATAGCCAAAAAGAAAAAAAAAACAAAACTTTTGATATTAAACTTGTTTTCTTTCTTTTTTTCCCTGAAGGATTTTATGAAAGGAGTAGTACAGTCCTAATTAGAAGAAACACGTAAAAATGTTTTGAACTAAAGCCATGTTTGAGCCACCAGCAAAACAATATGTAATCCAAATCTTCACTTTTAAACCAAATAGTATAGAAAAAGTTAGGATTTTTTTGAAAAATATGCTTGATACTGATTGCAAGAACTTAAGGTTTTGAGTCAGGGGACGATTTTTTGCGAATCTATTGTAAGTCTTCTTAAGCACATCCTGTCAGAAATATATTTCTGAAAAAAACTCAAAATGTAAATTTAGTGTGGAAAAAGCCAACAAAAATGCCTGTTATACTCTCCAAAATTTTGTTTGAGTTAAGCATTCTTAAAACTATGGCAATGGAGAGAAATTCTGTTCATTACTCTAGAAAATGAGGATTGGATTTAACTGACCATGTAGGAGACTCACAGGGAAAAATGCAGGTTTGCATGAATGGTCCTGGGATCCTGGTGGACATTGTGTTGAACACGTATCAGGAGAGTAGCCTTGCATCAAAGAAGGCTTATGACACATTGGACTGTATTACCAAGAATGCAGCCATCAGGTCCCAGGTAATGATTCTCCCACTCTGTTTGGCAATTGTGAGGTCTCATGTGGATTGTTGAATCCCATTTTGGGATCTCCATGGAACAAAAACTTTAGAAGGGGGATGCAGGTGTGAGGAGAGGGTGACAAAATTTTATTTGTTCATCTTTGAAAGAATAAGGTTTTTTTGTCTGCATCTGATTAGAGGATACAAAGATGGAGCAGGATTCCCTAAATATGCAGGATGAAGGTGATGGAAACAAGCTGAAAGGTGGGAAGGTCTGAGTGACTATATGGACAAAATAGAAGATGGTTGAACACTGGAAAGAGTGACCCAAAGAGTCTGTGGACTGTCCATCCTTGGAGACCTTCAAAAGTTGATTGAAAGGGTTCTTGGGCAATTTAATATAATTGGACCTTAGACCTTCATTTCAGAAGAAGGATGACTATGTGTCCTCTGGATATTCCTTTCAACACATATATTTCTGTGATTTGGTTTTTAGCCTTATGGGGTGTATAGCAGCCACTTTCAATGGAATCATAGCAGCTCAGGTTGGAAGGGACCTCGAGAGCTCCTCTGGTTCAACCTTTTGTGTGAAATGGAGTCTAGAGGAGATTATCTAACCCCTCATGCAACTGCATGCTGAAAGTCTCCAGTAATGAGAAAACTACAAAGCTACTGGAGAGGTGTTTCCTGGGGATTGATTGTTCTCACTGTAAAAAATTCCTTTCTTATTTCAAAATGAAATGTCTCCCAGTGCCACTTGTAGCTACTGTCCCTTGTCTTCTCTATGTGGCTTCTTATGAAGAGAGAGAATGATCTTTCTCTTTGTAGCTGCCCTTAAATACTGGAATACTTTGATTAAGTCCTCCCCTGAGCTTTTGCTCCTCCAGGGAAAAGAGACCCAACTCTTTTAGGTTTTTCTCACTGAGCAGGTTCTCCAGACTTCTAATCACTTGTATCATCCCATTCTCGAATATCATAGAAGTAATTTCATATGCGCAAAGAGGATGTGGTATTAAGACTCCCAAATGGAAAAATATCCAGTTTTGAGAAGGTCTGAAGTACATCACTATCACTTAGCTTCTAGGCACCTGTTTGATATACTGAAGGCCTTTTCATCCCAAAATAGAAGCTTATTCTGATATAATCAGAGAAAAGGTAATTTATATTCTTCTCCCGTGTGAGTCAGCATACTTGGTGTTTAATGAATGAAGTGCTTGCTTTTCAGCAAAGGTGGTGTCTAAACCACGTTACTAAAGGAGATGGTCTGAATACACTTTGCCTTCTATGTCTATGGGAATAAAATATCCTTTAGTACTAGCAAATGACCTCTGATGACAGTGGCTCATTTCGGTTCATGACATCTGATATCGGTCATCTTTTTTGTGTTAGAATTTTAAACATATCTTGTCCTGTACAATTAATGAGAGAATATACTGAATATTTTCTCTTCCATTACATGCTGAAATCAGTTTAAATCTTCCATTGTCTTTGGCAGGCCTTAGAGAGAGCCCTGGGAAACCATGCTTGGAAAAATCTCAACTGCTCAGCTACTATAAGAAGTTGGATTTCTTTGTCTTATTGTGACAATGAGAGAAATTAATTTTTCAAAGATATTTGTGCAGTAAGAATACATAATTGACAATTTAAGCATGAAATAGTGTTGGGTCATTGTCAGTGACAAGACAGAAATCTTTTGCGTAGCATTAAATTTTAAAGGAAATCATACCAATAAGAAGGGAAAAGTAGAAAAGATATTTTTCTCAACTGTCTGAAAGAATATTTATAAATTCTTATCTAACACCTAGAGGGAAGAGAAGACTATTAAGTTAACAATATTCACCACATATTTGTTACTGAACAAAAATAATTTAATTTTGCCTTTAGAAAAACCCACAAAGATCAAAATTAAGCCATGTAAAATAAAAATTTATTTACTTTGTAGTTTTACCAAATTTAGTGCAAATATACAAATTATTCTGTTTTTGTTATAACATTTACAAAACATGAAATCTAGTGTTTTCTTCTACATGTCTTTTTATTACAACAATATTTTCAAAAGTGATTGGTACTTATAAATGTAAAAAATGAAACATCTCAAAAAAGATCTAGTCATTGCTAGATTTTAAATCATGTTAAAATGCTGTAGCCTGCTTGACAGATACAGACTCAACGGCGTTAGTGAAATCTGGAGTTCTATTTTTCTTTGATGTACACAGATTTCAAAATATGAATTCAGTGAACAGATTATAAAGATATTTTAATTATGCTTACATAATATAAACTACAGTACCCCTTTGACTTTGTTCTGGTCTAAAATATAATATTCTTTTACATCAAGGCTTTTTGTTGTCTATCATATGCATTTGTTGTTCCATCTGGTGACATAATATCTTGATTCTTAAAAACAAGAATCAAGATGTCTAATTTATTCATCTTTATCTTCCAGAACTCGGACTGCATCAAGTCTTTGTTATACGGATGAGCTCACAGCCCATCCCTGCTTCTGACAGTCATTTAAACATTGAAATCACCTCACTTGCAACTTCTTTCTGCATACTTGGATTTCTCTTCAAATCTCTCATCTTGAATGGTGGACACCACCTTAGTTGATATAAATTTAGTATCCAAGAATGCAGAATGTCAAGGTTTGTGTTTATTCTGTCTGCCATTGGAACACAGTAAAGTTCATCTTTTAGTCATTGTCACTGTGATCAACCTGGCCTTTCTAGAATCTGATCCTACATAGAGATCTTACACAGAAAGTGTATCTTAATTCTTTGTCACTTATATTTCATCACTGAAAAACATTATTTTTGTGTCTTCCCAGTCTACTATGCAATCCAGGTATTTCACTATAAGTAAATTCTTATTTACTGTTGACTTTGTCATTGATGATTTGTTATTTTCTTACAAATAAACAATGACAGAGTAAGGCAAGAGTTGATTATGACATGACACCAATAGATGTTTTAAATATTTTAATAATGATAGCCTATTTGAAATGACCTGAGATTTGTCTGATGCTTGTTATTTAATTTATATTACATGAAGTTTTATCAGTCAAATTTATTCATTAAATTCATACTTTTTTCAAGTTAAATGCCTTGCAAAAAAAAAAAGTAGGTGTACTATATGAATGATACTACCTAAATTAACTTTAAATATCAAAGCAAACAGAAGTTTTTTAATTCACATTGATTAGGTAATATTTGCCTCACTTAGTTCTTTACTTAGTTCAATTTCAGTCATTCTACTACTTAATATCAATAATTTATAGACATCATCTTTCAACTCTGTGTCTCATCTATTACTTATATATGAATTTTAATGGTGTAGCAAAAGAACAAAAAGAAGGGAAACACTAAGGGAAACTTGGAGTATAATAATGGGAGCTAGGAGGCCCTAGTGTTATTCCTTCTATGGCTGATTCTGTGACTGAGAGGTCATTTGAACAGTTTTTCTTACTTATAAATAACACTTAATACATACTGAGAAGAGTAGGTCATTTGAGATTGAAAATTTAATTTTCTTCAGTGATGTTTTTATTTAATACACAAGCAATTTGTCTGTATTCAAAGTTTATTTACATTGTAACTTGCAGCTTTTATGGTATTTATACCTACTATGAATAGGCTATTAGTGTTCATAGGAGTATTTTCTGGACTGATGTTCACTGTTAGCTAATTGAATACCATGTCAAATGGACAATAAACCAAGACAGGAGTATAGGAAAATAAAAGATATTTACTCTCTATGAAAAATGGATTATCATAGGAATGGAGAAGGAAGCAGAAACAGTGAATAAAGACATTTTTGTCCATGAAGAGTATTCATTACAAGTTTTCTTCTTTGGTGAAGAAAACCTGACAGCTTTCCCAAAGTTTTATTAGAGAATAAAAACTTTCATAAACTTGCCCAAATAGAGCGTTGTTTTTTTTAAATTAAGACATTTTATCAGCCTTCAGTAAGTCACTTAGACCCATTAGTGAATGTCAGCTAGTGTTAGACTTTACGTGTGAAAAACAGGTATTAGATGAAAAAAAATTTTTTTTATGGTTTCAACAGCCCAAATGTTATTTGCCTTCTATCTGCAACAGCTCTTTAGTCAAATGTCGGTGTTTCCTTTTCTCTGTGTTGTGCTCTCATCTGAGTGGGAACTGTGAGTTCTCCTTGACCTCTTCCATAAAGAGTTTGCCATGACATGTGTTAAACTGAGATTTTGCATTCGTGTCAAGCATGCCCACTCTCCTTCAAGCCTGCAGACTTACAGGTTTGGGTCTGCTATGAGGACTCTAACTGAGGACTGAAAGTGAGAAGTTTGGGAAAGGAAAGGAGCAGTAATGTATTAAAGTCCTTTTGCTGATTTTGATGGCTTTATATTTATTTAATTAAAGGGTGATTAATTATTTAATCACAATTAGGGTGACAAAGACTATAATAAAGACCCTTGTCCCTGTTAGGTTTCAATCCAAAGTGGTGTTGGGATTTGTTGTTGGGGTTTGGTTTCCTCCCTTTGTTGGGGAATATTAGTACAAATTTTTAAACTATATTGAAATTTGGGAACATGTTAATATTTATCTAGAGAACCATTGTCTCAATCTGAAGAAAGAAAAAATTGGGGCACATACCCTTTTGAAAATATGTGAATACCTTTTTCATGTAATCCCTATTAAAAGTTACTGGGAAATTCTATCTTATTGTATACTAAAATCTCAAATAATAATTTCTGTTGTAGTCCCACTTCCGATGTAATCATTGTGGATCTCTTTAAAAAAAAGAAAAATACTCCTGTAGTGTAGCAAACACAGCAGCAACATACCACAGGGATACAGCTAAATTCTGTTGTTGTCTGTTAAATTCTTTACAGTGAAAAGCTTCCTGCTTACCACTTCTTTCCCAAAAATCATCTCTGATATCAAAATATCAGAGCTTAAATCCACTACCATTTAATGGAGGTATTCTTTCTCTTTGCTTCCATTTTGCTGCCATGTTCAAAACACGAAAGTTTGGAACTTTCTTTGACCTGAATATAAATAACAAAGATCACTGACCTGTAGTCTGCTCTTCTCCCTTTATCAACATTAATGGAAAACAGGGGAGGGAAAGGGAAAAAGCATGCTGTTAGCTATTATCTTTACAAATGACTTGCTAGCCTTTTATTTGTCTTCTTATGCTTCAAACACTCAAAGGATATTTTCAGAATTTCACTAGATGGAGGTTTAGTCCTGAGATGACTTGACAAGCTGCATCTTCCTTAAGAGATTTTGACATGATATTAAGCCATAGTTACAAGCCAATACTTGAATGTGGAGCCCTGGGGAAATCTTTCCAAAGTGGAACACAACATTTACAGCAGGAGGCAGGTGTCTGCACCACTGAAGCAAACAACAATATGATACATTTAGTATCGAAAATGGAAGCAAAACTACTGTCTCTTTACCACTGGGGAAAATGGAAGAGGTTGAATGAGAAAAAAAACATCCTTTTCAGCTCTGGAGAATTTTAATTTACTGACAGAATGAAATATAGTCTCATCACGGCAGGTGCTGCAAGTGCCAGGTCCTGTTCACAATATTGTCTTTGAATTTATGTGTTTTCGAAACATTGAGAGGATGTGAAGCAGCTGCAATGGCCATGTGGAGAGAAAGCAAAGAGCTTTTAATTAGCAATAAGAAGGCTGTTAATTTCTTTTAGGAGCTGACTTTGCTTTGCACTCATATCAGAACCTCAGCAGGAACTCTGTGCAGCCCCAAATATACAAAGAAAATCAAGTAAGCCATGTGCTACAGCAGATTTAAAGCAGAAGTGAAATAAGGTTCTGGCTGTCAGCTAAAGAAATTCTTGGCAATTTTGATTTTCAGATTGAGAAATGAGATTCACTGATGAGGGGCTGCACAAAGAGTTTAAAAATTCAGTGCAATCACTAACCTGCATTACAAAATACTGAGAGATCACAGCAAAAAAATGTATCAGTTCTGCTATGGGATTCCTGCTGAAAGCTAATACAGTAGTTTTAACTGAAGTGAATGCTGGAAATCAACTACTGAGGTGCATCAGAATCTGAGAAATGTTACATGAGACAACATCTGAGATACTAAACCACTGACACACATACCAACTTTGACTCAGATGAAGAATTTAAGGTTTTGAAGTCTTATAGCCAGTACTGCCAAGGTCCAGTCCAGTTGGAAAACATACAGATGATTTGTCATTAGAGAAAGCCAGAACTTCCATTGGTTTCTGTTCTTTCATCCTCAAAAAAAACCAATAAAATTTTCTTTTTTACAATATACAGTTTATTTTTATGCTAAAAGTAATAGTGTGTGGCAATCATAGCTTTTCGTCAATTAAGAGACATCAGTGACCTAGTCATCCTTAATTTAGGGATTTTCTAAAATGAATTTGAAAGATTTGAAATCTGAAGAGCTATTTCTCCTCCTACTGAGATAAATATTAAAATTGTGCAGTGTGGGAATGACAGGGAAAATGATTTATCAATGTCTACACAGTCCAAACATGTTGAGGTAAGTTGAAAATTTTACAGTAAGCTTAGTAAACTTTCTGGTTTGTAAATCTCAGTACGCTTAATAGTTTCTATTTAATATCCAAGGAAGTACAGAACCAGTTACTGTATATAAATGTCTCCTTAGCATTTTTTTTCTCTTATTTTTAAATTAGATTTATTTATATGTTTACCTTTATGTTGTATTAATTACTGAGGTGAAAAATGTTAAACATGTTCATGAGTCTTTACAGAGCATGGAATTATATATTAAATTCATGCAAATAAGAAGGGTACAATAGGTCAGAATTACAGCTTTTAATTTAATCTTTCATTATGCAACATAAATTAGCATGCTTAATTTATGGGGACACAAAAAAATTAAAAGTACAACTGATAATGTATCATATCCCCAAAGACAGCCTTTCAAGATAAAAAAGACTCACTCTACTTTGTCAAGTCAGATGTCCAGTTATTTTCACATTCTTATCTAGTATATACTAGCATGGTGCTATTTAGATTTAGTTTCTATTTTAATATTAGAAAATATTAAGCAGTTTCATGCATTGATTTACAGCTGTATCGAATGTGTATAAGGATAAATGAATCAGGGTCAATTAGCTGGCTTTCTCATATAATGTAACAAATGTGGAAGTTTTTATTAGTGAAATTGAACAGAGGGATATAATATTAGCTGCTAAATATTTTTGTGCTGTTATGAGATGGTGTACAAAATATTATATTTTTATAAACACTGGCAGTGTGGGAAAACTCCGTTTATGATGCCTACTATTGTCAATACTCTGCCTGTTTTGAGAAGTAGGATTCCTCTGTAGAAATAACACACTCTCACAGTCATGCTTGTGCCTCCCTGGTCGCTAGGATGAGCTGAGCCTAAGCAAACCTGGGTGTCCCTGTGTGTCTCTGCTGCCCAGCATTGTCAGTGAGATAATGGAATAAATCTACTCTTTGCCTTTCAGCTGTGCTTTGGTGGTTGCCTTTGATTACGTGTGTTTGTCAATTCACACACCTATCCATGTATGGGTAGTACTTGAGAATGCACAACATACCATTTCCTACTTTTTAAATTTTAACAGTATTTGAGCTAAAGTATGCAAAGGAGCAGGGGTTATTTTTACAAAAATCAGTGTGTTCTATATTTATATTATCTATTTTTTTTCTTTTTTCCCCAAAATGGCTGAACAATCCAGTCATTTATTTATATCTAAATACATGAAGAGATGGAAATTTATGCTAAGTGCTTGTGATTATGTACTTGTTTGGAAATCAGAGAAATAACATTCTCAGTGGCAACACACTAATTCAAAACTGATTTTTAATGTTACAGACCAATCAGTTCCACTGCTGTCTCACTTCTCCATATTAAAATCTTCCCTTGACTCACTTCTTCAGGCTGATCTTGCTAAATGGATCACTGTAACAGTTTAACATCTGCTAATTTTCAACATGTGGTCATATGATTATGATTCATCTTTTAATAAGTGCTGTCTGTTATGAGGAAATCACACTATGACAAGTGAAGGAAGTCACATCTTTGCTTCGCTAGGTGAACCACCTCCAGTATGAAAGTGTAGCTCAACAGTTTTGGTAGGAATAGGAAGTTTGGTAACTAAACAAGCATTTTCATGTCCCTCATCTCTCAGCACGTCACTCCCTGTCCAATTTATATTCAACAAAAATGCTTATGACATAGCATCTCAGAACATACCTAATCACCTCTTATGCGCTGATATGTTATAAAAGAAAACTCTATCACTTTGCATTTTTTTTGTTCATATTTCTTGTGCTCCTTTGTGTAACAGGGACATATGTATACCAGAACTTATGAAATAGGACCAAAGTGAGATCCTTTAACAATTTTCAGTGTCTCTAGTCTCTTCTCAGTAGGTGGAGACTGCTAAAATTATCATCTTCAACTATCTGAAAAGTTCATTTCTAAGCATACAACTCATTATTGCACTCATTAAATAGGAGAAATTCTTACATATGGAGCATGAGAGCTATTCAATCAAGGTAGGTCTATCATCAACTTACAATTTTGTATTTAGTTCATGGATTGCTTATTTTTAACCCAGAAACAATTTACACCACACAGTGACTATCTCTGCATTCATTCTCTGGCAGCCAGGCAAGTGCAGACAGCCCAGGTTTGCATGCTTTGTTACTCAGTCTGCCTGCAAAAGAACACTTGTGTTCATCAAGTGACTGCTGCAGTTGTGTTTATTCTGCTTCAGAAATGGGAGATGAGAGTAGACACCCCAGGCTCCATTTAATCAGTAGAAGGATGGCCAAGGGAGATGGTGCAATTGTGTGGCAATTACTGCTTCCGCATCACAGCTACGTGTTCACCCACTGATTTAATGGCAACTGTATGCAACCTTAATGCAACAGCTTGTCCTAGTGAAGAGGTTGCATAAATATTAATGTGATTTCTAAGCCATAATCCATATACATTTTTCAAAATTAAGTGTATATACTCTGTGTGAGTTGAGGCTCAAATACATTTATTATATGGTTAGCTGCTGAAATTCTTTTGTAATTCTCTGTGGCTCAGTTAATTTCAGACATTTCAGCTCAAGCTGCAGTAATCTAAAGCAGAGGTGAAATTCAGGCCAGAGAATTCTTAGTGAATGGTAAAACATCATGTACTGTTCACTTTGCAATTAACACATCTTTCTTTGAGCTGGAAGAGACAAGTTGGCCATGACTCTGTGGACAGAAATCACTGACCTATTTAATAGTGTGAGATGAACTGGAACCACTTGTTGTTCTAATTTTGTTTTTTAACCGTGTTCTCCGGGATTTGTGCCTATAGAACCATGCACTTTTGTTTAATTCAGTGTTCTGGCAGCTTCATGCGCTGATTTCTGTGTTTAAGCTACATCTTGACAGAATTAATGTTAAAGATTTCCATGGAGGCTGGAAAGGGAAAATAAGGAATCAATTCCTTCAGGCTGTGCTTTTCTTTCTTGTCTTTCTTTGCTTAACATATCCTTAGTATGCCTTTGAGTGTGAGCTTGTAAGTATTATATTTAACCTGGATCCTAATATGATATATGAATTATTTAGAAGTAAACGCTTCTATTAAGAAGGAAAGTGAAGAGAGTCTGTTACCTACTGCAGTAGAAGAAATAGTTTATGGTTTTGGGAATAGTACTGCTAATCATTTGTGCTGAAGTATGCAAAAATTAATACAAACCTTAGATACAGATGTAAAATGGTTAAAGGATGAAGGTCCTGGATCAAAACTGAAAAAAATACTATATACGGTTTCCTTTTCATTACACACTTACTTGTATTTGTATCATGTCTTTCTAGAGCTTTCACCAAGATTGGCCTAATCCACCCCCTACATTCCTGTAAAGGTAAATACAGCTCAAGTTGCAGCAGTCTAACAAGACTGGTAGCTGATGGCTTAGCTGAGAGAAGAAATAAAATGACAGTTTACAAACAGCTCTTAACCATGTCATAGTCTACATCAGTTGTTACACCAAAGGATTAGATATCTTCTTGCCGGTCACCCATAAAGAACTGGAAATGCAAGTTAAATGAACTGAAGGAGAGAATTTAATTTTTAATTTGCTTTATAGACACATGTTGCTTTTGGTCCATGGGTCTTGTGCTGCATGTGGCTTGCAACTGAGTGCTGCTTCTGTCTTCTGTTGCTTTTATGGCCAGGAATGGGAGAAATTTCCCTCACATGGGATGCTGGGTAAACCAAATTTCCAGCTTCAGAAGACAGTAAACTAGCTGGCCCTTCAATACTTATCAAGAGGTGAAACTGAACAGAAGTATTTGCTCTTTTCCCAGGTACTAGATATTGCCATCTTTTGAATCATTGTCTCTTTCCACTTTTGTTTCAGAGGATGACACAATCTAATTTATTTCATCTGTCATATAATGAATGTGACATAGTCTTCCATCAGTCTGTTACAGTTATTTTGGCCTAAAAGTGAATAGCTAATGCAAACTAATTTGGAAGAATGAACAAAGGGGTATGAACCTTTCACTTCTAGGCTGGTGAACTGAGATCAAGCCAACTCAATGGAAAATAATAGTATTTTCTGCAAGAGATCATAAATGTGGCACCTCAGTCCCAAAACAAGTTAATCTTCATTTCTTTGACATTCATTGACACTGCTGATATGGAAAAGAGACTAAATTACTGAAATATGGAGAGTAGGCTAAACATCAGTTAGTTTTAACTATTCTGGTGGGAAAATGTGATTCAAAACTATTGCTAGAAATTTTTTCATGCATACAAAAATTAGGAAAATATGAAAGAATAACTGAAAATATTTTCAAACTACAAAATTTGCTCATGCAGCCTAAAGCCTGCACTCACCCAAAAGGTACGATTTTAACACTTCCTTACTAAAACTGACTTCTGTGCATGTTTATCTCTTTCTGTAATAGTCTGCCTCAGTATCTGAGTTGGTATTTCCATACCAATGTTATGTTCCAGTATAAAATATATCTTGAGGCCTAAGGAGGTAAGGAGTTTGAGAGAAATAACTGACTTTCTGGCTTCTTTGTTTTTCTTTTCATATGGCTTCCTTGGGATTTTGTCTACTCCCAAAGACAAGCCTCTAGTCTCAGAAACATAGAAGTATCATCAAGGGATGTCTGCACAGCATTTCTGATTGATACAAAAATATCTCCAGTAACAAAACCAACAAAGACTTTGATAAGCTTTCCTCAAAGATCGACCCTTTCATGTCCTTGCTTTTATATTGGTCTTTTAATTTCTTAATTGATTTGACAGAGAGATGGATGGATGGATGGGTGGGTGGATGGAAGGATGGATGGGGGGGTGGGTGGATGGATGGATGGATGGATGGATGGATGGATGGATGGATGGATGGATGGATGGATGATAGATAGATAGATAGATAGATAGATAGATAGATAGATAGATAGATAGATAGATAGATAGATAGATAATTTTCCTAAATCAAACATGTCTCAAAATTAGGTACTAATCCTCTAACCAGATTTCCAGCTTTCCAAAGAGAAGCCTTTTTACATCTGCAGAGAAGAGTATTGAAGTCATTGGGCATTACCCTGGTTTGTAACCAAGAGATTGGATATTTTAGACTTAAGTTCTTTTCAAGCAACATCCTCAGTTTCTAGAAGTTATCTAGGTGCTAAATAATGTTTACTAAATGAAATAATCTATTTAAATATTGCTCTGATTTTGAAAGTTCTCTTGTGAACCATAAAATACTTATATATCTAATCTTTTCCTTCTTGTGAAAATTAAAACTCCAAGCTTTATAAAAAGGATGTCTCTCCATCAATGTTGTCACATGTAAAATTGAATTTCAAGTCTGTAAATGAATAAAGTTGTCATTTAATATTTGTTACCATATAAGGCCTATTGCTCATTTGAGGATTCAATATTTTTAATTCAGAAACTTTTGTAAACTCTCAATTTAACCAACTTTAACTCATTTAAGTTACCAAAACTGATTGTTTTGCAATAAATAGACTACATCTCAGTGGTAAATATCTAACCTGACACTAATACATGTGTGTGCAAATTTTGCATCTATCTTGGAAACGTCCTCAGATGGTATTGAGCTCCAGATTAATTCACCTGGATGTATATATATGTAGATAAATTCAGGTCATCACACTCAAGGGAAAATTCAGAGAACCCTGAGGGCTCAGTTCAGGTCAGGCAGTGGTATAGCTCCATTAAGCTGCTTGAGCAGCTGACAGACTGTGTGCACCTTTTGGGTCAACCAGTGCAGCTCCCATCCACTAAATCAAAAAGATCCATGTCTTCTGTGCAACTTGTATCATATCTGTAAGTCTGATTCAGGAATTTAGAACACCATAAGACACAATAAATGATACTAGCCACCTAAGTTTAAGCAAATTAATTTAAATGCATGGTGAATTATCTGTTGAATCACTGCTCATACTACTTTGACTGCCCTGTTTAGAAATCATCACAGAATGTACGACTCAAATAGGGATATTTACACCTAAATGCCTCCGTAAG